>WBNM01016576.1:0-36932 GCA_013399055.1 Ramphastos sulfuratus | reverse complement strand
CAGGCTGCACACCCCCAGCTCCCTCAGCCTCTCCTCACAGAGCTGTGCTCCAGGCCCTTCTCTGGACACCTTCCAGCACCTCAACATCTCTCTTGAATTGAGGGGCCCAGATCCGAACACAGGACTCAAGGTGTGACCTGACCAGTGCTGAGTGCAGGGGCAGAATAACCTCCCTGGTCCTGCTGGCCACACTGTTCCTGATCCAGGCCAGGATGCCATTGGCTTTGCTGGCCACCTGGGCACACTGCTGGCTCCTGTTCATCTATCTACCAGCACCTCCAGGTCCCTCTCTGCCTGGCTGCTCTCTAGCCACTCTGTCCCCAGCAGCCTGTAGCACTGCTTGGGGTTGTTGTGGCCAAAGTGTAGAACCCTGCACTTAGCCTTGTTAAATCTCATCCCACTGGCCTCTGCCCACCCATCCAGCCTGTCCAGGTCCCTCTGCAGAGCCCTCCTGCCCTCCAGCAGATCCACACCTGCTCCTGACTTGGTGTCACCTGCAAACTTAGTGATGCTGGACTGAATCCCCATGTCCAGATCATCAGTAAAGATATTGAACAGGGCTGGGCCCAGCACTGATCCCTGGGGGACACCACTGGTGCCAGCTGCCAGCTGGATGTGGCACCATTCACCACCATTCTCTGGCCCTGGCCTTCCAGCCAGTTCTTGACCCATCTCAGAGTGAATATGTCTAAGCCAGGAGCTGCCAGCTTTGCCAGGAGCTTGTTGTGACAGACGGTGTCAAAGGCTTTGCTGAAGTGCAGGTAGTCTACACTCTTAAACACGAGGCAGCTTCTGAGACCTCTCAAACTCTACCATTCTCATCAGCTGCACACGGCTTGACCCTGCAGTGTTCCTCTGCAGTCTCACTTGTTCCTGTCATGTTTTCTGCTGGCTCGTGGTGATGCTCAGCTTTTCCAGAAAGTTGTGGGTGTTTTATAAAAGGAGGAGAGGGAAGAGCCTGATGAGGTTCTTCTGTCTGCTAGCTTGTGTCCTCTTAAAGGTAACAAACTGGTAAGAAAATGGATTTGACAGATTCCTGTAAACTGGCTCCCAAGGCAGTTCAGAACTGAAATCAATTGGATTTGTACTATTGATCTCAATTAAAGAAGTGAAAACTCACCCAGACCATTTCTATCTAAGCCAGGGCTCTCCTTTGAGTGACTGGACTCTCTTGGGAAAACCTATTTTCTCAGCTCAAACATGTCATAGCGACCTCGAAATGTTAGGAGTATGCATATTCCCCTGCCACTGGCTGTGCCTTTTGTCACTAACATGAATGGAGTGAGCTTGCCAGGAAGCTGATATTTTAAGAAAGGCTATGACGGAGTCTCCTTCTTTATAGACTTTCAAATCCCACCTGGATGTGTTCGTGGCTCACTTGCCCTAGATGATCCTGCTTTGACTGGAGGGTTGAACTAGATGATCTCCAGAGGTCCCTTCCAACCATTCTGTGATTCGATGTTGAAACTGGGATTTTCAAGCTGAGGTAAAGAGAATTACTCACCCTAAGGGCTGTATTCAGGCACCCAGAAAAGAATATTTCTCAGCAGTGATAGACTGCTGCACCGTTCATTTAGAATCACCCAGGTTGGAAGGGATCTCTAAAGGTCATCTAGTCCAACCCTCTTGCAATGAGCAGGGACATCCTCCATAACATGCACCAGTACAGGCTGGGAGGTGATCTACTGGAGAGCAGCCCTGTGGAGAGGGACCTGGGAGTGCTGGTGGAGAACATCCATGGGACAGCAATGTGCCTTGGTGGCCAAGAAGGCCAATGGGATCCTGGGGTCTATTAAGAAGAGTGTGTCCAGCAGATCCAGGGAGGTTCTCCTCCCCCTCTACTGTGCCCTGGTGAGACTTCATCTTGAGTACTGCCTTCAGTTTTGGGCTCCCCAGTTTCAGAGGGACAGGGATCTGCTGGAGAAGGTCCAGCGGAGGGCTGCGAGGATGATGAAGGAACCGGAACACTGCCTGGTGAGGAGAGGCTGAGAGACCTGGGGCTGTTTAGTCTGGAGAAGAGAAGACTGAAAGGGGATTTAACAAATGTTTATAAATATCTTAGGGCTGGGGGTCAGGAGGTGGGAGACAGGCTCTGCTCACTTGCTCCCTGTGATAGGACAAGGAGCAGTGGATGTAAGCTGCAGCACAGGAGGCTCCACCTCAACACAAGGAACTTCTTTACTGTAAGGATCACAGAGCACTGGCACAGGCTGCCCAGAGGTTGTGGAGTCTCCTTCTCTGGAGCCTTTCAAGGCCTGTCTGGATGTGTTCCTGTGTGCCCTGAGCTAGATTCTATGATCCTGGTCTGTCAGGGGAGTTGGACTCGATGCTCTTTTTGGGTCTCTTCCCACCCCTGACATCCTGTCAGCCTGTGAGCCTGTGATCCTGGGTGATGTTGGCTTGCTCAGAACCTTGTCCAGCCTCACCTTGAAGATCTCCAGGGATGGACCTCAACCACCTCCCTGGGCAACCTATATTTTCCGTTACGCTCATGGTCCATAACTTGTTCCTAACGTCCAACCTAAATCTCCTCTTCTTTCATTTCAAACCATTGTGTCTTGTCCTGTCCCTCCAGGCCTTTGGAAATAGTCACTTTCCACCCTTCTTGCAGGCCCCCTTCAGGTACTTGAAGGTGGCAGTGCTTTCTCTTCCCAGGCTGAACAATCCCAGCTCCCCAAGCATGTCTTCCTTTTCTTGTGCTGGAACAGGAGATCTGTTTTTTTTTAATCCTACAAATAGAGCCCAAGTGTTTTGATTTCAAAGCCTTTAGGTCTTGTAACTCTGAAGGGGGAGGCCCAGTGAAATTTCATTAAACAAAATCTCTTTAGCTTCAGCTCCCAGCTCTGTCCTGCCATTTTAAATAGGAAAGGTTAACTATCATACTCTGCAGCCCTGGAGAAAATGCTGCCCAAAGCTAGAATAAGTATGTGCTCCATACATTATTGCAGTCCAGGCATGGTGCTGGGAGAGGGCTTGCATGTCTCTTACCATCTGACTTTGTACAGGTGCCTCTTGGCTTTCACTGGGAGTTAGAACCTTGCTTCACTCACAAGCCTCAAGCTGAAAAGCTGATTTTCATTTTATTACTGTAGCGTTCTAGCCTCCTGCTGCCTCAGGCCTTTCTGCTGCAGTAAGAACTGTTGTGTGGACACAGTGATTTTACACCTATCCTTGTTAAGGCTTCATTATCATTTGTTATTAGCTGTATTAAGTCTCTCACGCATAAGCCTTGAGCAGCTACCTGTCGTTATAGTCTCAGTGAGCAGCTGGAAGACTACACCTGCAATTGCTTTATCTCATCTGATGAATATCAAGTATTAAAATTATTGAATTTCATTCATGGCAGTCACATTTTTTGTTAGCAATGTATCTTTCACAGCTCTTGCTTTGGTGAAATCTCCCTGCTCCCTACTTTAATCAGAGAAGTCCTCTGTAGCGACAGGCTGAGGGAGCTGGGGCTGTTTAGCCAGGAGAAAAGAAGGTTCCAGGGAGATCTTAGAGCAGCCTTCCAGTACCTGAAAGGTGCTACAAGAAAGTTGGGGAGGAACTTTTGACAAGGGCTTGTAGTGTTAGGATGAGAGGGTATGGAATGAAGCCTGAGGAGGGCAGATTTGTGCTGGAGATTAGGAAGAAATTCTTTTCATTGAGGGTGGTGAGACACTGGAACAGGTTACCCAGGGAGGTCATGGATGCCCCCTCCCTGGGGATATTGAAGACCAGGTTGGATGAAGCCTTGAGCAACCTATTGTAGTGGAAGGTGTCCCTGCCCATGGCAGGAGGGTTGGAACTAGATGATCTTTAAAGTCCCTTCCAACCTAAATAATTTTATGAATCTATGAGTCTCTCAGCAAGTTAAAGTTGGACCATATGATCCTTGAAGTTCCTCTATGATTCTATAAAGTTATGAGCAAAAAGTTTTGGAGTGTTACAGGTGCCCTACCTCTTAGGTGACATATTTAATATCTTTCACCTCTACAGTGCACCTGGGGTTCTTTGCACTGGGTTGAAGACAAGTTTTATGCAGCTGTGCTTCACTTTTGGGAAGCAGCTCCTGGAAGAATCTCCTTACTTCGTAGGAGTGTGATCAGGCTTCATTGCATGCTTCAAGATAGCCTCTATTTGAGAATGTGGTGTGGTTTGTATCTCTTCCCAAAACCATACAGATAAGAGATAAAATATTTGTACCAATGAAAACCTAAGTCTTGTATTTTTGCCTTACCTTGCAAGTCTTGGCTAGTTCCAAAATTGTTTCTGGTTGGTAAGTAAGAGAGAAAGGGCGAAGAGCCTTACTGTAGATTTTCTTTCCTTGAGTTATATAGCATTTTCTTCCTTCCTCTCTGTTTTACTGATTATTTACCCGTGGATGCTGTAAACAGTGGCTTGAACATGAATCCCACAGATCTTGGCTGTGGGGGGGGAAGCCAATAACATGTCTGAAAACTGGGAGACAGGTGCTTCCCAGGTGGTTACACAGAGCTCCTTCATCTGAAGAGCCTTTCTCAGATCATTCCTTAACTTCTTGTTTGGTTTTCAGCAGGTTGGAATGTAAACAAGATGACTCTACCCACGTCTTCCTTTGAGCCTGCCTGGCAGCTGTCTGCAAAGGTAGGCTCCGTGTTAACAATTGCATCATTGATACTTTCCAAATGATTTGCTTGGTAGAAATACTGAATGTGCTGCAGGTTCAACTAAAGAGATCTAAATACAGGCTGCCCACAACAGTGCTGATAATTGTAAGTACAGTATGGTAACCCAGCTACTTGCATCACTTGTAATTAACTTTCCTGCACTGTTTTGTGTGTGGGTGTGAATAATAAGACTGCAAATATTTGCACTTATTTCCATCTATATGGTGTTTAAAAAGTGGCCTGGGAAGCACACATCCAACTTTGTTTCCGATAGTTTTGTAGAGATTCTCCTCTGGCTTCTGAGTAAAAATATCCCTGTGGGAAGTGAGGAAGGAGTACACAGGTGGACCTTGAGTATGTGAACACCCAGCTGCCACCCTGTGTGACAGCACAGGGTCTGAGTGTCCCACTGGAGTTCCTTTGAAAGACTGAAACGTCGTGTTTAAAAAGTAGCTTGGGAAGCACGCATCCAACTTTGTTTCAGGTAGTTTTGCAGAGATTCTCCTCTAGACTGCAAATAAAAATATCCCTGTGGAAAGTGAGGAAGGAGCAATCAGGTGAACCTTGAGGATGTGAACACACAGCTGCAGTTGTGACAGTACAGGGTCTGAGTGTCTCACTGGAGTCCCTTTTTGAAAGACTGAA
The DNA here is from genome assembly GCA_013399055.1 of Ramphastos sulfuratus. Lineage (NCBI taxonomy): Eukaryota > Metazoa > Chordata > Aves > Piciformes > Ramphastidae > Ramphastos > Ramphastos sulfuratus. The sequence goes on along the minus strand of WBNM01016576.1, from coordinate 31,659 downwards.
CTATGGTGTTTAAAAAGTAGCTTGGGAAGCACACATCCAAGTTTTCTTCAGATAGTTTTGCAGAGATCCTCCTCTGGCTTCTGAGTAAAAATATCCCTGTGGGAAGTGAGGAAGGAGTACATAGGTGGACCTTGAGGATGTGAACACCCAGCTGCCACTGTGACAGCACAGGGTCTCAGTGTCTCACTGAAGACTGAGCTAAGGAATTAGACGGCAAAAAGCTTTACTCTATCCTATAATCCACTTCCCTGCCATACAGGAGAGAGGAACTCCCATGGTATGTCTCAAATAAGCATTATCTGTGTGGCAGCAAGATCAGAGTCCCAGTCCCGAGCCAGGCAGTAGGCTCCCACTGCGCTAGATGCAGATGACTCTTCCACAGTTCATGACTTAGTTGGCAATAGATCTATTTGCTGCTTTGCTTTGCTTTTCTGTCAGGTAAACACTACATTGTGTTATGGAAACATCACTTAAACTGTCTTGGCTGTGGCGTTTAGTGGAAAGCATTTTGCCTCTTGCTGGAATATAGATGTCAACATGAATATTAACGATGTCCGAGGCTGTCAGGAGCTGTTGCATAAAGGGGAGAGGTGGCGTGGTCTTAATGATCCTTTCTTTCACAAGCATATTCCAGTCATGTTCTATAAAGCTGGGAAAGAACTAAAAATAGCCCTTCATTAAAAGCAGCCCTGTCTGCTCTACCTATGCCACGTTAGACTCATTGAAATACCTTTGTGGATTCTTGGGGAAGACAAGAACCTGGAGATGCAGCTGGAGTGTGGCAAAGGCTTTGCTGCTGTGAATAATAACAGCCACCTTGATGGGTAGACATAAATGAAAAGCGATAGAGGTTATTCATTCATCGCAAAAATCCATCTTAATCTGAAGATGGGGGAGTTTGGGGAGATTTCTTTTCTATTTTTGCTTTTAGGCCTGCTATATAGTATTCAGAGGCTCTCTAAAATTGGAAAAAAACCTGATAATGATGTCACAAATCGGCAAGGTTTTAATTTAGAATCACAGAATTAACTGGGTCAGAAAAGACCTCTAGGATCATCAATTTCTTGGAGTTCCTTTCTGAGTTCCTTTCTTTTGCTAAGCAATTGCAAACCTCAGTGGGGGATTTTCCTAGGTGCAAAGTGCCTAAAAGGAAGTATGGTACCTTTTGTCTTCGCTTTGTTTTCCATATATTGGTCAATGTTCATCAAACTGTTCCCTTTCTGTGACATTTGAAGTTCTTCTGTATTTGGAATTAGAAAATATCCTTCATACTTGAGATACCAGAATGTGAACCAGTGACAGGCATCAACTCATGCAGGGAATATACGCAGCATATTTGAACAGGCTGAAGTGAGACCTCATTGCTGTCTGCAGCTACCTGAAAGGACCTTGTGGAGAGATTGGTACTGGGCTCTTCTCACAGGTAATTAGTAATAGAACAAGAGGGAATGTGGCCTCAGACTTCCACTGGGAGATTTAGACTGGATATTAGGAAAAAAAAAAATCCCAGCAAGAGTAGTCAGGCATTGGAATGAGCTGTCCAGGGAGGTGGTGGAGTCACCAACCCTGGATGTGTTTAAAAGTCACTTGAATGTGGGGCTTGGGGATATGGTTTAAGGTAAGCCTTGTAGAGCAGGGTTCTAGAATGGACTTGGTGATCCTGAGGGGCTTTTCCAACCTGGATGATTCTGTGATTCTGTATTTCCCTTTTCTGCATGTTGGTGCACAAGTCCAGGCCTAGTTAGCTGCCCAGGCTGGCAGGATATTTCATTATTGAGTCAAAGGCATGCCAACAGCAGATATGAGATCACAGAATCACAGAATTGCAGAATGTCAGGGGCTGGAAGGGACCTCCAAAGCTCATCCAGTCCAACCCCCCTGCCAGAGCAGGAGCACCTAGAGCAGGTCACACAGGAATGCGTCCAGGCAAACCTTGGCTGCAGTTTGGTACTTGGGTACTGTTTGTTTTCTGCGCCAAACTGATTTTGAGGAAGTTGACATCAACCCATCTGCACTTAGCTCATGCATATGAATTTCACCAGTTGTATATTTTATATATTGACTGTGATGTTTTACTGGTGAATGATCTGAGAATGTATTTTGACATTCCATGAATGTCTCATCACTATTATTCAATAAGAAGCTTGTCCTTAAGCCTGGTGGTTGCTGAAAAGCTGAAGGCCACAATTATTTCTTCTGTGATTCAGGACTGATTGACTAGGTATATAATGTGGTACAGTTTCTACTCCTGGGTTAGATTTCCTCCAGATCCACAGAGAGGAGGGCTACAAAGATGATCCAAGGGCTGGAGTACCTCTGCTATGAGGATAGGCTGGGAAAGCTAGGGGTGTTCAGCCTGAAGAAGAGAAGGCTCCAGGGGACCTTTAGAGCTGCCTTCCAGTACCTGAAGGGACCCTACAGGAAGGCTGCAGAGGGACTTTTCATGAGGATATCTAGCAACAGGAGAAGGGAGAATGCTTTGAAGCTGAGGGAGAGCAGGGTTAGACTGGATCTTAGGAAACTGTTTTTCAGTACAAGGTTAGTATGACTCTGGTATAGGCTGCCCAGGGAGGTTGTGGATGCCTCCTCCCTGGGGGTGTTCACAGCCAGGTTGGATGAGGCCTTGAGCAGTTGAGTCTAGCTGAGAGGTGTCCCTGCCCGTGGCAGGGGGATTGGAGTAAATGATCTCTAAGGTCTTTTCCAACCTGAGCCATTCTGTAAGTTTTATCCATTAGGGCATCAACATTTGTGCCATTCTGGCAGGGGGATTGGACTAGATGATCTTTTGAGGTCCCTTCCAACCCTTGACATTCTATGATTCTGTGATAAATAGTCATTAAAAAGTGATAGCAGGGATATGTAGAATATTTTCCTCTCATAGCCTGTTCCTGGAATAAAATAACTACTTTCAAATGAAACCATAGACTTGTTTGGGAGTTCTAATTTACAGGGAAACAGTTCCAGTAACTTTAAAAAATACAGGGAGGGATAAAAACCTGAATTACTGCTTCACCTTTAAGTGATTACATAGAAGCCTGTGTTTCTATAGCTGAAAGTGATTATTTCTGTGGTGGGCGAACTTTAGCTGGCAAGTAGGGTGCATGCATGCGAATGCCTAGACAGACATCTGTTGTGAAATCACTACAGAGGCAAAACAGTCCATGAACAGCTACATAGCTGGAAACAAGAGGCTCAAAGATGAGGCTTTGATACCAATGGCAGGAGCATGTCAGTGGATTCTAAGTAGTCCCACAAGACTTGTCAGATATGCCACATTAAAATTAACATGTGGTGAATAAGGATGAAACTTTAATGTATCTTCAATGCCCTGACCTAGATAAAGTTGTTAATTTTTGATTTATAACTGAGTATAGAATCTTAATCTCATTTAAAAGAGATTTTTTATTTCTATTTCTGTGAGGATAAGGGTTTCTATGTCTGCTGGGATTCTTAGACCAACCTCTTGTGAAGTGACACAGTAGCACCAAATCTGTTCTACCTCAGCACTGAGCTCAATATTTGACATGTCCTCTAAGCTCTGCCCATGCACAACTTAATTGTTTTCTCTCTGTGAACAAAGCTGATTGTGAATATCTGTGGCTTCAAAGGTCTAACAACCACTGTGGGTTTTGGTCTTAAATAGGATTCTTGCTTGCTTTTATGAAGACTCAATTTTGCCTCATACTCTTGCTTCTGTTATTGCCTGTTCTCTCCTATGCATCCTCCACACAGGAAGGACATGGAGCTGATGGATTGGGTCCAGAGGAGGGCCACCAAGATGATCAGAGGGCTGGAGCACCTCTGCTATGAGGACAGGCTGAGGGAGCTGGAGGTGTTCAGCCTGGAGAAGAGAAGGTTCCAGGGAGACCTAAGGGCAACCTTCCAGTACATGAAGGGGACTGCAAGAGCGCAGCAGAGGGACTGTTTGCAAAGGCCTGCAGTGATAGGACAAGAGGAAATAGTTTGAAATTGGAGAAGAATAAATTTAGATCAGATATTAGGAGCAAGTTCTGCACCATGAAGGTGCACTGTACACTGTAGCAGGTTGCCCAGGGAGGTGGTTGAAGCCCCATCCCTGGAGATCTTCAAGGTGTGGCTTGATAGGGCTCTGGGCAACCTGATCTAGTTGCGGATGTCCCTGCTGACTGCAGAGGGGTTGCACTGGGTGACCTTTGGAGGTCCCTTCCCACCCAGCCCATCCTGTGATTCTGTGGTATTGCCTTAGCAGGAGGTCCAGCTGTCAGATGTCCCCATGTCAGCTGACAGCACTCCAGTTCCACAGCAAACATCACACAGTCCGCAAAGTGCTGCCTCCTTCTCTTTAGGCAAATTGATTCTTTTTGAGCAGTGTCTTACCCTAGACTGAGGTTGGTCACATTTACACTGACAGGCAGGGCCTCATCCAATTCGTGCACAGGGCACAAACCCACAAGCACCTTGTCCAAAGGTTAGTGTTGGTGGTTGGTGCCACACCACACACCTGGGAGCATGATGCTGGTAGAGATGTGGGATAGAGAGGCTGCAAGAGGAAGGAGGTGGCAGGAATGGGACTGTCGCAGTGTCGCATTGCCCTCTAGTGACAGGCTGTCTGTTGAGGTGGCTTCTAACCACACCTTGCAAAGCTCTGCCAAACCTTACCTCCACTGGATTGTGGGATCCTCAGGCAAGGGTAGCACAGCCTTGATGAGTGAAGATAAGACTCTGACAATGATCTCCAGGAGTTCAAAGCTCAGGTAGGGCCACTAAAAAAACCTCAATTCACAGAGTCTGAGCACCACATCCAAACCACCCTTAAACACATCCAGGGTGGGTGCCTCCACCACTTCCCTGGGCAGCTTATTCCAGTGCCTGACCACTCTGTCCATGAAACACTTCCATCATGAATTTCATGTTGTTGGTTTCCAGACCAAAGAAGTGTCCATTTTCTGTCAAAAGTTCAGTCTGTGAGGCAGAAGGGGATTTGCCTCCTCTGTGCTTATCCCACCATAATATCTGTTTCTGAAAGCAAAACTGAGCTTCTAGTTATAGCCTGTCCAACAGCAGTCACAACTCTTGTGTTCTTGATTGCTTACATGAATCATAGAGTCATAGAATGGCTCAGGTTGGTAGGGACCTTACAGATCACCTACTCCAACCTCCCCACTATGGGCAGGGAACCTGTCAACTAGACTCAGCTGTTCGAAGGCCTCATCCAACCTGGCCATGAACAACCCCAGGGAGGAGGCAGCCACAGCCGCCCTGGGCAGCCTAGTCCAAAGTCTCACCACCCTTCTACTGAAGAACTTCTTCCTAAGATCCAACTTAACCTCCCTCAGCTTTAGACCATCCCCTCTTGTCCTGTCTCTAGACACCTTTATGAAAAGTCCTTCTGCAGCCTTCCTGCAGGATCCCTTCAGGTATTGGCAGGCAGCTCTAAGGTCACCTTGGGGTCATCTCTAGGCTGAACACTCTCAGCTTCCTCAGCTTATCCTCATAGCAGAGGTGTTCCAGCCCTTGGTATCATCTTTATGGCCTCCTCTGGACTCACTCCAACAGCTCTGTGCACTTTTTATGCTGGGGATGCCAGAACTGGACACAGTATTCAAGGTGAGGTCATGGAATCCTAGAATCAGTCAGGGTTGGAAGGGACCACAAGGATCATCTAGTTCCAACCCCCCTGCCATGGGCAGGGACACCTCACACTAGATCAGGCTCTCCAAAGTCTCATCCAGCCTGGCTTCCACCACCTCCCTGGACAACCCCTTCCAGGCTCTCACCATCCTCATGCTGAAGAACTTCTTCCTAACATCCAGTCTGAATCTTCCCATTTCTAGCTTTTTTCCATTCCCCCCAGTCTTATCACTACCTGACAGCCTAAAAAGTCCCTCCCCAGCTTTCTTGTAGCCCCCTTCAGATACTGAAAGACCACACTAAGGTCACCTGGGAGCCTTCTCCTCTCCAGGACTGAACAGCCTCAACTCCTGCAGTCTCTCCTCATAGCAGAGCAGCCCCAGCCCGCTAATCATCCTTGTGGCCTTCTCTGGACACCTTCCTGTGCCTCCATATCCCTCTTGTAATAGGGGCTCCAGACCTGGATTCACAAGAGAGCCCAAGGCTACACCAAGAGAAGCGTGGCCAACAAGCCAGGAGAGGGGATTCTTCTCCTTTGCTCTTGTGAAACCCTACCTGGAATGCTGCATCCAGTTCTGGTGTCCCCATCAAAAGAAGGACACAGAGACTCAATTTTCCCTCAAACTAGTAGTTAATGAAAATAGCAGATTTTGATGGTGTAGCAAATTACAACTCTTCTTTTCTGTTTGCTGATTAAAAGTGAGGAAATTGGATCTGACATCTCTGGTGATTCACAAACAGCTCATAGCAAGATGGAGAAAAATGGCAATGTGAAGTGGTCATCATCCAAATCAGGTTACATTAAAAAAATTCCCCCTTTTTTTTTTTACTTGCTTTCATGTCTTTGAATTGTGGATGTCTCTTGACAGTTATATGATATCATTTGAGACAATTAGGGAACTGGTCAAAGGAAAAAAAGATTGATTTTTATGATGATTTCTTGAAGGCTCTGCATCTATTTTTGTTCCGTGCTGGGACAAAGTCACAACCTCCTAATTTTGTTATGTGAACATGCTGGAATCAAAATGTCAGTTTTCAAATGGAAAGTGCTTTGATTCTTTTCCCCCTTCCTTGTTGTTTTCCTGCTGAAATTGCCATGGACCCTCTTTAAAATGTCATTGAAATGACTGCTCCTCTGCGAAACGTTTTAGATTCACCAAAAAAACAGTCTGACCTACTTTGATCTACACAGCTATTTCTCTGTTCACAAATCCTGCTAAAGGAAAGACTCATTTTATAATCTCTGTTTGCACTTTCTGATTTCTGACTCTTCTTTTTTGTTTTTCTCTCTCTCTCTATTTTTCCATATTTCGTAGAATCCTAGAATCAGTCAGGGTTGGAAGGGACCACAAGCATCATCTAGTTCCAACCCCCCTGCCATAGGCTGAGACACCCTACCCTAGATCAGGCTGTCCGCAGCCTCATCCAGCCTGACCTTAAACACCTCCAGGGATGGGGCCTCAACGACCTCCCTGGGCAACCCCTTCCAGGCTCTCACCACTCTCATGCTGAAGAACTTCCTCCTCACGTCTGGTCTGAATCTCCCCACCTCCAGCTTTGCTCCATTCCCCCCAGTCCTATCACTCCCCGACAGCCTAAAAAGTCTCTCCCCAGCTTTCTTGTAGCTCCCTTCAGATACTGGAAGGCCACAAGAAGGTCTCTTGGGAGCCTCCTCTTCTCCAGACTGAACAGCCCCAACTCTTTCAGTCTGTCCTCATAGGAGAGGTGCTCCAGCCCTCTGAGCATCCTCATGTCCCTTCTCTGGACACCTTCCAGCACCTCCACATCCCTCTTGTCCCAGGGGCTCCAGACCTGGATGCAATACTCCAGGTGTTGCCTCACCATAGCAGAGCAGAGGGTCAGAATCACCTCCCTTGCCCTCCTGGCCGCACTTCTCCTGATGCAGCCCAGGCTCTGGTTGGCTTTCTCGGCTGCAAGTGCACACTGCTGGCTCATGTTGAGCTTCTTGCCCACCAGCACCCCCAAGTCCCTCTCCTCAGGGCAGCTCTCCAGCCAGGCACTGCCCAGCCTGGATTGGTGCTTGGGATTGCCTCGACCCAGCTGCAGGACCTTGCAGGACCTGCAGGACTTGATCTTGTTGAACCAACAAGACTCTGCTTGGACATGGACCCATTGGCAGCCACTCTTTGGGTGCAGCCATCAAGCCAGTTCATTATCCATCTCATGCTCCACCCATCACACCCATATCTCACCGGCCTGGGGACCAGGATGTGGTGTGGGACAGTGTCAAAGGCTTTGCTCAGGCCCAGGTAAATGCCAGCTGTTGCTTGCCCCTCATCTATTAATGTTGTGACCTGTTCATAGAAGGCCACCAGGTTTGTCAGGCAAGATTTGCCCTTGCTGAAGCCACGCTGATTGTACCAAATCACCTCTTCACTATTCTCCTGTCTACTAAAAACTATTTGTGCCTGGAGTTTCAAAACCTGAGTCCTCCGTGCTTTGGCAGTAACTAAAACACACACTGAAATGGTGGTGTCATTGCAGTCAGTGGCAAATCCATGCTTCATTGGATCACAAATTGCAGCAGTGATGGTTTCTCAAAGGAAGTTAAATCTTGGGCCCATTATTTGTCTTTGATTGGGCCTGAGCTCATCCTGCAGATTCTTTTACCTTGACTTAGAGCAGCTCAATAAGACCTTGTTTCTTCCATAATAATGAAGTGCAGCTCAGTGTGCCCAGCTGAAACTTCTTTCTTTCACTCAAACTACTTGTAGGAAGAACTTCTATCAGAGAATCGCAGAACCTTAGAGTTTGGAAGGGACTTCAGAAATCATCCAGTCCAACCCTCCTGCCAAGTCAGGATCCCCTAGGGTAGTCTGCACAGGAATGCATCCAGGTGGATTTGAACAGTCTGCAGAGAAGGAGACTCCACAACCTCTCTGGACAGCCTGCTCCAGGGCTCTGGCACTCTGACTGTAGAGAAGTTTCTACTCGCGTTCAGCCGAAACCTTCTCTGTTCCAGTTTGTATCCCTTGTTCCGTGTCTTATTGCTGTGCACCACCAAAAAGAGTTTGTCCCCCTCCACTTGACATCCACCCTTCAGATAATGGTACACATTGATCAGAGCTCCTCTCAGCCTTCTCTTCTCCAGATAACGTAAGAGTTAAAATTTTGATATATCCATCCTTGCAGAATCATTAGTGGAAGAGAAACTCTTTTGGGTACTCTTTTCAAGTATGGCTGAGATGGAAAGGAGTGAGCATAGAATCATAGAATGGTTTGGGTTGGAAGGGTCCTCCAAAGGTCATCCAGTCCAACTCCCCTGCGGTCAGCAGGGACATCTTCAATTAGATCAGGTTACCCAGAGCCCTGTTGAGTCTCACCTTGAGTACCTCCAAGGATGGGCCCTCAACTACTCCCTGGGCAACCTGCTGGATTGTTACAGCACCCTCATGGTGCAGAACTTGTTCCTAACATCCAATCTAAATCTTCTCTTCTGTCATTTCAAACCGTTTCACCTTGTCCTGTGTCTGAAGGCCCTTTGCAAGCAGTCACTCTGCTTTGTTCTTGTAACCCCCTTCAGGTACTGGAAGGCTGCACTTAGGTCTCCCTGGAGCCTTCTCTTCTTCACGCTGAACACCCACAGCTCCCTCAGCCTGTCCTCATAGACTTTGTGCCTCCATTTAATTAGGTATTAATTGAGCACTAAAAACTTTAAATAGTGTTTTCTCCACTCTACCAGGTGATAGCTTTAATTCAGTGAACAAGAGTATTCAAACTAATTCTCCAAGTCAATTAAATAAAAAGGAGAGAAAAATGAGTAGACATAGTATTATTTTACATAAATTGTAGGAATGCTTTCTCTGGTTAGTTTGGTGACATTCTTCACGGACTTTAGCGATGAGAGCAAGCCTGCTCTTTGCATCCTGTGAGCTACAAGAAACAACTGGAAAATGCATGCACTTCTCCAGTGTTGCAATAATTGCTTCCATGTAAAAATATTGCTTCAATTCAATATTTGCCTTTGCAAACAGTCCCTCTGCAGCCTTCTTGTAGCCCACTTCTGGTACTGGCAGGCTGCTCTCAGGAGCCTTCTCTTCTGCTGGCTGAACATCCCCAGCTCCCTCAGCCTGTCCTTGTAGTAGAGGTGTTCCAACTCCCTGATCATCCTTGTGGCCCTCTTCTGGATTCACTCCATCAGGTCCATGTGCTTCCTGTGTGGAGGGCTCCAGAGCTGGATGCAGCACTGCAGGTGAGGTCTCACCAGAGTGGAGCAAAGTGGCAGAATCACCTGTCTGGATCTGCTGGCCACACTGCTTTTGATGCAGCCCAGGATACCATTGGCATTGTGGGCTGGTAAAGCGCACACTGTTGGCTTATGTCCTGAAATGATAGGAGCCTTATGTAACAAATAAGCAAACTCACAAATAAGCAAACTCACAATCTGGAGCAATTGAGTTGCACAAAAAAGCAAGAACAGAGTCATTCTCATGTACCAGCTCTACTTTTCACATCTGACTTTGTCCTTTCTAGTTCCACTGACTGCAGAAAGCCCTGCTCTGAGCAGGTGGAGGTGATGCTCAGCTGTTTCAAATGGAAGCTGTCGGACACTATTTGGGTTTGTGTTTTAATTATGAAGCTGTTTCTAGTGCTTATGTGTTTCTGCATGGTCATTGCTTTCCCAGCTTCAAAATAATACATTTAATAGGACGAAACCCTTAGCCTGGATAGATTTTCATATGACATATGTTTGATGTATCTGTGGTATCCTAGAGAGAAATAGAACTTAAAGTTGGGAAAATTCTCCTATCTAGACTCTTTTCTGTAGTCTTCAGTTTTTCCTTAGAAGTCTATTGGGACACTGAGAACATTTTGATTATCTTTGCATTTAGCTCCACCTGAAAGTGTTGGCTTGTCAAGGGCTACCATTCTTTTTCCAACAATTTCTTCAATCAGTTGCTCTTTATGTGCATTCTATGGCCCTCCATTGGCAATAATCAGAAATAGTCAACGTGGTTTTCTAGTATCTAGGTCAAAATACAGAAACTACTGCTTCACTTTTTCTTATTTATTTTTTTTGTGTGTGCGTGTGGTTAAATTCTTCTTTTAATATTCAAGGATTAAATGTTGTAAAATCAAAGGAGATTGGACATTAGGAAGAAATTCATCACACAGAGAGTCATTGCCCATTGGAATGGGCTACCCAGGAAGGTGGTAGAGTCACCATCCCTGGAGGTGTTTAAGAGGAGACTGAATGAGCCACTTGGTGCCATGGTTTAGTTAATTATAAGGGTTAGGTGATAGGTTGGACTCGGTGATCCTAAAGGTTTTTTTCCAACCTGGTTAATTCTGTGATTCTGTGAGAGAAAGAGGAGCAGGTTACCATGTGTATGGTATGGTGACTGTGGATACGAATGGACACATACGGTGCACACTTTGCAACAATCAGATAGTTAGGAAGAGGTTCTTGGATGTTAGGAACAAGTTCTTTACCATGAGAGTAGTGAAACACTGGAACACGTTGCCCAGGGAGTTGATTTGGGCCTCATTGCTGGAGATATTGAAGGTGAGGCTTGACAGGGCTCTGAGCAACCTGATCTAGTTGAGGATGTCCCTGCTGACTGCAGACAGGGTTGGACTGGATGACCTTTGGAGGTCTCTTCCAACCCAGACCTTTCTATGAGAAGAGGCCAGTGTCTGAACACCAGGACTGCTCATCCAGCACCACCACTGTCCATAAAGCCTGCTCACCTGGCAGTGCTAGGTAGCAAACTTCTCATGCTGAGTCTGTGTGACTTGCTTTTTGTTAAAAGCAGCAACATGAGACAGGCAAAACCCCTGTAGCCCTGAGGGGATTCTGCTCAGAAAGGTGGGTAAAAAATGTGTGAGGAACTGCAATTCAATACACGTTAAATACAATCTAGGTTAGCACCTATCCTACACAGGGTTTTAGCTCCTATACCTGTACTAAAGCTTCTCTGGGGAAGTCCTTGTTCTGGTTTAATTTGGTCCTTACGGGAACCTTTAAAGCTTTGCTTGACTCTAAGGCTGTGAGGAAAGGGTAAGTCTCATCTCTCCCTGCTTCCAACCAAGCACTTCTTTTTTTCTCCATCAGTGCAAAACCTCAGCTTATTAGAAAAGTCTCTCTTGCAGCAGTGTCTGAATGTACAAATTTGCTCACAGTCACAGCTGGAGTGGCTTATAGCAGAGACAGGTCGTGCTGGGATCTTTCACTTTGACACCAATTAAATTCTTCTGTGAAAGCAGAGGAGGAAATACAAATTTGTGATTTCAAGTCAACAGAAGCTGCAGAGCACAGAGCACTTTCTCTTTTCATGTGCTGTTCTTTTCAGATCCAATGCTATTAAGAATTCAAAGTCATGCCTAGCCCTAGGACTTAGTTGCCTACCTGCACTGGCAAATCTATGCAGCTAAGAGAAAATAATGTGAAAATAAGGCCCAGGAATATTTGGAGCTGTTGGGGTAAGCCATGGCCGATCTTTTTACTGGAACCTCAGTGAAATGAGATGTACTTCACGGGCTTCTTAAACCTTGCTGCTTAAGGTACTTCAGGAAACTTACTGAACCTCAGTGTGCTTTGTCATAATGATCCTTGAAACTTCCCAAACCTGTTAGAAATGCAATGACACAGAAATACTAGTGAGCTGCTGGTGAACTTGCTTGAGAATTTGGCTATTGGGGACATGCGAAGTCTTAGGGCTCTTGTAGCATCTCCTGGAACTCCAATTATAAATCATGATGTTGGAAGCTGTATGTACTCAGAACAGCTAATCTGTTAAATTTCTTCCTCAGAGTTAATAGATGCTGTAGCTTGGTTTATCCTTTCCCTCCCTTTTGCCCACAAGCACAGGTAAAATTTGCCTGCTTTGAATTAGATTTCGCTTTGAATTCTTAGGCTCATTCTGAAACATCAAGAAAAGCTGAAAATCTAATTGAAGCTTAAGATAAGCACATCGAGTCAGATATAAAGGAAAAGCTTTTTGCATGATTGGCAATTTGCAGATCATACTAGTTATCACTTCATTTGCTGCTGTGACATGGAAATTTGCTCACCTGAAACACCTGATCTTCTGAATAGCTTTGCTACCTAATCAGTGACTGGTTTCAGATGAAGAGAAGGAACCAGTGACTAGTTTCAGACCAAAAGAAGGAATCGGTGACTGGTTTCAGACCAAAGGAGGGGATGTGTGACTATTTTCAGATGAAGAGAAGGAATCGGTGACTGGTTTCAGACCAAGAGAAGAAATCAGTGACTGGTTTCAGACCAAGGGAAGGGATGTATGACTATTTTCAGATGAAGAGAAGGAATTGGTGACTGGTTTCAGATGAAGAGAAGGAATCAGTGACTGGTTTCAGACCAAAGGAAGGGACATGTGATTATTTTCAGATGAAGAGAAGGAATCGGTGACTGGTTTCAGACTGAGAGAAGAAATCAGTGACTGGTTTCAGACCAAGGGAAGGGATGTATGACTATTTTCAGATGAAGAGAAGGAATTGGTGACTAGTTGCAGACCAAGAGAAGGAATCAGTGACTGGTTTCAGACCAAGGAAAGGAATCGGTGACTGGTTTCAGACCAAGAGAAGGAATCAGTGACTAGTTTCAGACCAAGGGAAGGAATCAGTGACTAGTTTCAAACCAAGAGAAGGAATCAGTGACTAGTTTCAGACCAAGGGAAGGGATGTGTGACTGTTTACAGATGAAGAGAAGGAATCAGTGACTGGTTTCAGACCAAGAGAAGGGATCTGACTATTCATCTGAATATTTCACAGAAATTTGCCTCGTTTGCTTTTACTGTTAGCAAATGTTGCTTCAAGAGAAAGTGCAGACAGTGCCATACACAGTCAGGTGGCATTTTAGCTGGGCTAGATTTTTGATTGGTTTGGTGAGCTCACATGTGTGATATTTACCCCACCTGAGGTTAAAATTAGCTTGTATTTGCTCTAGAGGTGATTTCCAGTGGGGAATTGACAGAACAATCTCTGACTCATTTGATCAATCAGAGCTAGCCAATGCAACTGGAGTCATAAATATTGAGCACTTCATAGAATAGCAGATGATGCATCTGGAGATAATCTCTCTCCTAGATAATTGTTCAGATAATTGTGTTGTGTAATTGTTTTTTGGATAATTGTCTGAGTAGTGAACTGTGGTCTTCTCTTACAGTATAATGAACATAAAAGTTACCAGTTAATATGATAATCTATTGGGTTTGGTCAGTGAGGTAATTTATTTGGAATTGCAGCACTAATTCTCCTTCGGAATGAAACTGCTGTAGCAAATTCAGCACACGAGCACTGGCATTTGAACCTCTGCCTGCCCTGGTTTGCGTTTGCTTTACCTTCGATTTTCCCTGAAGGAGTTTAAGGCAAATGGGCAGTTGTGCTTCCTGGCTCACTGGTAGGGTGATCTCTGCAGCAGTGTCGGCTTTAGAGAGGCCTGTGCTCAGCAGAGGTCCAGGCTTTGTGCTTTGTTTCTCCTCTGTATGAGGATTTTGGTTTTTGCTGTAATAGTTTTGGAATTAGATTGTGCTGTGGAATGAGTCATCTCCACAGACCATAGACCAGCAGCATCCTTGCAGTTCTTCTCAAATAATAGCCTCTGTGTTTGCCTTTTTTTAGCTCGTGCTGATCATTGCTGTGGGGTGACAGGAGGTAAAGTAGCTGTGTGCTGCTGCTGCTGCCAGTTACCCTGGAGGAGCAGAGGAAGAGGGAGAGCTAGAAGCCCCTGCTCTGAGACATGTAACCAAAGTCGTCCCACAAAACTCTGCTCAGTCCAGTTTACTGGGTTGAAATGGAAGTCATTGGAAGCTCAACTGAGTAAAAATAAAGGCAAATAAAAGCCATGGGGCCAAGTTTGAAAATAGCCTTCTGAGTTTACTCTGAAATCTCTCTCTGCCATATATAAAGATGAAGGTACAAGAAGTACTGTGTGCAGTTCTGGAGTCCCCAACACAAGAAGGACATGGAACTGAGTCCAGCTGAGGCCACGAAGATGCTCAGAGGGCTGCAGCAGCTCTGCTATGAGGACAGGCTGAGAGAGTTGGGGCTCTGCAGCCTGGAGAAGAGAAGGCTTCCAGGAGACATTGGTAGTAGCCTTCTAGTATCTGAAGGGGGCCTATGGGAGGGCTGAGGTGGGACTATTGAACAGTTTTGTAATGACAGGATGAGGAGGAATGGGCTTAAACTGTCAGAGGGGAGATTGAAACTGAATGTTAGGAAGAAGTTCTTTACAGTGAGGGTGGAGAGATATTGGCACAGGTTGCCCAGGGAGGTTGTGGAGCACAGAATCACCCAATGTGATTTTCAATTACGTTGGGTGATTCTGTGCACCACAACCTCCCTGGAGGTGTTCAAGGCCAGGTTGGATGAGTCTTCGAGCGACCTGTTCTAGTGGGAGGTGTCCCAGCCTATGGCAGGGGTTTGGAACTGGATGAGCATTGAGTCCCTTCCAACCTAAACAATTCTATGGTTCTATGATTCTATAAGTATGAAGTAAAGTATTTGGGCATCTGTCCTGTTTTTGCCCAACTTGGACATGGTGTCCAATTCTCCAGTTTACTAGCACTGGGGAGGTGTCTCTGTTCAGCTGAAGTGAATTGGGTTCCTGGCATGTGAAGGCTGCTGATGTGTGGTTTGTGTGATTCATGTGAAGGAAAAACCCACACCATTGTTCATCAGCCATCAAGAGTAATGGAGGAGTTTGAGGGGTCCCAGGTTCCCTTAAGAAAACTACAGAGACAAAGTCCTGTCACAGGGGATGGACCTGGTCGTATTCCCTCCCTCTCCCCTCTCCTCTCTCTCCCTTCCCCTCTCTCTCCCCTCTCCCTCCCTTCACTTTTCTCTCTGGCAAGAGCAGTGTCCCTGCTTNTGTGAGGAGAGGCTGAGGGAGCTGGGGGTGTGCAGCCTGGAGAAGAGGAGGCTGAGGGCAGACCTCATTGCTGTCTACAACTACCTGAAAGGAGGTTGTAGCCAGGTGGGGCAGGTCTTTTCTCCCAGGCACTCAGCAACAGAACAAGGGGACGCAGTCTCAAGTTGTGCCAGGGGAGGTCTAGGCAGGGTGTTAGGAGGAAGCTCTTCCCAGAGAGAGTGATTGCCCATTGGAATGGGCTGCCCAGGGAGGTGGTGGAGTCCCCATCTCTGGAGGTGTTGAAGCAAAGCCTGGATGGGGCACTTAGTGCCATGGTCTAGTTGATTGGCTAGGGCTGGGTGATAGGTTGGGCTGGATGATCTTGGAGGTCTCTTCCAACCTGATTGATTCTATGATTCTCTGAAGGCTGGAGGGCTTCTGGAAGGTTTTAGTCCAGTAGACTTGGCCTAGCTTGTGGATGTAGTCATTCTACCTGATACTGCCTTTTGCATGTATATACCTGTAGATAGATTGTCCCTTTAAACTTCCAATTGGTGTGCAGTATCTTCAAAAGCAGTAAATATCATTTCTGTCCTACAGTCCCAGGTAGCTCATGGCCCTAAACTGCAACAAGTACAAACTGAATCACTTGGTCACAGAAATCCTTTCTGTGGCTCTGCAGGCTACATGCTGATCCAGGAGACAGGCAAGCAGTCAGGCAGCAAAGACGTAAGTGCAAGAGAGGGAGATGTGCACCTCTTAGTGCTGATGGCTCAGCTGCTGCATGTGTAAGGGCAGCCAGGTTGGAGCTATGTCTGCTGCCTCTCACCTTCATGATCTCTTCTCAGCTCTGTGCAGCACTGAGTGGAAAACACTGCCCAGCTGTGGCTGTCTGCCTGGGGGCTGACATCCCTTTGCTGTGTGTCGCCCTCCATCTGCAAAAGTTCCTCACAGAAATCTCTGTCTGGGAGTGCAAGAGGTAAGGATAAATCTTGCCTTGGCTCAGGAGGATGGGACATGGGAGCATAGCTGCTGCCCTTCCCCTTCCTCTGTACCAGGGATGGTACCCACCTGATAATGCTTGAGAGAAGGTAGCACCCTCTGGCTACTACCTCCTGCATCGAACTTGCAGTGCTGCTGTTTCACGATCCCAGTGCTGAGTTTGGTCACCTAACAGTGTCACTGAGGTCCCTTGTTGCTGTGTGGAACAGTGGTAGGCCATCTTGCTGCAGGCTCACAACGTGAGTTAACTGGGTTTTTAGGTATCTAGAGACCTGGCATGTTGGGATGAGAACTGTTTACTGGCTTAGTTCAAACAATAAGAAAAGACAAATTTATGGGCCTGTGTTTGCTGAAGTATTAAATCACAGAAACACAGAATGTTAGGGATTGGAAGGGACCTCCAAAGATCATCCAGTCCACTCACCCTGCCAGAACAGGGGCACCTGGTGTAGGTCACACAAGAATGCAGCCAGGTGGGTTTGGAATGTCTTCAGAGAAGGAGACTTCACAACCTCTCTGGGCAGCCTATTCCAGGGCTCTGACACCATCATAATGAAGAGGTTTCTCCATATATTCCAATGGAACCTCCTCTGCTTGAGCTTGCACCCATTGCTCCTTGTTCTGTCATTGGGCATCCCCAAGCAGAGCTTGGCTCTGTCCTCCTGACACTGCCCTGCACATCTTTATAGACATGAATGAGGTCACCCCTCAGGCTCCTCTGCTCCAAGCTCCCAGCCCCAGCTCCCTCCGCCTGGCCTCAGCAGGAAGATATTCCACTGGCTCTTTGTGTCTCTGTGCTGGACACTCTCAAGCAGTTCCCTGAGAACCTTCTTGACCTGAGTGGCCCAGAACTGGACACAATATTCCAGATACAGCCTCCCCAGGGCAGAGTAGAGAGGGAAGAGAGCCTCTCTGGGCCTACTAACCACAGCCCTTCTAATCCACCCCAGGATACCCTTGGCCTTCTTGGGCACAAGGGCACATTACTTATTATCCACCAGCACTACCCATGTCCCTTTCTCCTATGCTGCTCTCCAACAGGTCAGTCCCCAGCTTATACTACAACTATTTTTTCCAGTAACAGGAATAATTATTCTTATTATATGTTTATTTATTGTTCATCTTGCTCTCTGAATGGTTAAGCTTTTCCAGAAGAAAAGGTTTTAACAGAGGAGGTAATATAAGCACTGCGAGAAATAATTATATTCTTCTGTGTTGTTGCTAAGCTAAGCAGGTTTTAATTGTCTTTGGTTCTCTTAAATTTGCAATGTATTGAGAATATTGATTCTCCTTTTCTGTAGGTGTGTATTTGTATGTGGATGTTGTTATATCCATCCAGTAGAAGTTTAGGTGCTAAACAAGCTGAAATCAACCTGTGAATTAGTGGAAGGTTAATATATTTACAATTGAGTTCAGTTAATATGCACTCAGAGTCCCTTGTACTTTCATCCCTGCTGGCATCATCCATGTCTAATAACAGGGCAGTTGACTGAGCTATTGATAAATGATGGGCACAGTGGGATATCTGAGGATTTATATATATAAAGGATCCTTACTCTGGTTGCTGGCTCAGTTCTCTACAGGGTTGTTACGCATCTCAGAAGCTGAGCACAATTCTGAACCAGTGAAGGCCTGTTAATGCTTGAGCTTCAGAAAAGAGTTGAGGAAACACAGCTACTAGAGCAGAAATCAAGAGTGTAAGGTACCAAAAAGCTCTCTAGCACATCTTTTAGAGGAAAGTGAGTATCGAAGGATGTGAGAGAGGAATACTGAGAGAAAGCAGACATGTCCATGTAGTGAGGAAGGAGACACGTCCTTGTAGTGTCTGTTTAAAATTATCTAGCATTCGCACGGTGTAGCTATGGAACTCTAACTGAAGTACACTACTCTGTAGTACTGCTTTGGGCATTGCTCCTATGTCCTGCGGAAAACATGGAAAATTACTGGATGAATGGACTAGGAACCAGTGTTCTGGTCTTTCTTGCACCTGAGAAAAAACAACCCCAGGGAGCAGGACATGTTGAAGACTGACCTGTTGGAAGGCATCGAAGGGGAAAAGGATCTGGGGGTCCTAGTGGATGAGAAGTTGCCCATGAGCCAGCAATGTGCTCTGCTGTGAGGAGAAACTGAGGAAATTGGGGCTGTTTGGTCTGGAGAGGAGAAGGCTTCGAGGTGACCGTATTGAGACCTTTCAGTATCTTAAGGGGGCTACAAGAAATCTGGGGAGGGACTTTTTAGGCTGTCAGGTAGTGATAGGTCTGGGGAGAATGGAACAAAGCTAGAAATGGGGAGATTCAACCTGGATGTTAGGAAGAAGTTGTTCAGCATGAGGGTGGTGAGAGCCTGGAAGGGGTTGTTCAGGGAGGTGGTGGAAGCCTCATCCCTGGAGGTGTTTAAGGCCAGGCTGGATGAGGCTCTGGAGAGCCTGATCTAGTGTGAGGTGTCCCTGCCCATGGCAGGGGGATTGCAACTAGATGTTCCTTGTGGTCCCTTCCAACCCTGAGTGATTCTAGGATTCTATGATTCAAAAAGTGGCTTTCCTCCAATTCCAGAGAATGGTTCTGAATTGCCAAAGATGACAGTTCCCTTCCCTTTCTGCCCGTCAGGAAAACAAATCATGTGGTTGACCTTGCAAATGGTACACAGAAAACAATTGGATTGACAGTGTGATATTCCTTCCTGTGCTGATAGGATAATATGAAACCCTCAGAAGCATTCTGTTACCAGTCAGCAATGCTAATGGAATAGTCAGTGAATTCTGGAAAATTCTCACTAGGATGCTAAAAGCAAGCATTTGTGTGATGTGCATGTGGTCAGCTTCTCTGTGGAGCATGGGGAACTAATGGTCCAGGAGGCCAATGGCATCCTGGACTGCACTGAAAGAACTGTGGCCAACAGGTCAAGAGAGGCGATTCTGCCGCTTTAGTCTGGTCTAAGGAGAGCTCACCTGGAGTACTGTGTCCAGCTCTGGGGCCCCCAACACAAGAGAGACATGGAGATGCTGGAGCAGGGCCAGGGGAAGGCCACAGAAACAATCAGGGAACTCAAAAACCTCTGCTGTGGGTACAGGCTGAGAGAGCTGGGGTTGTTCAGCCTGGAGAAAAGAAGGCTCCAGGGACACCGAAGAGCAGCCTGCCAGTATCTGAAGGGGGCTACAAGAAAGCCAGGAAGGGGCTTTTTACAAGGGCTGGGAGTGATAGGATGAGAGGGAATGGATTGAAGCTTGAGGAGGGCAGATTGAGACTGGAGATTAGGAAGAAATTCTTTCCAGTGAGGGTGGTGAGACACTGGAACAGGTTGCCCAGTGAGGTCATGGTTGCCCCCTCCCTGGAAGTGTTCAAGGCTAGGCTGGTTGAGATCTTGGGCAACCTGTTCTAGTGGAAGGTGTCCCTGCCTTTGGCAGGGGTTTGGAACTTGATGATCTTTAAGGTCCCTTTCAACCTAAACCATTCTATGTATCTATGAGCTGAATCAAAAGGCATTGGTCTCCCTCTAGCTTAAATTCAGCTGCTTTATGTTGTGCTGCTGGTATTGTTCCAGTCCATCACATGTTTAGATGAGTCATGGTGCAAGCATTGTAGTATATAATATGTTTCCCTCTTTTTAAATCAGTTTACAGTGTCTGATGTGAAGTAGAATCTCCAATTAGCATTTCAGCACTGTTAAATTCAGCTTGAAGTGTTTTGATGAAAACAGCAATCTGCTTTGTTCTTCAGATTTCCCTAAACAAAGCAAGTGTATTGCCAGCTAATGGTGTACATTATATGGTATTAACTGGTGTCTTTAAAATGCAGTCCTATTTAAGAATTGCTCTTTCAAAAACCCTTTGCAGTCAAAGAACACAGCCTCACCTCTTCCCATGGTACTGAATTATAGTGAGTTTGATTTGCTTTTGCTTTGTCCCTATCACTTCTGTCAAGTGCCAAGAAGTTAGGCCACATCATCTGTCTGGAGATGTTTGGTCATAACCTGCAACAGTCAGGCAGTGGAAAACTAAATGATCTGACTAAGGTGGTGCTGGATTGTCTTTGTAAGTGAAGTAGCCACAGTTGTTGGCTTGTCCATGCTGATTGTGACACCCTTCCATGTTTGACACTTAAAGTGATGCTCTCTGACAAGGCCTCAGGGGCAGAAGAAACTCCAACTGAAAAATCTTAAAATGAAACTAACAGCAGATTTTAATCTACACATCTTAAATGGATTCAAACAGTGTCAAAGAAAGAAGTGTGGCTCTGAAAAATGTTACAAATAGAAGGAGATGCATGGGATAGAAAAGCAAAAGTAAAATGAAGCAAAGAGTCAGGTGAAACTGAAGAAAAGAACAAGGATCTCATTTGCCATTCCTAAAAGGGATGTGAAGGTCCAATGGAGGGGACACTGAGGGGATCGTTGAGTGAAAGACAGAGGTTGGTAGAGCATTGCCCTTCCTCATCAGCACCACCCTGTGCAGTGATGTTAATGTAGCAGTGTGTTGATGGGGCTGTCTGATGATCACATCTGATGTACAGAAAGTCTCTCTCCCATCTAAGCTTGACTGTTGTCCTGGGTCTGGCTAGGAAGGACCAGGCAGCCTGTTGGATTTGTTGATGCCTGTGCTGAGTCTGGCTGAGATGAGTTAGTTCTCCCCTCAGCATCTTTGCTAGTGCTGTGTTTTGCAGTGGCAGGTGAAAGGGTGCTGATAACACAGCAGTGTTGTCACTGCTGCTGAGCCAAGCACCATGGCTCTGCTTTTCCAACATTCCCCCCAACAGGAGGCTGTGGGGTGGGCAAGATCTCAGAGGGGACGTGGCTGGGCCAACTGAGCCAAAGCCAAGCTACCAAAGAGGTGATTCCATGGTATATGATATCAGCTCAAGTATAAAAGCTAAGTGGAAGAAGTGTAGGGTGTTCACTGATGGTGTTTGTCCTCCAGAGCAACCCCTACACATACTGGAGCCCTGCTCCTGGGCAGTGGCTGAACACGATCTGCTGATGGGAAGTAGAGAAGAATATTCCTGTTTGCTCTTGCTTCTGCATGTGGCCTTTTCTGATTTGTTAAGCTGCTCTTATCTTGCCCATGGGTCTCATTACATTTTCCTTCTGTGTGGGATTTGTGTATCACAGAATCTCAGAAATAATCAGGTTAGAAAAGACCTCTAGGATCATCAAGTCCAACCTATCACCCAACAGCTTCTAATTAACTAAACCATGGCACTAAGTGCCTCATCCAGCCTCCTCTTAAACACCTCCAGGGATGGGGACTCCCCCACCTCCCCAGGCAGCCCATTCCAATGGGCAATTACTCCCTCTATGGAGAACTTCCTCCTAACATCAAACCTAGACCTCCCCTGGCACAGCTTGATGCTGTCCCTGGTTGCCTGGGAGAAGAGACCAACCCCACCTGGCTAAGGCCTTCCTTCAGGTAGTTGTAGACAGCAGAGAGGTCTGCCCTGAGCCTCCTCTTCTCCAGGCTGCACACCCCCAGCTCCCTCAGCCTCTCCTCACAGGGCTGTGCTCCAGGCCCCTCACCAGCTTTGGTGCCCTTCTCTGGACCCGTTCAAGCACCTCAACATCTCTCTTGTAATTGAGGGGCCCAGAATTGGACATTACCTTAATCAAATTCTCCTTACTTCAACCCACAAAACTTTTTGTGGGTCTGTGTTTCTCTCAGTTCCATTTGTGGGAGTGAGCCTGGTTAGAGCAGACTGCACTAAGCCTGAACAACTGTGCATGAACAGTAGGTGTGATGTGGAAGTTTTGAACTAAGGCTATGTGGTAGAAACTGCAAAGGATTTAATCCTAGGGTCTGTTTTTAATCCTAGTTTATATTTAATCCTAGTGTCATTTGCTGAGTAAAATATTGCAGGCAGTCTGCAGGCTATTCAGTTGAGTGCCTGCAATCTGGACTGGGGGTTCTTTGCTCCAAACCAGGATCTCTTTACCTATGATGTTTCTGATGGTTTCAGTCAAACACTGATTAAAACTGTGCTGGTGGAGTTCTCATCACCCTCCAGAAAAAATCATTCTGCTGGCTTAACCACACTGAAAATTTCTCAAAGTCCCTTGCTACAGTCTCACTCAGGATTTAATCAGGTTCACAGAGAAGGTATTTTCTTTTCTGCCTTGCAAGCATTCTTCTCCAGGCAAAAAAATCCTTTCAATTTTTCTTCAGAGATCAAATTTCTTTTACTTTACTCAGCATTGTCTTCTGAGTTCTCTTTTATTAGTCAACATCTTTCTTTAAAGGTGGTACTCAACATGGGACACATCAGCTACTCCATGGCTGGTGAAAAAAAAAAAAGTTAAAAAGAGGATTATTTGATACCTTTTAGAGATTATATTCCTCTTTGTCTATCCCAGTATAAAGAGTCCCAATTTCCATAGCAGTCAACCACTGCTGAGTCATTTTCTGTTTGCATTCCCTAGATCTTTTCCTACATGGCTGCTGCCACGGTTGATTATTTCTCAAGCTGTATCTGTGTACACTAACCCAGAGCTAGAATTTCCACTTCTTGGATTGCTTTTTTCTAGACCATTCCTCCAGCTTGTCAAGACCATCTTGCATTTTAAGGTCTCCCAGTGTTTGTAGTCCTACACATCCTATTGTCACAGAATCACACAGAATCACAGAATTAACCAGGTTGGAAAAGACCTCCAAAATCATTGAGTCCAATCTATCACCTAACACCTTCTAATTAACTAAACTATGACACCAAGTGCCTCATCCAGCCTCCAGGAATGGTGACTCCACCACCTCCCTGAACAGCCCATTCAAAGCATGACCTCTATTACAGTACTTGGATTAGGACAGTGTTGAATGTAAGAGGCCCCAGTAGCAGTGAGAAGCCACGAACCCTACTTGGAATCTAATTCGCTTGCTCTGAGACCTCTCTGAGGCAGAGAACCAAAGCAGGGAGGAGCAATAAGATTCACTTTTGATCTTAACTAAAGCAGTAATGTAATTGCATGCAAATAAAATGGTAAGAAAGGGAAGGAGATGAGAAGTGGTGTCTAAGTAGTAGGATACAGCTTTATTTTCTATCAGTTTTAGCAGCAAAGAGAGCTTGTGACTCCATTCTCTGTCTTTTCTTCATTTGCTTGTAATGTTGTTCTTATAATTCCTTTTGACTGTAATGTTTTGTGTTTCCCATGCAGCTGATCAGTCAGAAGGAACTGGCCAACTTAGAATCATACAATTAATCAGGATTGGAAGGGACCACAAGCATCATCTAGTTCCAACCCCCTCCACCATGGGCAGAGACACCTCACAATAGATCAGGCTGTCTAGAGCCTCATCCAGCCTGGCCTTGAACACCTCCAGGGGCGAGGCTTCCACCCCCTCCCTGGGCAACCTGTGCCAGGGTCTCACCACCCTCATGGTGAAGAACTTAGCTTTTCCGTGACAAAATCTGTTTCCTAGCACTAACTTTTGGCTAATAATGGACAAACCCTGACCAGGATCTTCAGGCCTTCAAATAATCATAGAATGGCTTAGACCGGAAGAGACAGAATCACAGAAACATCTCAGGTTGGAAAAGACTCTCAGGATCACCAAGTCCTGTGATTCTGTGATTCTGGCCTTAGAGATCATCTAATCCAACCTCCCTGCTATGGGTAGAGATGCCTCTCAGCTAGACCAGTTACTCAAGGCCCCATGATCATGAAGGTCTTTGCATATTAGGAACCTGAGTTTCTGCAAAGTACTTCTGATGGCCTGCAACGAGGTAAAGGTAATGAGAGAGGTGATTTCATCCATTGGTGAAACTGACTCGGAACTGGGATTCAATAGAGACAACAAGGAGATAGGAGTTACCACAATTAGTGTGACAAATAAAACCCTGTGATGACTCAGACAAAGCATTAGAAGCAGTTACCACAGCCTTGAAACACAGGAAAACTGCTGTGATTGCCTGGAAGACCTGGGGATAGTAAGTGCTGTATGAAGCACAAGAGCATTGTGTAACTCACAGATCAAAACCATGCTGCAGTTCAGAACATCTTTGAGGTTCCCAGCTCTTCCCCTGCTTGATTTTGCTTTAGATCGAACTTTCTTGCAGAGGATTCTTGTAGTTTGTTTCATGTATTATGGATACTTCCCTCTTAATGCCTAAAGCCTGTGTCTAGCTCCTGTGGACTGGGGAACTTCCAAGGATCTGTCTATGGAAAGGATTTGCATGTTTTACTTGGTGATTGTACAGCCTGATACAATGAGAGGCATCTGAAAACTCACAGTTTCAAATGATTGTTATTAGTAGCAAACACGATAATGTCATAAATAGGATGAGGCAGCTCTGCACGTTTCAAAGCCAGATACATGTCAAGGAATTGGGAAGCAAATAAAAAGCAAACTCCGATCACTCTGCTGGTCACCTCATCCTTCCACCCTTACGATTTTTCTGGTGATGTCCTGTGAAGCTTTTCTTCCTTTTCCCTATCCTGCAGAGCCAGAGTCTTTTGGGTAGATTCTCTCTGAAGTACTTAGAGCATTCAAAAAAGAAAATCAAATGCTTTAGTCCATGCTAATGATTTGGCTTCCATCTATCCCTGCAGAGAGTGGCAGCTCTGCAGGGCAATCTGAAGGCACACAAGATGAATGAATGGCTGCCTGGAGGTGCATGTGGGCTTATCCATCCTGTGGGCAGGAGGTCTTGAGAGTGCCCCCTTCTTGGGCAGCACTAATGTGAGAGTTAGGGGCCTGGAGCACTGCCTGATGAGGAGGGGCTGAGGGACCTGGGGCTGTTTAGTCTGGAGAAGAGAAGACCGAGAGAGGATTTAATCAATGTTTATAAATATCTGAGGGCTGGGGGTCAGGAGGTGGGGGAACAGGCTCTGCTCACTTGCTCCTTGGGATAGGACAAGGAGCAATGGCAGCACAAGAGATTCCACCTCAACACAAGGGGAAAGTTCTTTACCTACTGTAAGGGTCCCAGAGCACTGGCACAGGCTGCCCAGAGAGGTTGCGGAGTCTCCTTCTCTGGAGACTTTCAAGGCCTGTCTGGATGCATTCGTCTGTGACCTGAGGTAGATTGTATGGTCCTGCTCTGTCAGGGGGGTTGGACTCGATGATCTCTTTGGGTCCTTTCCAACCCCTAACATCCTGTGAGCCTCTGAACCCCCAAAGAAACGCTGCAAAAACCTTGCACGTTTGTCAGTGCACCTATAACAGTGTACTAACCAATATATCTAAAGTCAAAATAAGAAGACTGAAGTGTAAAATAGATTTCTCAGCTCTGAGGCTGCATTTCATTTGGGGCATTAATTTGCTGGAATTGGCTGAGCTGATCCTTACACTGTCATTTGCAAAATGGCTTTGCTATTACAGTCATTTCAGCAGAGAGAGGCATTAGTCCGTCTTGTGGTCTACATAGCCTCTGTGTGTATGTGAGCAGGTGAATAGAGGAGCTATTAAATATTCTTTCTGATATAAATTGCAGAAAAAATAAAACCTGAGAGAAGAGTGTTTCTTTGCCTGAGCACTCCAGGTGTCAGTGGGTGAATGCCTTTAGTTATTTTGTCTCATGCTGGAACTTGGTGTAGGGAAAATTTGCCTTCCAGGTTAATATTTCCTTGCCTTCTAAAGAAGGAATCCTACTGACCAAATGGCATCAAACATCTTGATGGAGTGGGTCCAGAGCAGGGCCATGAAAATGACTGGTGGGAGGCTGGAGGGCCTCTTCTATGAGGACAGTCCAAGGGAGCTAGTGTGGTTCAGCCTGGAGAAGAGAAGGCTCCAGGGAGACATAAGAGCAGCCTGCCAGGACCTGGAGGGGCTATAAGAAGGCTGCAGAGAGACTGTTTGCAAAGGCCTGGAGTGATGGGATGAGAGACAGTGGTTTGAAATGAGAGAAGAGCAGATTTAGATTGGATGTTAGGAACAAGTTCTGCACCATTAGGGTGCTGGAACACTTAAACAGGTTGCCCAGGGAGGCAGTTGAGGCCCCAATCCTGCAGACATTCAAGGTGAGGCTTGACAGGGCTCTGAGCAAGCTGATCTAGTGGAGAATGTCCCTGCTGACTGCAGTGGGGTTGGACTGGATGACCTTTGGAGGTCCCTTCCAACCCAGACCATTGTATGATTCTATGTTGTACGTCTATCTCCTCCAAAGCAGCACATTGTCAGGAGTTGTCCCACAGCTGGTAAAGAAAAACTTGCTCGTAATGAATCTTTTGGGGCTGACCCCTTTGCTCCCTCCATCCCTGCAGAAACTCCCAGTCCATTCTGCTTAGCTTCCTCACCTGTGATCTCCTTTATCATGGTATCAAACAACAAACTGTCTGACAGCTCTGACTGCTCCAAGCAGTGCTTTAGGACAGCCTGCAGTGCAATTTTTAATCCTGAGTAACTACACAGAAGACAACACCAAATATTCTGATTGGGAGATTTAACAGCTTCATCACTCAATTTTTGGACTTAGTCTTTGATTTAATTGTGCATGTAAGAATAAAGGTTAAGTGGATGATCTTTAGTTTTTCAGCTATTGCTTGATTTGATTCTATGCTGAAAGTGATTTTTTTCCCCTGGTTTTGCTGGTTGATACAAAACTGAGCATAAACAAAGGCTCTGCAGACTTTTAGTTCTCCAAACTGATTTCTGAATCAAAACCTGACCAAGATATAAAATACCTTGAATGTTTCATTGTTTTTTTTTCCCTTTCTGTTTTTCTTGTTTCACAATGGTCACACTCAAAACCTTGGTGCATGCTTGACTTTTTCCTCCCCATAATGTATGGCTGCAATAACCTCTGACTAAAAGCATCTCTTTTTGTTTACCTTGTAGCATATTTGTGTGAATCTTTCTTCATAGCTTGCACTTCTTGATGGCTTCTGAAGTGCTTTCATTGCCTTTCTCTTTCTGTATCTGCTGCCCTTGACATTTAATGCTCTTTTGTAATATTATCTTATCTACTTACTGTGTTTTCAATGTATACAGTGTACAGGGAACACCGTTTGCATTTCATTTCTGGCTTCTCTCAGATATCTACAGCTTTAACAATCTGTCAGCTCTAACAAATGGGGGTTTTGCCTATGTAGGTCTTTGGATGATTTGGTTCTGCTGAAACTCCCAACCCTTTAAAAGTTGGGCTGTGGCCTGATAACACAGTCACAATATTTTTTCACCTGTTTAAGAAAGAATCATAGAATCATAGAACGGTCTACGTTGGAAGGGACCTGCAAAGGTCACCCAGTCCAACGCCCTCTGCAGTCAGCAGGGACACCGTCCACTAGATCAGGTTACCCAGAGTCATGTCAAGCCTTCAGGGATAGAGCCCCAACCACCTCCCTTGGCAACCTGTTGCAGTGTTCCAGCACCCTCATGGTGCGGAACTTGTTCCTAACATCCAATCTAAACCTGCTGTACTCTAGTATGAAACCACTGTCGCCTGTCCTATCCCTGCAGCCCTTTGCGAACAGTCTCTGCAGCCTTCTTGTAGCCCACTTCAGGTACTGGAAAGCTGCTCTTAGGTCTCCCTGGAGCCTTCTCTTCTCCAGACTGAACACCCCCAGCTCCCTCAGCCTGTCCTTGTAGCAGAGGTGTTCCAACTACCTGATCATTTTTGTGGCTCTCCTCTGGACTCACTCCATCAGGTCCATGTCCTTGCTGTGTTGAGGGCTGGACACAGTACTCCAGGTGAGGTCTCACCAAAGCAGAGTGTCAGGATCCCCTCTCTCCATCTCTGGCCATGCTGCTTTTGATGCAGTCCATGCTGCCATTAGCCTTCTGGGCTGCAAGCTCACACGTCTACTCATGTCCAGCTTGGAGAGTTTTCTGCTCATGCCTAGAACTGGAGACTTTTCTGAAAGTTTCACATTGGAAAAAAACATTTTGGTTTATAAGGAGTAAAACTCTGTGTGTAAAACGTCACTTTCAATAACACCTAATTAGGAGAAAAGGATGAAAATGTCTTTTTCGCTCCATAATGAAATGCTGCGGTTTGTAATTTAAAAACACTTCTCATTTTCACAATCTGGAGTCTAACCAAACCTCAAATTAAATCAAAATTTGAACAAAAAGAGTTTTTTCTTTTTAAATGTGGAACATTTTAGTTTATCCAATTATTTTTGCTTTATTAAATTTTCTTACAAAATAAAGTTCAGCTTCTCCTTTTGGCCTTATTCATAATGAAAATAAACCTGGTGTTTTCCAGCAGACAGCCAGCCTGTGTTCAGAGCAGCATGTACTGACTTAAGACAGGCTGGATGATTGGGCAGGGAGAAATTTAGTGACATTTGACAAGGGCAAGTGTAGAGTCTTGCACCTGGGAAAGAACAAGCCCAGGGAGCAGGGTGGGTTAGAGACTGACCTGTTGGAGAGCAGTGAAAGGGAAAGGGACCTGAGTGTCCTAGTGGATGGGAGATTGCCCATGAGCCAGCAGTGTGCTATGATGGCCAGGAGGGGCAAAGCCATTCTGGGGTGGATTAGAAGGGCTGTGGTGAGTAGGTCGAGAGAGGTTCTCCTGCCCCTCTATTCTGTCCTGGGGAGACTGCATCTGTAGTATTGTGTCCAGTTCTGCCCTGCCTCAGTTCACAAAGGACCTCAGGGAACTGCTTGAGCGAGTCCAGCACAGAGCCAGAAAGATGCTGAAGGGAATGGAACATCTGTGTTAGGAGGAGAGCCTGAGGGAGCTGGGGCTGTGCTGCTTGGAGAGGAGGAGCCTGAGGGGTGACCTCATTCCTGTTTATAAAGGTGCAAAGAATGAGTGCCAAAAGGCTGGAGCCAGGTTCTGCTCAGTGATGCCCAATGCTAAGGATAAGGGGCAATGTGTGGAAGTTGAGGCATAGGAAGTTTCATGTAAACAGGAGGATTTGTTTCCCTATGAGGGTGCCAAAGCCCTGAAACAGGCTGCCCAGGGGGGTTGTGGAGTCTCCCTCTCTGGAGATGACTATTCAAGACCTGCCTGGATGTGTTCCTGTGTGACCTGCTCTAGGTGCTTCTGCTCTGACAGTGGGGATTGGACTGGATGAGCTTTGGAGGTCCCTTCCAGCCCCTGACCTTCTGTGATGCTATGATTCTGTGATTTTTTTGCTTAGTACTGCAGGACAATTTTATCTATCAGGCTATGTAGACGCAGCATAGAAATGGTCACTTTTTGGAGAGTATTTGAAAGGAGAGAGAAATTCTGCCCACAGCTGTAGACTTCTGGGTTACTACTCCCTGACTTTGCAGTCAGTTGAGTGCCTCAAGTGTATTGAAAGTTACTTTGATTTTTTGGTTGCTTACTATGTTCAACTTTCTGTTGCTTTTATTTATATTTATTTGTATTTTCATAGTTTACATAGCTGCATAAAGACATTTTCTTTGGTTTGACTTTGTGTTACTTATCTGCAACTGATTATGGAAAGCAATTTATAACAGATCAGACTAAATTTCCATTTGAACTGAATATTAGTGATCTCCTTGGTGAAAAGAGAAATTAAATAGCAGCCTTCAAGTACCTGAAGGGAGCCTAAAAGAAGGCTGCAGAGGGACTGTTTACAAAGGACTGCAGTGATAGGATGAGGGGAAGGGGTTTGAAATTAGAGGAAATTTCACTTGGATGTTAGGAACCAGTTCCTTAGGAGGAGGGTGGTAGAACACTGAAACAAGTTGCCCAAGGAGGTAGTTGAGGTCTCATCCTTGAAGATCTTCAAGGTCAGGCTGGACCAGGCTGTGAGAAACCTCATCTAGTGCAGGGAGGTTTGACAAGATGAGCTTTGGACGTCCCTTGCAACCCAAGCCAATCTATGATTCTATAATACATATGATCAGAACCAGAGAAGGAAATGTGCAGCTTGACGAAACCTACTGATTTTTGGAGACACAGTTAAAAATTGCAGTGTTTGGCGGGACTGAAAATGGAAGAAAAGGGAGATCTATATTATGGCACAGCAGATTAATGTCTTCCATTCTTAGCAATTAAAGGCCTGACCTATTGAAACCATTGGGTTTCAAGCCTACATATTGCAGTATGGGGGCAGTGAGTTGTAACATTGTGCGAAATGTTATGTCACATCAAAACGAAACTGGGTCTCTTGATGATGTTTTGCCTCATAATTGTCTTCACAGTTTTCTGCTTTTCAATTTTACATCTCCACTGGAAATTTGCATCTTTATTTTATGTAAGTTTGACTTGTAAGAAAGGATTCAAGACATTCAGGAAGGTAGGAATCTAGTTCAAGGGAAACTAAAGCTGACATCACACCAACTCTTTGCCGCTTTTGGTGTTTATTCAAAATGCTGGAAAGTCAGAGATCAGTCAGAAGCACTGCTGAGACCACACCTGGAATACTGTGTCCAGTTTCGGCCTCCCCAGTTCAAGAGAGACAGGGACCTGCTGGAGAGTGCCAGCAGGAGAGAGCCAGGAGGATGATTGGGGNGTTAAGAAAGCTGCCCTTGAGAGAAGAGTCCTGTGTGGTAAGCTCTGAATCAACAGACCCGTAACAGTTTTTGTTTTCATTGCTACTTCTCAAAACTATTATTGCTTTATATGCTGGGAGATTAGTGCTGCCAGAACCTGAGGCCCCACCTGGAATATTGCATCCAGTTCTGGGCTCCCCAGTTCAAGAGGGACAGGGATCCAATGGAGAGAGTCCAACAGAGGGCTACAAGGATGCTGAAGGGACTGCAGCACTGCCTGGTGAGGAGAGGCTGAGAGCCCTGGGGCTGCTTAGTCTGGAGAGGAAAAGGCTGAGAGGGGATCTGAGCAATGTCTATCAACAGCTGAAAGCTGGGGGTCAGGAAGGAAGGGACAGGGACAGCCTCTGCTCACCTCTGCCCTGGGATAGCACAAGGGGCAAGGGATGGAAACTACAGCACAGGAAGTTCCACCTCAACATGAGGAAGAACTTCTTGACTGTAAGGGCGACAGAGCCCTGGTACAGGCTGCCCAGAGAGGTTGTGGAGTCTCCTTCTCTGGAGCCTTTCCAGCCCTGTCTGGATGTGTTCCTGTGTGACCTGTGCTGGATTCTCTGCTCCTGTTTTGGCAGGGGGCTTGGACTTGAAGATCTCCAGAGGTCACTTCCAACCCCTAACATTCTGTGATCTATGCCTCTGGTACAATTATGAACCCTTCATTTTATTTGTTTAATTTGAAAATGCTATGCTTATTTCCACCAGAAGGCAGGGTTAGGTAGATTGAGGTGTTTTGAGATTTGCCATTAGCTACACAAATTGAAATCCCTCATTAGAAGGCATAGAAGGATCAAAGATTTTGCTGAAGTTCATCCTTACAAAAGAACCACACATCTATCTATCTATCTAT
>WBNM01016575.1:0-14249 GCA_013399055.1 Ramphastos sulfuratus | reverse complement strand
TCAGATACTGGAAGACTACTATAAGTTCTCCTCAAAGCCTTCTCTTCTCCAGGCTGAAGAGCCCCAGCTCTCATAGCCTGTCCTCGTAGGAGAGCTGCTACAGCCCTCTGATCATCTTTGTGGCCCTCCTCTGGACCCGCTCCAACACTTCCATGTCCTTCCTTTGCTGTTGGCTCCAGAACTGTACACAGTACTCCAGATGGAGAAGAGAAAGCTGAGAGTATGGAACTGCCATGGCATTTTTTAAGAAAAACATGTAGTAAATCAGACAAGTAAAGCTTTCGCACTTCTCCATTCCGATTCTGAAGAAAAGAGTCTGTATTTAAAAAAAAAAAAAAAATCTTTTCGCATTAGCAGTGGTACTCTTTGCAAAGAGATGATTTTGGTCCATCACAGCAAAGCATTCAAATTTGTCCTGACATTTGTCAGATAAAACTACAGTACATTTAAAGAATTCAAGACTATAATTAATCTCTACAATCAAGGTCAAGAGACTGTTTTATCTCGAAGTTCAACCGCCACTTATTCTTCATTGAGAAGTGTAGGCTTTCTCTGCCCCATTCAAGTTGTTTTCACACTCTTGCAGATTTGTCAGTGGAAGCATGGCTGTGCATGCTTGTAACGAAGTGAGCAAAACCATCATATTTCAGTGCTTTGAGATGAATCAAGATGTTCCCGTTACTCTCATGATCAGCACAGAAAATATCAGAAAATTTGTACAAAGTTCAGATGCGTGAGCAATTTTAGTTCCAGGCACTTTCACTCCAAGAAAATCAGGAATGATCATTTATAACATTCTGTATGGGATTTTGGTGTGTTGGTTTTTTGGTGGTTTTTTTGTTTGTTTGTTTGTTTTTGTTTTTGTTTTTGTTTTTTTTAGTCAGGGCAAGTACTTCTGCATTCTTGGTGTTAGGCATGATATTTTAGCAGGGATGGAATGGGCGTGGTAACAGTTTGTAGCCTCTGTATCAGACAGTTTCTTTTATGGGATTAAGACAGAAAATGAATGCATAGAGCCAGGAACAGCAACTAGTTTTGTTTAATGTGATTTTTTTAACTGAACCTTCCAAGAATCATAGAATCATAGAACTTTGGCAACTGTTTGATCTGCTGTGATACAGTCATATTAGCATTAGCAGCTACTCCTTTAGCTACACCAGTGAAATCCACAACACCACTGTAATTCACACATGGACACCAGCACAATGGAAGAGCCAAAGAAAGATGTGTCATGTAGTATGGAGCCCCACATGATAGCACAGAAATAACTTTTGTCTGTGATTTCGGAAAGAATGTCCAAAATTTTTGGTAATTCAGTATATAAAGAGGGGTAGAAAGAATGAATGATGATTAATGTTGCTACTATTTCAATAACTGGAACAAGCTGATAGCAAATATATTTTGACAGAGTTGAGGAACAGGAGTATCTCTTCACAAAGATGTAAGCTATTTCTTTGCTAAATAAATCTACATTAACCCAGTCTTTCTCCCTTTAGAAATTACCAAATAACGTCAAGTCAAACATGACAGTTGCTGTAGAGGAGGAGAATAAAATACATTGCACAAATGTTGTATAAACAGGAGCAAGGATTGGCAAATAAGTTGAAACCTGAATGAGGTTTCATTGTCATTCTTTATAGTGCTTTTTAACTAGTTCCTGATAAATGCAATATGCAAACATAATTATTCCACAGGATTTTTTTTTTTTAAGTACCACATTATGCTTTTCCTTTCACCTAATTTCTCTGTGTTTTACTTCAGAGTCTTGCCTGGTATGATTTTATCTCCACTTGGTGTTGTGGTTTTACATTGATTTTTGAGGATTGCTCTTGGTTCTCTCTGTTGTTTTGCTTGGGATTTTTTTTTTTTCCAACCAAAACACATGATATAATGCAACACCAAACAACTAATCTGGGAAATTTACAAGTAGCACAAAATGGAAGAGGAGTTTTTGTATTTGTTTTATTTATCCACAAGTAAATGGGTTCTCTGTCTTTCATTTAATCAGTCTGATACTTTCCTATTCCTCATCATACTCCTTTTTGTGTGTCTTACTCTTTCTTTATGACTGGTGCTATCTTTCTTAGATTCTTCTGGCTGTCTCTTTGTTCAATTTGGCATTTTATGGAATAAATATTTGCCTATAGAAGCAAATACCAGGATTGTTTTTTAACATATGATAAGAAAACTCCAAACTCTAATTTGTGTTTCTTTCAAATGTATTCTCTGGAAGGTAAATGAACAAATAACTGTCACAAAATCTCTTCTTGGAGGTTGTTCCTTGGGACCCATTTCCAAACTTTCATTCTTCTGAACTAGGGAACCCATGAAGTGAACAAGAAAATCATACGTTCCATTAACTCTGCTAATCTGGCTTCTAGATTTTTAATTCAAATAAAATATTCTTATAATTTTATATCCAGGTTATTTATACATACTTGTTATGCTAATCTTCTTTCTGAGGCAATGACACAGATAGTAGGGGTATTCTCATAGCTAAATAATGGTTGATTGGGTGAAAAGATGACCACATATCTTAAGTGACTCTGACTCAATATTGCATTTATTATTTTCCTGTACTTCAAGTAGAATGTGAGGAACTTGCTTCCCTAGTTCTTCACTGAATTTTCATCTAGAAAACCTATTGAACTGACAGTGGCTGGCTACACAATTCCTGAGTTACTGATCCTGGACGATGCACATTGCAGTGTAGCTAACAAGGATAAAGGTGTCAACGTAAGCAAGAAAAAAAAAAAAAAAAAAAGTTATCTGAAGCTCAGACTGTATGGCCATGGAAACTTCTAATGCAAAATGAGTAGGAGGGGAAAATCTGACGCTTAACGATTATAATTAATGACTGCAACAAATACTTAATGCCTTCAATGTGTGCTTCAATGTTACTGTTCCTTCAACTCATCTCTTTTCCAGGTTAGCAAATCTTCATCTTTTTTTTTTTTAAATTCATTTTATTTACCAGTTTTCTAGATTAATGCTGTACTCTAGTCCACACAGGAGTTTCCCATTAAGAAGATGACCAAAACTTAACTACTCATTTCAAAGTGGTGACCTAATATTCCTCAGAGATCATGCAGTTACATCATTCACTACCAGAGGACTTTTTGTGCCTGAGCTACAGAAGTGCTAAGGCAGCTCTCTGTAGCTCTGCACCTGTCCAGCAAACCGCTATGGCACTGTTATCACAGAACCTCTGTGCCAGATTTCCAAAGTGTTTCCATGATGTTTTCCCAGTACAAATGGTTCCCTGGACTCGCATCTGAAACCATTCTTATGACAGGTTCTCACAGGAAGCAATTGTCACTGGCGTGAGAAATTAATCTTTTGCCTTCATTTCTTGCTTTGCAGATTTTAGAGTACGACAAAGCAGGTAAGACATTGAAATACTTGAAAGATAGGATCCAATATTTCATGTGCACAGAGGCTGGACATCCAACAAATATGCAGGACTGGTGTCTATTACCATGTGCCAACCAGTGCAGGAACAAACTGGAAGTTTGAGCAGGTCCTAAGGAAAGTATGCAGAAATTGTCAGTATAAGCACCAGTACCTCCTACTGCACTGCAGAAACCTGACCCCTCCCTGGAGAAGGGCACTGGGACACCCACTGCTGTTTATCTTCAATGACTACTGCAGGGTATTTTCCATTTCCTGTCTCTCCTTTATTTTTCCTCGAAAATTAACTTTCACTCCTACAGTCAGTGCATGTTATCAGATACAGATCCTACTAAAAAAATCTTCATGCCTGAGAAACGCACACGCAAATGTTCCCATCTGTTACTTCTGGTAGGTGACTTTTCACATGGAAGACTACTTAAACTCACCACTGGCCTGTTGTGACAAGGTGTGACTTCTGGTAGGTGCCTTTTCACGTGGAAGAAAGACTACTTAAGCTCACCACTGGCCTGTTGTGACAAGGTGTGACGGTTTTAAACCAAAAGAGGGAGTCTCATACTAGGTAGAGGGAGAATTTTTTTATAATAAGAGTTATGAGATATTGACCCAAGTTGCCCAGAGAAGTGGGAGATGCCTCACCCCTAGCACCATATCAAGTCAGGCTGTTTGAGCAACCTGATGACTGTGAGGGCATTGGATCAGAAGAGCTTTAAAGGTCCCCTTCAACCCAAACCAGTCTGTGGTTCTGTGAAACTGTCTCACCCTCCTTTGTGCAGTGATAACTTTCCTCACTTAAACCAAAAGCTGTCATCCTTCTTTACAACTCTCTGACAAAGGTAAACATCTTGTTTATCCTTTTCAGCCATAGAATTACCTATATTTCAGTACTGTTGAACTATTGCTATTTTGAGAGTGATTTTTGTCCTAAAGAGCTGTTTTAAATGTAGACACAATCTCTTTCACATTCTATCCCTGATCCAACTAAATCAACCTTGAAATGAGTGCTCAGTGTTATTTTAGATGTCATCAGTCCTAGTTCTAACCCTATTTCTCTTAAATTCAAATAGAAATGAAGTAGTTTTTAAAACTCTTATTCTCTAATTAAGCAGAAATACAACCTGCTCACTTCCATGGACTTGACTTTTCAGTATCTTCCATTTGCTGCAGACATAATTGATTCTTATCACTGTGCAATTTCATAAATTAGTAGACAACTCTTATTTCTAGAGCCTGGACATGTAAACTCTTTAGTTTTTGTAGTGAAAATTAGAAGGATTATGTTTCTTACTAGCAAATCTTGCTGTTGTATCAACCTATAAATTGTACAGCTTAAAATAAAAGGCAGAGTTTAGATGGCGTTCATACCTTTACATCAAAGAAAGACAATGAATGTTGCATGAACTCAGCCAGCAAACAATCCAAAATGCAGACCAGAAGACTTCTCATAAAGAGATTGTAAACTACAGGAAACATAAAATTTGGGCACGAGAAGCATCATCAGATCTAACTTTTATTTATTATTATTACCTTCTAATGTGTTTAAGAAAACAGATAATGGGTGGTGACATGGCTTGGAAGTTTCTTGACCCTCTGCTTGGAATTGTCAGGCTAACTCCGATGACTGGAAGTTAAAATGAAGCTACATTTACAGCACAGCACATACTTACAAGCATATGTACACAATATTTACAGATATTTACAATTATATGCAAGTTAGAAGTAATACAGAAATTCAAACCCCCTCCACGAACAGCGAGACTGCCCAGGAGGGCTCTCAATGAACCCCCCTCCTACTTCCCACTCCTTGTTATCTCAGAAATAACCAAATAAGCCCTCGTTGAAGGTTTATGTGATTAATTTGCAGAGAAAGCAGAGGTGTGATGCCAGAGCCAACAAGGGGTTAGAAGGAAATTGTTAGATCGGGTTACATAGGTTTCAGGCAGAGGAGTTAAGGCCAAGTCTCAGACAGGCAGAGACCAAAGTGAGACCTTGTTACTGTTATGACTATGTATATCTCTCAGCAAAACCAGTGGGTGATATAGACATAACTATTATTTCCTTTCCACAGCCAATGCTCTAATTTCTCTCATTAAAATATTCCAACTAGCCTCAAACTGAGATAGGTGGAAATTAGAAGCTGCTACAATAACATTTTGATCTGTCAGCCTGACATTTCTCTAGAAGTTTGAGTTCTTTAATTCACTTTTTGTGAGTGCAAATGAATGTACCTATGACATCTCTCCTGTGGTTTATGAGCACAAAATTTTCTGGTGGAATTGCTAGTCTTTAAATACATATTGATGATGATTGGCACCTACTAGTGCTACTCTTCTTTTGCCCCACTCTCAGGACATGCTGGCTGCTCATCACAGCTCTGCTGCCAGCTTGTTAGTTCAGCTGCTCTCTGAGCTGCAAAGCATTGATTCATTTCTCCCTTCACCTACATCACTTTCTTGTTTGTTTGCTGGGTTTGATGTTTGGGGGTGGGAGGTTCTGTTGGGGTTTTTTGTTTGTTTGTTCTGTTTGGGGTTTTTGATTGGGGAGGAGGTTGTTGGGGTTTCGTGGTTTGCTTTTAGGAGGTTTTGGAGGGATTGGTTTTTCTTGGTTGGTTTGGGCTTGTTTGTATGTTTGCTTTTTTTTTTTTTAAGCACAATAATTTACTTTGGAAGCATTTATTAGTTTACTTTAAAAAAAATACTGCAGTTGCTGTTTGTGGCAAAAGTATTGATGAATGTGAATGTTCAGTTAACAGCTAAGCAAGATTTTTTTTTTTCCAGAAAAAGCAAGGTTTTGTCAAATTATAGAACACATGCAAGTATTTTTCAGTCATCCAGGTCAGTATGAAAATTCCAAATGCACAGTTAATTTCAGCTGTTCCTACTGTGCTGTCAGTACATCTTATCCCAAATGGAAGATATTTTTCCCACTGTGTTCCTGGCAGGACACATGCATTCCTCAGATGATTCGTTCCCTGTTTCTTTAAAAGGCAACTGTCATCATAAAGAATGAGTAACCCCATCTATGCTTCTAGGAGAAGAGTATGCTTCATCAGTAAGGTGCAGTAAAGATAAAATTAGCATCTACTGTCTTTCCACAGATAATGTACGAAGAAGGGAAAGCTTCCACCCCTGCAAATAAAACACATGGACTGTCAGTGCTGTCAGTGTGGTTGAAATTGCTTGGGTTTTTTTCTGGGAACAGGTAAAAACAAGACTCCATTTTTTTTGGTATCTGCACCATATTTCTATTTTTGTATTATAATACAATTCCTTTAAAATGATAAATTTAAAACAAAAACCAAGAAAAACAAAACAAACAAACAAACAACAAAAAAAAAAAAAAGACAAAGCTGAAAGATCTTTTTCAGAATACTGATTTATCTCAGGAAACTTGAATTGTACATTACTGATCTGGTCCACAGTGAAGTTTCAGCTTCTAGAAACCAGTGAGAATGTGTAGATCCTTCAGTCTTTGACTTCTGACTGGATTGTGGCCCTATCTTCGACAAATACATAGACTGAGACAAAGGAACTCAAAAGCATAAGTATGTTCTTTGAACATGAAATTAGAAAGATTAAGTCACTGAAATTAATGTTCTATACGTTACCAGTAGATCAACAGTAAAGAAGGTTCTCTCTTCTTTAAACAATCCAACTTACAGTATTATTGATATGAAGAGTTACTCTCTGTGACTGCAAGAGCCATACATCTGTGCAGAGTGTGGCAGCAAGAAAAAAAAGCCTATTAGCTTTCAAACATTCATTAAATGAGTAAGATACTATAAAAGGACCTATTTTATAAATTATAAATAATTTTATTTTATAGCTATTGGCTAATTATTTTTTTCACAAACCTGTTGTTTTCCTCAGCTTTACTCTTTTCAAGAACTCTAGTGACCTTTATAACTCAACTATTTTGCAAATTAGATGTTGCTTTTTATTTCTTTTTCCAATTTCCTTTACACAACATTTAATCCAATTCTTTCTTTTAAAAATATGGCATAGTTTAGCTGACCAGCTAGCCCTGAACATCACATCTTACAGAAAAGCTAATATCTCTTCTTCTAGGACATACTGTTCTGCCCATGTCATCTTCCATCTTTCTGCTGTATTCTTTTATACCAACCCATAAACCATATTTTCAGAAGCTATATTGCTGTATCAAAAGATTCTAGCACAGTATAGTTAACAATCTACAGGTGACAGCATAATGGTGTTGTTTTATGTTCTCCAACAATTTATCTCTCTTGCCCTTCCCTCTGCCAGTGGTGCACTTAATAGAACTTTGAGAAGTGCCATGCATGCTCTAAGCTATTATAACACTAATAACTAATAGCTGTATCTCTAGATTCTGTAATAATATCTGCCTTTATTAAAATAATAAATATACAACTGCCACTTTTTTATTGCTTGTTATTCTTTGTCCTTTAAAATCAGTTATGCTAGACACTGTTGCTATGAACATGTATAGGACGCCTAATTCACCTTATGATTTCAGTTATCACATCCAGCTTCTATTCAGTGGCACAAAGTCAGCTTGGAAGCCTGTGGCACTGGTGTTCCTCGGGGATCAGTACTGGGTCCAGTTTTGTTCAATATCTTTATTAACGACCTGGATGAGGATTGAGTACACCCTCAGCGAGTTTCCCAGTGATAAAGAATAGGGGGATGCCTCACACCTTGGTAGGCTGTGCTGTCATCCGATGAGACCTGGACAGGCTGCACAGCTAGGAGAAGGCAAACCTTATGAAATTCGATAAGAACAAGTGCAGGGTCTTGCATCTGGGAAGGAGTAACAGCAGGCACCAGTAGAGGTTAGGGGTTGCCCTGCTGGAAAGCAGCTCCATGAAGAAGGACCTTGGAGCCCTAGCAGAAGGCATGTTCTCCATGAGAGAGAAAATAGCTTATAGGATCTTTCCTCTGTGTATAAATAATAAATGGGGAAAGTAAAGAAGATAGAGTCAATATGGTGCCCCACAACAGGACAAGAGGTAATAGATACATATTGAAATACAGGAAATTACTTTTAAACACAAGAAAAATGGTTTTTTTACTGTAAGGGTAGTCAAATACTGAAAAAGTTTATACGTGGAAGCTGTGGAGAGACTCAAAAAATGAGTCCTGAGCTCCAAATAACTGCTTGATCAGGGGGCAGAGTGGATGAGGTCTATCTGCAGGGTGCCTTCCAGCCTTTGTGATTATGTGAGTCACTAAAAGCAAAGTTTAAACCAATCATCTAAGAAATAAATGAAAGGAACAGGAATAGCAAAGGAATTACCGATACCTTCTTAGATAGTAAGTGTCTGCACAACCTTTAGCTGATTTCTTTGATCCTCCTGAGCATTTCATGTAATGACAGTTAGAGTGGCCATGTTTAATAACACTGCTTTTTCAGTACAGAATAATGATGGAATTTTTATATTCCTGACCCATCTATTTGTTTATCTATTAGGAAAATCCGTGCAAATATTTTTAAAGGCTTGAAAGCAATAAAACAAATGTCTATTTAGGAAATACATTTGCCTGGGTTTAGCGCACGTGACTGATAAGGAAATCAGTAAAGGCTGGAAGGCTCTATTTCCACCTGTAGAATCATACGACGAATGATTAAGATCTGTGAAATTTAGACAAGACAAACTAGAAGCAAAGTATTTAAAAATCAGTCAGAAAATCAGATTCATCTAAGCTTCAACAGGAAGCAATGGGAAGCAGATCTGATAATAAGGTAGATAAACTATTAGATAAGGCCTTCAAGCCTAACTGTCAGGTAGAACCTGAAGATGTAGAGAAGGCTGCAGGTAAAGAAGAAAAAAATTAACATTTCACTTATGGACACAACTAAGAAGCACCTGTTCTATCCAAGGCAAAAATAGTGTTTTACTTTGGGGTATAATATATAAAATTTCAAATAAACATAGCTTTATTTTAAATTGTGACAGACTACAGATTGCATATCATCATCCTTGAGTTCATGTAATTGAAAAAAACAAAACAAAACAAAACAAAACAGCTAGGTTCAATTTTTTTTTCTCCTTAAAATAATCATCTTCCTCCTCTTTTTCCTTAGTTACATTTATCATTACTAATTCTCCATTTTGAACATTAGTATTTCTCTCTTATCATACTTCTTTACACTAAGACATGAACATCATACATCTTTCTATGCCCTCTTCTCCTACCTTTTTGCAACTATAGCTTCCAACTTCTCTTACCCTTCATCATCTATGTACATCCATCAACAACTGAACTGATGTGGAAGGCATAATTTCTATCTCATTAGCATTTTACTGCAGGGAGAAAGAACAGTGTATAAGGAAAGTTGTTTCTTTCTCCTTTTTTCATGCCTCCTGGAAAGAGTTACTACTGATCTTCCGTTTTCTTTTCGTATGAAAACAAAAGCTGATTAATTTAATGTACTTGCAGCTTCACAGGACAGCACTGCCCTAAACCACAGTCATGCCCTCTACTTTTTGCCTATCTGCTGCTCACCAGCAGCTTTCATTGCTCCACTGCCTGAAAGTGGAGCTGATGAAATTAATGAGAAAATATTCCTAACAGTAGAATGAAACCAAAAATAGAGTCTTGTGTCTCTTTTTCCCTAGCCTTTCTGAGACAAATTCCAGAAGAAAACCTTCAATCAACACATAAGATCTCTTTAAAGTCCTTCTGTGGGAATCACGCATTGAGCAAAACCAAATACAGCTCTGTAGCAATGGCAGTACTCAGATCTCTTACACCACATGAACAACCTTGTCCCTGACAATGTTCAAAAATACAAGAAAATATGTAGTGCCATTATTAATGTGTTCAAGAAACACGCATATGACAATTAGAAGTCAATCCTGCTAAATAATAAAAAAAAATCTCTATAAATATGAAGTCTAACCGTGAGTACAGCTGAAAATAAAGGAACACAAGGAGAGATATTGTCAGAGGATTTAATAGTAAGGTAGACAGTCCTTTGGCTTATGGGGGCCATTTAACTGATACTGGCATTGTCTAAAATGTGCTTTAAGTGAAGACATATTGGAGCAATTGATACATGAGTAGAAGAGTTTTTGATTACTTTTGCAGAGCTCTGATGTATTAAATTGTAAGGGTCTGATTAAGACCTCGGCTTCCTTTTTCATACTGTCAAGTTTTCTGCCTAGTAGCACAGAGTGTTATTTGAGTATCACACCTGACATCACCTAGTAAATCAGATACACAAGGCATTTCTGTAACACTGACTGCAATTGAAAATATTTGTATTTGAATTTTTAAGGAATAAATTGGTGAAGAAGAAAGACAAATGAACTTTCTAATTCAGATTTTATGGGGTTTTATATGCTAAAGTTTTAGAGAACCTTCTGTAACAAATAAGCAAATCTTCCTTCTTCACCATACTCAGTTACTTCCGTGTGAGGGTCAGAACATTGCTATGTTTTGCATCCTTGTCACCATGATACACCTTGGGTTCAACATAGCATGAGAAGGTATGTCCACGTTCACAATTTGCACTCACAGATGTGTTCTATATTTAAGGCAACTTGCTGGTGATTGCTATATTATTCTAACCTTGCTAAAACATCCATTTAAAATAAATAAGTGCTTTCCATATCTAACCAACAATTATTACACTATCAAACCAATCTCATTTTTATTTTAATTATTAGCACTCATTTTGACTAAGAGCAGATAGAGATCTCCCATAATCTCAACAACCTGACATTTCCCACTTCTGATTATTTCACTCTTATTGTTTTTCTGAGGTCCATAACAAATTTCAGAGGCTGTATCATGCTTGTACATGTCCAAAACTGCAGTCTGAAAATGCAGGTAGGTTAAATTAGAATCAAAATCACAAAAGTCAAAGGAAATTTTGGGTTAAGGGTATCCTAATAAATATATTTTAAAATACCTTATTTTTGCAGTCAGCATAAACCTTTTAGGAGCACAAGTTAAAATGCATTAACTTTTAATTTCTGTGTTCCTTGCAAAAATTATATCGATATCCAAGTTGGATAATTTTTCAGAACACAGTTTGCTATCTCCAGAGTCGAAATTAAAATCAACAACAACAACAACAGACCAATCTCCTATCCTCATATCCTGTCTCGAATTTTGGTTAGCATGTGATACATCATAAAGAGGCAGATTGAAAGCATTCAGTGTACTTTTTTATTTGGAAATTTTACAGTAATGTCTAAAAAGGAAGACTGTCTTATATTACAACAAAGATCAAAGACAGATTTAAATTCACTCTCTTTTTCTTAAGCCAAAAATTTTAAACAGATTATACAAAGTCTCTTGATTTTAATCCAAACTCCATCATTTTCTTATTTTTGATAGTACGCCCCAGATCCGAGACATGTTGGTAGGTTATTTTAGTTTTCTTCATTTACCCTTTAAATTTAGTTCTCTTCAACTGTACTTGTACCATATAATGTAATTTTCTGTGCATACAACAAATGACAATAGTGGAATGTTTCCATTTATATTGTATGAGCTTAAGTCCATATCTACTCATGTGGATGAAACTTGTTTGTAGGTTGTGTGGAACCATCCTTTGCCACCTCTCATGAGTTCAAGAAATTTCTTACTTCATGCTTATGTTCCATTTATATTGCCATACTTTTATCCTCACTCAGCAAACTATCAATGGTGGTTTTTATGAGCTTGGGCAATGACTGCCACCACTGAGCTTTCAAACTCTTATCCACCTGCTAATAACTGACAGCACCCTGATGCATTCAGTTTCCAACACATACATCTTAAATTTAATTCTTCGTCACTGTGCTGGAGGACTGCAATGTGTGTGATTTTTTTATTCAATCCACCTTTCCAGTCATTTTCCTTCCTTTCTTGTGTAGCTTTCATAAATAATAGCAAACATCAAAGGTCAGCATCACAACATGGTCCCAAACAGCTTATACTCATTGCTGGGATCAAATATGGCATTACAGAATCGGCAATTTACAGCATTCACTTCCAACAACACATTAGTTTAATTCTCTTCAGCCCCTTGCCATTGTTAAGGAGTCACCAAGTACCTTCATAGTAGCTGTATTTTAGTTTAAGAAATGATAGAACAGCTGTATAACAGGACTGTAAGAGTAATGTGAAAACCTCCATGACAGTGTAATACTCAAATTGATGAATTCAGAAGGAAAAAAGGAACTGCAGACCTTGATAAAAATGTACAGTAACTTTAAGACTCAGGCAAGCAGAAATATGAACACACCATGTTAAAGGGAAAAGGGATATATGGGATTTTGGCCTTAAGCACCCACAGTTGTTTGCTCTGCACAAATATCCTATACTTTACACATCAGCTCAAAACAGAGTGGGACAGTGGGAATATTTACTCATGGTGCATTTTACCTGAAAGCAACAATTGCGCATAGGTGTGAATTTGAGTTCCACAAAAACACTTCAATTTGTGGATCTGTAGTGTCCATACAGAATGTTGGTAGCACTTTTTTCTATCATTAAAAAAAAAAAAAAAAAGAAAGAAAAAAAAGTAATTTTTTTTTGGTTTGTTTTCTACTGGTAGCTCTAAATAAAGTGTACAAAGAAAGAACACTTTGCCACTAAAATACAGACATAGTCACACAGAATCACAGAACCGCAGAATATT
The DNA here is from genome assembly GCA_013399055.1 of Ramphastos sulfuratus. Lineage (NCBI taxonomy): Eukaryota > Metazoa > Chordata > Aves > Piciformes > Ramphastidae > Ramphastos > Ramphastos sulfuratus. The sequence goes on along the minus strand of WBNM01016575.1, from coordinate 1,220 downwards.
AGGGGCTGGAAAACACCTTTGAAAATCATCCAGTCCAAGCCCCTGGCCACAGCAGGATCACCTATACCAGATCACACAGGAATGCATCCAGGTGGGGTTTGAATATCTCCAGAGAGGGAGTCAAATTATAGAGAATGATAGAATATTTATGGAAAGAATAAAAATACACCAGAACTCAATTTGTTTAACCTTTTCTTTGTAACATGTGGTTAACAAAGTGAATTCAAATGTGCCAGATGCAAAACATGAGAAATTAGATTGATTTGGCTGCAGAGATCAGCTGCAGAAACATATTAAAAATAAAAATAACTTAAAAAAATTAATACATTCAGGGTCAGTAAACTTATGCATTTACATGTTTGCTGGTTAACATGGCTGACCTTCTTAGCAAAACAAATTATCTGATTTCATTTCAGAAAAATGGGTCTTGGTGGTTGAAAGCTCACAGTGTTTGGCAATTTGTTAGACAAAATGCTTCATTTCATCAGAAATACAGATAAAGAAAGTAGTAAAAAAATTCTTGCAAGTTTTTAATTAACACAATGGAAAACACCACCTGGAAAGTTTTGTTGTTGTTTTTGGGGTTTTTTTCATTGTCACAGAAGCTTACAGTAGAGCTCTCATCTCACATGCATTGGGTAAAACTGCAAGATGATGTACAGAAATAAAGCCAGTTTGCCAAACCTGTAACATTGGACTGTAACCCACAACACACATGCTTACAAGAATATATTCACCATCTTTGAAAAGATGTGGATATACAGGCAGCTTTGTTAGTACCACTAGAAAACGAGAATTGTTGGTTTTCTACTGAATTCAAAAGCTTTGAGATACTCAAATTGTCTACAAGTTTAAGAAACACCACTTATTGCCATGTTGCACCTTTCTACACCTTCCTCTATTAAGTCTTTCGAGCTTAACAAGATACGTCACCTAAGTGAAACTTCTTGTGTCCTTGACCTCAAGTGATAGATGAGGTTCCAAGAAATACTATTTATAAACTGGTTAAGAAATCATAATCTCACCACGTAATTGTGCTGGTTTGAGGCTAATTGGAATATTCTAATGGAGAAAATTATATTACAGGCTGAGAAAGGAAAACAATGGTGATGTCTACTTCACTCATAGGCTTGCTGAGATGTTTAAGACTAAGAATACAAAACAAAGATAAGACACTCGGGCACAGACATTCTCAGTCTGTCTAGCTTCTTGCTTTCTCC
>WBNM01016574.1:5655-18686 GCA_013399055.1 Ramphastos sulfuratus | reverse complement strand
GAAAAAAGAAAAGAAAAAAAGAAGAAAAAAAAGTTTTAAAAAGGAAAAAAAATAGGGAAAAAATAAAAATAACAAAACAAAAAAAAAAGAAAAATTAAAGAAAAAATATTAAAGAAAAAATAAAGAAAAAAGAATAAAAGAAGAAAAAAGAAAAAATAAAAGAAAAAATAAAGAAAAGGGAAAAAGTTTTAAAAGGGAATAAAAGGGAAAAAAAGAAAAAGGAAAAAAAGAAAAAAAAAGAACTTTGGCACGGGGGGATGCAGCCTGTGCCCTCCGGGCAGCCCTTGGCACAGAGGGGATGCAGCCTGTGCCAGTCCTTGGCACGGGGGGATGCAGCCTGTGCCCTCCCGGCAGCCCTTGGCACGGGGGGGATGCAGCCTGTGCCCTCCCGGCAGCCCTTGGCACGGGGGGGATGCAGCCTGTGCCCTCCCGGCAGCCCTTGGCTGCACAGTGCCAGGCTCGGCGTGGCCTCAGCCTGGCACCGCCAAAAGCTCTGCAGTGGGCAGGGCTGAGAGGCAGCTTTGGCATGGGTGCTGTGCCAGGCGGCTGATGCCAACCTCCCCGAGGCTCTGCCCGCAGCGAGGGGTGGGCACAAGGGTCCCTGCAGTGGGCAGCAGAGGGCAGCAGCTGGCAGCGCAGCTTGCCCAGGTGGCAGCCGCAGCGGCTCCGGCCCGAGGCGCTTCGAGCGTTGTGCCAACAGATGCCCTCCTCATGCCCACCGTGCCCTTTGCCTCCCACCTTTTCGTGCCAGCTCTCGATGCCCAACCCATGCCCCCCACCCCTACCCACCCTTTGATTTGCCAACCCAAAAGCTGCTGCTTGTGCCCACTCTGCCCCTCCTCGGTGCCAGCTCTCAGCTCCCTGCTGGGCAAAGGTTTGCCCCAAGCCTGCCCAGGGTGGGCAGAGTCCTCCTGGGAGCCTCCAGCTGTGGGCACTGTCGTTGCTGCCAGCTATGCCAGCCTGGCACCAGTGCCCTTTCCTCTCTCTGCTGGCCTCAGCTGGTCCAACAGGCGGTGCCAGGGGCGGGCAGTGCCCACATGTGCCCACCTGGAGCTGGCTGCTGAAGGAGTCACTCTGCAGCCAGGTGAGGCAATGCAAGCGGTGCCAGCCTGGGCACGTTGGCACAGCTTCCTCCCCCAAAGGCAGCTTCCCAGAGCTGGCACCCCCTGGCGAGGAGGGTGGGGCAGGTTGGCATCCACTCCAGCTATGGGCAAGCCTCTGAGCCCCAAGTGCCCAAGGACATGGGCACAGCAATGCCCTTCCCTGTGCCAGTCTCTGACAGAACTCCCCCAGGCTGCTCCTGCCCTCCCTTCACCCTTTGGCCACATTGGCAGTGCCAACGCAGGCTGCTTCCTCTCCATGCCCACCCGGGAGCCCAGCCCTGCCCTGCCACCCCCGTTCCAGCTGTGCCACCCTCCCTCCCCCTCTGCCACCCCTCCTGCCGCTGTGCCAGCCCTCCTGCGGCTGTGCCACCCCTCCTGCCGCTGTGCCAGCCCTCCTGCGGCTGTGCCACCCCTCCTGCCGCTGTGCCAGCCCTCCTGCGGCTGTGCCACCCCTCCTGCCGCTGTGCCAGCCCTCCTGCGGCTGTGCCACCCCTCCTGCCGCTGTGCCAGCCCTCCTGCGGCTGTGCCACCCCTCCTGCCGCTGTGCCAGCCCTCCTGCGGCTGTGCCACCCCTCCTGCCGCTGTGCCAGCCCTCCTGCGGCTGTGCCACCCCTCCTGCCGCTGTGCCAGCCCTCCTGCGGCTGTGCCACCCCTCCTGCCGCTGTGCCAGCCCTCCTGCGGCTGTGCCACCCNTGCCACCCCTCCTCCCGCTGTGCCAGCCCTCCTCCCGCTGTGCCAGCCCTCCTACCGCTGTGCCACCCCTCCTCCCGCTGTGCCACCCTCCCTCCACCTCTGCCACCCCTCCTCCGGCTGTGCCACCCCTCTTCCCGCTGTGCCAGCCCTCCTGCCGCTGTGGCAGGCCTGGCAGTGCCCGAGCAGCAGGTGGCATGGGCACAGCAATGCCCCTGAGAACACACAGGGCAGGAACTGCTTCCAAAAGTGTATTTGAGCTCCATTGGCATGGCAGAGGGCACCGAGGTGGGCACCGAGGGAGGGCATAGGGACAAAGAGACCCAGGACAGAGCAGCCACAGCTGCCCCAGCCCCACTGCAGCCACACTGCAGCCACAGCTGCCCCAGCCCTACTGCAGCCACACTGCAGCCCCAGCCCTGCCCCACTGCAGCCACACTGCAGCCAGTGCTGCCCTTTGCCAGCCTGCAGTGCACATGGCACTAGCGGCAGCCCTGGCACCCAGACTGAGCTGCCTGGGCATGGGGACAACCACACTGGCAGCAGGCAGGGAGCTGGCAGCAGAGGGCTGGCAGAGGGCAGGGAGCTGGCAGCAGTGGCAGCAGGGCAGGGAGCTGGCAGCAGAGGGCTGGCAGAGGGGCAGGGAGCTGGCAGCAGAGGGCTGGCAGAGGAGCAGGGAGCTGGCAGNCTGGCAGCAGAGGGCTGGCAGAGGAGCAGGGAGCTGGCAGTCAGAGGTTAACCTTCCCTCAGTGCCACCTCCCCAGAGCCTGTGCCCACCTTGCAGCTGGCAGGGCAGAGGTAGAGCAGAGAGGAAGAGTTTGCCTACCAGGCTGCCCTCTCAGTGCCAAGCAGGGGGCACAAAGGCAGCTCCATGCCCACCAGAGACAGGATGCCAGGGCACTGGGAGCCTCGTGCCAAGCTTTGACCCACGTGCCAGGCCCCCTGGGCACAGAGCAGCCTGGTGCCAAGGCAAGCAGGGCTGCAGGAGGCTGGCAAGCCTGGCACTGGGCTCCATGCCAGTGGAAGAGGCAGATGCCAAGGAAGACGATGCCCTGCAGCAGGGTGCCCAGCCAGCCTGGCACTGTGGCAGCAGGGGCATGCCAGGCCGTGCCAAGGCTGTGCATGGCAGCACCCAGCCTGCTGGCACACACTGCAGCCCCCCAGCAGGCAGGCTGTGCCCTCTGTGCCCTCTGTGCCCAGGCTGCCCATGCCTCGCAGGTGCCCGAGGCACTGTGGGCATCGATGCCCAGGGGCAGATTCCTGTGCCCAGGAGCCCAAGAGGGCATCAGCTATGGCTTGGGCACAGCTTCACTCCTCTGCCCACCCAGCTCAGGTGCCAGGCTCAGGCATGCCAGGTGGGCAGCAGCCACCCTGTGCCCAGCCTGGAGGCTGGCAGAGGTGCCCTGGCAAGGCTGTGCTACCACAGCCCTGGCGAGGAGTTGGCAGCCCTGGCACAGGCAGGCACAAGCTCCAGGTGCCCACTCCCAGCCCCCAGAGCGGTGCCAAGGGCCTGGCACCTCTGGAACCCCAACAGGTGGCACAGAGCAGACCTCAGAGCCTTGTGCCCACCCTTGGCCCAGCCATGGCAGTGCCCCAGGCTGCTCCCTGGCACCCCCCTTGGCACGGGAGGCACCGCAGGGCACTGCCAACTCGGCAGCAGGAGGCAATGCCCAAGCAAAAGCATCAGGGGGGCCTGGCACAGGAGAAGTGCCAGGGCAGTGCCAGGGCAGTGCCAGGTGCCCTCTGAGTGTAAACAAAGCCAACCACAAGCAGAGGATGGCACCGGGGGCAGAGCTGTGCCAACAGCAGGGCACTCAGTGCAGGCTGCCAGGCTCGTGCCAAGCCCAGCCAGGAGAAGCTCAACCCCCATGCCCCTTCCATGCCAACCTCATGCCCTGGCACAACCCAACCCCCAACCCATGAGAGCCCAAACTCCCCCTTGCTGTGCCAGGAGGTGGGCACCACCGAGCCTGGAAGGGTGGCACAGGGGAGAGCTTGGCCTCAGGGGGGCTGGCTGGCAGCTGCTGGGGTGGTGCCAGCCTCGGGGTGCCCATCAGAGCTGCTGCCCAGTGAAGAAGGCTTTGGTCTCTCTGCAGGTTGGGTTGGCACAGAGTGGGCAGCAGAGTGCCAGCTGCCTGGAGCAGACCTCCTTGGAGCGCAGGTGGCAGGAGACCAAGTCTGCCAGGGCCTGCAAGAGAGTGGGCACAGCTCAGGGGGCACTGCCACCCAGCAGCACAGCCACAGCAGTGCCAGCTGCTGGCATCTCTGCTGCAGCAGGGCAGTGCCAGCTGTTGGCATCTCTGCTGCAGCAGCACAGCCACAGGCAGGGCAGTGCCAGCTGCTGGCATCTCTGCTGCAGCAGGGCAGTGCCAGCTGTTGGCATCTCTGCTGCAGCAGCACAGCCACAGGCAGGGTCTGGGGCTTGTGCCAGGCTGACTGGCACCACAGTGGGCACCCCGTGGGCAGCACTCCCTGCACTGGCACCACTCAGCTGGGGCTACGACTTGTGCCAGGCTGGTTGGCATCACAGTGGGCACCCCATGGGCAGCACCCCCTGGGGCTGGGGCTTGTGCCAGGCTGGCTGGCACCTCATGGGCACCACATCCTGCACTGGGACCAGGCCTCAGAAGTTGCTCAGCCTGCAGGTGCCCTGCCCAGCAGTGCCCATCTGTGCCCTGTGCCCGATGCCAGGCAGCAGTGCAGTGTCCACGGGCACAGAGCAGGCTCCCCTGGGGGCCCCTGGGCACCCTGTGGGCAGTGCCAGGCTGGTACCTTGGCAAAGAGGGGGTTGCCATTCAGGGACTGTGCCCTCCTGATGTTCTCCACTCCACACTGCAACAGAGACAGAAGAGCTGTGCCAGGCTGTGCCAGGCTATGCCCAGGTTATGCCCAGGGGCATCCTGCAACCCTCAGCACCCACCCAGTGCCACCCTGCGACCCTCGGCGCCCACCCAGTGCCACCCTGCGACCCTCAGCGCCCACCCGGTGCCATCCTGCGACCCTCCGCGCCCACCCAGTGCCCATCCTGCGACCCCCGGCACCCACCCAGTGCCATCCTGCGACCCTCGGCGCCCACCCAGTGCCACCCTGCGACCCTCGGCGCCCACCCAGTGCCCACCCTGCGACCCTCGGCGCCCACCCAGTGCCACCCTGCAGCCCTCGGCGCCCACCCAGTGCCCATCTTGCGACCCTCGGCGCCCACCCAGTGCCACCCTGCGACCCTCGGCGCCCACCCAGTGCCACCCTGCAGCCCTCGGCGCCCACCCAGTGCCCATCTTGCGACCCTCGGCGCCCACCCAGTGCCACCCTGCGACCCTCGGCGCCCACCCAGTGCCACCCTGCAGCCCTCGGCGCCCACCCAGTGCCCATCTTGCGACCCTCGGCGCCCACCCAGTGCCACCCTGCGACCCTCGGCGCCCACCCAGTGCCACCCTGCAGCCCTCGGCGCCCACCCAGTGCCCATCTTGCGACCCTCGGCGCCCACCCAGTGCCACCCTGCGACCCTCGGCGCCCACCCAGTGCCACCCTGCAGCCCTCGGCGCCCACCCAGTGCCCATCTTGCGACCCTCGGCGCCCACCCAGTGCCACCCTGCGACCCTCGGCGCCCACCCAGTGCCACCCTGCAGCCCTCGGCGCCCACCCAGTGCCCATCTTGCGACCCTCGGCGCCCACCCAGTGCCACCCTGCGACCCTCGGCGCCCACCCAGTGCCACCCTGCAGCCCTCGGCGCCCACCCAGTGCCCATCTTGCGACCCTCGGCGCCCACCCAGTGCCACCCTGCGACCCTCGGCGCCCACCCAGTGCCCATCCTGCAGCCCTCGGCGCCCACCCAGTGCCCATCTTGTGACCCTCAGCGCCCACCCAGTGCCACCCTGCGCCCCTCAGTGCCCAGTCAGTGCCACCCTGCGCCCCTCAGTGCCCAGTCAGTGCCACCCTGTGACCCTCAGTGCCCACCCAGTGCCGATCCTGTGCTGCTCAGAGCTGCTGCGGGCACAGGGAGGAGCCTCCCAGCCGCAGGTGGAGGTGGCAGGCAGGATGCCAGGGCAGAGTGGGTACCTGGGGTGCCAACACCTTGGCATATTCGACGTCCAGCTCGTAGAGGGTCTCGATGTGGTCGCTGGTGAAGGCGATTGGCACCAGCAGGAGGTTCCTGTGCCCACGTTGGCACAGCCCTCGGATGGCCTCAGCTGTCTGGGGGCCCAGCCAGGGCATGGGGCCAACCTGTGCCAACAGCAGCACGGGCACCAGTGCCAGCAGGGCAAGGGATGCCAGGCTTGGCCTGCTAGGCAGGGCAGTGCCAGCTGCTGGCATCTCTGCTGCAGCAGCACAGCCCCAGGCAGGGCAGTGCCAGCTGTTGGCATCTCTGCTGCAGCAGGGCAGTGCCAGCTGTTGGCATCTCTGCTGCAGCAGGGCAGTGCCAGCTGTTGGCACCTCTGCCGCAGCACCACAACGCCATGCCAGGGCTGAGCTAGTGCCAGCTGTTGGCATCTCTGCTGCACCTCAGGCTGGGGTCGGCTTGATGCCAGCTGCTTGCACCTCCTCTGCCCTGCAGCAGCACAACCCATGCCAGGGCTGGCTCGATGCCAGCTGCTGCCACCTCTGCTGCAGCAGCAGCAGCCCGGGTGGCACATGTGGGGCACCCCTTGGCACCCACCTTGGACTGCCAGACCAGCCTGTAGGGGTTGCAGTAGTTGAGCTTCTCCATCACCCTCTGCACGGTGGCACCAACCTCCTGGGGGTAAGGGTCCCCACGGTTCACCACCTGCAAGATGCCAGCCTTGATGCCAAGCGCCGGCGCCGGGCAGTGCCAGGGGTGCCAGGGGGCAGACTCACAGCCATGGGCAGCGAGTGGGCAGAGAAGAGGATGACTACTTCCTGCCTCTTGTCGGCCGGGAACAGGCTCAGCTCCTGCTGGATGTGGTCACTGAAGCACTGTGGCAGAGGGCACAGCTGGCATCAGCACTGCCCGCGGGCACCCAGCGGGCACGGCGCGGGCCGAGGGTGGCACAGCCTGGGGGGCTTCACTGCCACCTGCCAAGCGAGGAGAAGCAGTGCCAGGGCTGGCACAGCACAGCTGGGGTCAGCGGTGCCCACACCGCCCAGGGTTGGCACGGCACAGCTGGGGTCAGCGGTGCCCACACCGCCCAGGGCTGGCACAGCACAGCACAGCTGGGGTCAGCGGTGCCCACACCGCCCAGGGCTGGCACGGCACAGCTGGGGTCAGCAGTGCCCACGCAGGGACAAGTTGGCACAGCCTGGGCGGCTCCGCTGCCTTGTAAGCGAGGAGCAGCAGTGCCAGGGCTGCCCCCTGGGCTGCCCCCAGGGCGGGTAGTGGCCTGGCACGGGTGCCCACCTGGATGAGCAGGGGGTGGGTAGGCCAACGGTCGATGATGCTCCACTTCATGCCAGGCTTCTGCCCGCGGGCACTGTAGTAGCGATAGATGGCATTGAGGCTGCTGCCTGGGCAGAGAGGGAGGGCCAAGGGCTCAGCAGGGCAGGCTGGCAGGGCGGTGCCCACCTCCCCCTGTGCCCACCGAGGCTTACCAGTGGTGGAGCAGCTGTACTGGGGGTACTGGGTGAATGCCACTGCCCGCTCGATGCCATCCTGCTCCATCTGCTCCACTGCCTCCTCCGTCAGGGGGTGCACATAGCGGAACCCAATGTAGTACTTGTGGGGGGCTGCGGGCACACAGCGGGCACTGCCAGCCTGCTGCCCCCCCGAGGGGCACACACAGCGGGCACTGCCAGCCTGCTGCCCCCCAGAGGGGCACACACAGCGGGCACTGCCAGCCTGCTGCCCCCCAGAGGGGCACACACAGCGAGCAGGGGCACCCCAAGATCACCTCAGTGCCCCCCCAGGGACACACACACACAGAGCAGGGGCACCCCAGTGCCACCCCAGTACCACTCACTCAGAGCAGGGGCACCCCAGTGCCACCTCAGTGCCACTCACACAGAGCAGGGGCACCCCAAGATCACCTCAGTGCCCCCCCAGGGACACACACACACAGAGCAGGGGCACCCCAGTGCCACCCCAGTGCCACTCACTCAGAGCAGGGGCACCCCAGTGCCACCTCAGTGCCACTCACACAGAGCAGGGGCACCCCAAGATCACCTCAGTGCCCCCCCAGGGACACACACACACAGAGCAGGGGCACCCCAGTGCCACCCCAGTGCCACTCACTCAGAGCAGGGGCACCCCAGTGCCACCTCAGTGCCACTCACACAGAGCAGGGGCACCCCAAGATCACCTCAGTGCCCCCCCAGGGACACACACACACAGAGCAGGGGCACCCCAGTGCCACCCCAGTGCCACTCACTCAGAGCAGGGGCACCCCAGTGCCACCTCAGTGCCACTCACACAGAGCAGGGGCACCCCAAGATCACCTCAGTGCCCCCCCAGGGACACACACACACAGAGCAGGGGCACCCCAGTGCCACCCCAGTGCCACTCACTCAGAGCAGGGGCACCCCAGGATCACCTCAGTGCCACCCCAGCAGCACAGCCCTGGGTGCCCTGCGAGGCTGCTGGCAAGGCCAAGGATGTGGGTAGAGCTCCAGTGGGCAGCAGCTGGCACTGGGGAGGAGGCCTCCAAGGGGCTTATCAGGGGCAGGGGCTGCACAGCAGCGGGCAGGGGGTGCCAGCTGTGGGCAGCAGATAAAGCTTTGCACAGCACTGCCAGGGGGCACCAACCCCTCAGGCCTTATCTCCTGCTGGTGCCCTCGGGCGGGGCTGGCTGCTATCAGGCCCTGCCAGCTGGGGCACCTCCCCTTGTCTGCTGTGCCCACCAGGCTGCCCCCCAGCCCCGAGCCAGCCCTGCCCAGGCTGTGCCCTTTCAGCCAGGGCAGACTGGAGCTGGGCACAGCAGAGGGGCAAAGGCAGCTGCGGCCCTGGGGAGATGATGCCAGGCACTGACCAGGCCCTTATGCCCCAGGCTGGCACAAGGGCAAACACCAAAGGCTCTGAGGCCTTGGCACCACCTGTGGAAGCAGCAGGGGAGGCTGCAGTGCCCCCTGGCAGCGTGTGGCAGCCACAAGAGGCTGGCACTGAAGCTGTCACTGCAGTGTGGAAGCAGCAGGGGAGGCTGCAGTGCCCCCTGGCAGCGTGTGGCAGCCACAAGAGGCTGGCACTGAAGCTGTCACTGCAGTGTGGAAGCAGCAGGGGAGGCTGCAGTGCCCCCTGGCAGCGTGTGGCAGCCACAAGAGGCTGGCACTGAAGCTGTCACTGCAGTGTGGAAGCAGCAGGGGAGGCTGCAGTGCCCCCTGCCCGCTGGCACCTACAAGCAGCTGGTACTGTGTGTGCCCACCCCTGGCCCATGCGGTCAGAAGGGACCTTCAGGACCATCTCACCCCAAGCCCCCCGCAGCGGGCAGAGGGCACTGCCACAGAGGTGCCACCTGGGCACCCTATGCCAGCACCTCCCAACCTCCCTTAGCAGACCTCCCTCCCAGCGTGGTGCCCACCCAAAGCGGGCACAGTGCCCACACGGGAGGAGCTGCCAGCCGAGGGTCGGCAGCGCTGCCGCGGGCTGGGCACGGGGCGGCTGGCACGGCTGGCACGGCTGGCACGGCTGGCACGGGTACCTGTGTGTGGGGAGATGGCATCCAGCAGCTTCACCATGCCCTCGCCCTGCAGTTCCGTCCACTTCCGGATGGGGGAGCCCCCCCCGATGCTGTGGTACTGCTGCTGCACCTTGGGCGCGCGGCGCCGGGCGATGAGCGGTGCCAGCTGCCTGTGGCACCACGGGCACGGCTCGGTGCCCTGCCTGCTGGCACCGCCCTGCAGGGCTGCCCGCCAGAGTGGCAGCCAGAGCTGCACGGCCTGCTGCTGCCATGCTCCATGCCCACCCTGCCCCGCTGCTGCCGTGCTCCGTGCCCGCCCTGCCCCGCTGCTGCCGTGCTCCGTGCCCGCCCTGCCCCGCTGCTGCCGTGCTCCGTGCCCGCCCTGCCCCGCTGCTGCCGTGCTCCGTGCCCGCCCTGCCCCGCTGCTGCCGTGCTCCGTGCCCGCCCTGCCCCGCTGCTGCCGTGCTCCGTGCCCGCCCTGCCCCGCTGCTGCCGTGCTCCGTGCCCGCCCTGCCCCGCTGCTGCCGTGCTCCGTGCCCGCCCTGCCCCGCTGCTGCCGTGCTCCGTGCCCGCCCTGCCCCGCTGCTGCCGTGCTCCGTGCCCGCCCTGCCCCGCTGCTGCCGTGCTCCGTGCCCGCCCTGCCCCGCTGCTGCCGTGCTCCGTGCCCGCCCTGCCCCGCTGCTGCCGTGCTCCGTGCCCGCCCTGCCCCGCTGCTGCCGTGCTCCGTGCCCGCCCTGCCCCGCTGCTGCCGTGCTCCGTGCCCGCCCTGCCCCGCTGCTGCCGTGCTCCGTGCCCGCCCTGCCCCGCTGCTGCCGTGCTCCGTGCCCGCCCTGCCCCGCTGCTGCCGTGCTCCGTGCCCGCCCTGCCCCGCTGCTGCCGTGCTCCGTGCCCGCCCTGCCCCGCTGCTGCCGTGCTCCGTGCCCGCCCTGCCCCGCTGCTGCCGTGCTCCGTGCCCGCCCTGCCCCGCTGCTGCCGTGCTCCGTGCCCGCCCTGCCCCGCTGCTGCCGTGCTCCGTGCCCGCCCTGCCCCGCTGCTGCCGTGCTCCGTGCCCGCCCTGCCCCGCTGCTGCTGTGCCTTATGCCCACCCTGCCCCACTCTGCCCACCCTGCCCTGCTCACTGCCCAGCTCCTGCCCCCCCTGCCCCGGGCACAGGCAGCTGGGCATTGCCATGCCCACTCCCAACCCACTCTCTCCCCCTCCCCTTGCTGTGCCCAGGCTGAAGCGGCCCAAAGAGACACAGGCAGTGCCCGGTGCCAGGGCTGGTTGGCATGGGGCTCACTTCTGTGCTGGCATCCTCATCAGGTCCCTGTCGAGGAAGAGGCGGAGGAGGAAGGCCTCAACGTCCTCCAGGCGCTCAGGGCCGCCCATGTTCAGCAGCAGGATCCCAGTCCTGGGCTTCCTAGGGTGGCACAGGCACCTCTGAGCCCTGCCTGCCAGCGGGCACTGCCCTCCTGCCCTGCGCTGCCAGGCTGCAGCTGCCCTCCTGCCTTGGCTCTGTTAGCACTGCCAGGCTGCAGCCACCCTCCTGCCCAGCGCTGCCAGTGGGCACTGCCCTCCTGCCCTGCACTGCCAGGCTGCAGCTGTCCTGCCTTGGCTCTGTTAGCACTGCCAGGCTCCAGCCACCCTCCTGCCCAGCGCTGCCAGTGGGCACTGCCCTCCTGCCCTGCACTGCCAGGCTGCAGCCACCCTCCTGCCTTGGCTCTGTTAGCGCTGCCAGGCTCCAGCCACCCTCCTGCCCTGCACTGCCAGTGGGCACTGCCCTCCTGCCCTGCGCTGCCAGGCTGCAGCCACCCTCCTGCCCTACACTGCCAACGCTGTCCACCTGCCCTGCGCTGCCAGGCTGCAGCCACCCTCCTGCCTTGGCTCTGTTAGCACTGCCAGGCTCCAGCCACCCTCCTGCCCTGCACTGCCAGCACTGCCAGCGGACACTGCCCTCCTGCCCTGCGTTGCCATGCTGCAGCCACAGCTGCCACCCTGGTGCCCGCAGCCCCCCGACCCTGCTGCACACAGCTGCCACCCCAGATGGACCTCCCTGTGCCAGGCAGGCAGCTCTGCCAGGGGAGCTCTGCTCTGCCCTCCTGCATGCCAAAGCCTCTCAAACTGGCACCTGCCAGGAGCCTGCCCCTGCCCCTGTGCCCCACAACCTCCATCTCCATCCCCTCCCTCCCAGAGTGGCAGTCAGGAGGGCACAGGCTGGCAGCCAGAAGCAGGCACCAGAACCTCAGGCCCTGTACCAGGCCTCCCTTGGGCCTCTGCCCCTCTGCCAGCTGCATGGGCACAGGGGTACAGGGGCAGGCAGCCCTCACCCTGCAGAGCTGTGGCAGCAAGAGCCCAGAGCCCCCCGGGTGGGTGAAGCCTCCCCCTGAGTGCCAGGCCCTGCTGTGCCACCAGCTCTGCCGTGCCACCCCCTGCCCGGGCACCCCCCTGTGCCCACTCACCGTGCCTGTGGCTGCACCTGGGGCATCCTGCTCTGGGTTGCTGCTTGCCCCCTCCAGCGCTGTGGCACCTGCAGCTGACTGATGCCCTTCACCACTGCCAGGGAGAGAAGGGCAAGGCTGAGCAGCTGGCACCAGCCTGGCACCTGCACCCCACCGCTGTGCCAGGCAGCTCCTGCCCTGCTTTAGGCAGCCTGCACTAGCAGGGGCACCTTCCCTTGTGCCAGGCTGCTCAAGGCACCCTCAACACCTCCAGGGAGAGGGCACCCACAACCTCCCTGGGCACATGGCATGCACAAGGTGCCAGGCTGCACATGCAACATGCACATGGCATGCACGAGGTGCCAGGTTGCACATGCGGCATGCAGATAGGATGCACGAGGCGCCAGGCTGCACATGCAGCATGCAGATAGCATGCACGAGCTGCCAGGCTGCACATGCAGCATGCAGATAGCACGCACGAGGCGCCTGGCTGCACATGCAGCATGCAGGTAGCATGCACGAGCTGCCAGGCTGCACATGCAGCATACACGAGGCGCCTGGTTGCACATGCAGCATGCACATAGCATGCACGAGGTGCCAGGTTGCACGTGCAGCATGCACATAGCACGCACGAGGCGCCAGGCTGCACGTGCAGCATGCACATAGCATGCACGAGGTGCCAGGCTGCACGAGCAGCATGCAGATGACATAGATAAGATGCCAGGCAGCACCGGCCTGGCACGCTTACAGCCACTTAGTACCCACCCCTCCCCCTTAAACTGGCACAACCTCTACCCATATCCTCCCGCGGCTGGCAGCAGGTGGGCACAGAAAGCCTCCAGCAGGGCACAGCCGCTTGGGTACCACCGCGGTCGGCGCCGTCGCAGTCCCCTCCCGGCCACCTCCGCCCCCTCCTCCGTCATCTTCGTCCTCTCCTCGCTTCCCGCCGGCTCCCGTTAACGAGCAAAGCCCTCATTAAGCCTCCCGCTATGGCCGTTAGGTTATACAACGGCGGCCGTTGTGTAACGCGGAGCCGCCGCCGCCGCCGGAGCCCTCCCGAGCCCTCCTCCTCCTCCTCCTGCCGCCGCTGCCCGGCGAGCTCCGACTTACGACGCCGAGCGGCAGAGGCCATGTTGGGAGCCGCTGCCTGCATTCCCTCAGACCTTCTCTGCTGCTTCTCCTCCTGCTCTTCCTCCTCTCTTCCTATCAGCCGGGGGAGCGGAGGCGGGGCCGGGGGAGCGGAGGCGGGGCCGGGGAGC
>WBNM01016573.1:132-18151 GCA_013399055.1 Ramphastos sulfuratus | reverse complement strand
GTATGGATGAAATTTCACTGCAGTGACAGCACAGAGATGGACAACTGAAAATGAGAACAAAGAGCACTTTGTGAACAATGGACCAAGGCAATAGAAAGGCTTTGGGTGAGGACTTGCTCCTCATCTCCCTAACATCAGCTCAGACACCTGGCCTTTTCATGATTTTAGCCTTGTGCAAAAGAATGCAGCTATCTCTTAGAATAAGGAAAGATGCTTTCTGTTTATGCCAGTTATAACTGTAAAGCGCTCTACTGTTTCCTGGTCTATGTGCTGTGCTGAGCCAGCCTCATGCTGGGCCAGCCCCACACTGGGCCTGCTGGCCCTCATCTGGCCCCTTTGCCATTCTGCCATCTTTCACTGGGGATTATATGTTGCTTATACACCCTGTATGGATGTAAACTGCTGTCTTGGGCAATAAAGACGGTTTTGCACACACCAATCCACAGGGTCCATGACCTCAATGTCACAACTAACCTGTGTTTATTTATAAGGGATGCACAACAGTTTTTCAGAACTTTGGAGTAAACAATTAAAAATTGCACTGTCTCAGGGGTGGGTTTTTTGGTTCGTTGTTTTGTTTTGTTTTTTCCTTTGAAGGAAGACTAATATTTTGGTGGCTCCTTTTTCATTAGACTACTAAATGGACCCTAAGTAAGACTTGCAGATGATACTTTTGGTTGTGTTTTGATGTCATATTATTGTTGAGCTGGTTTTTTGATTTTTGCTGCTCTTGATTGGTTTGTTTTTTGATTTGCCTTGCTTTTGTTGTTATTTGTTTGACTTCTGTTTGTTGCTGTTGTGGGAGTTTTGTTTGCTTGGGTTTTGTTTGTTTGTTCTGCTGGGGTTTTCGTAATAATAGAAGGAGTTTAATATCTTATTACATTCAGGAAATTAAAGGTGAATGCTCCACACACTAGATTCTCTCAGGGTCTTTTCTGGACCCTGACAACAGATAGCAGTAATAAAATTTCAGAATTTTATACTTTAACAGATTACTATAAAATAGTGGCAATAGTGTTCCAAAAATTTGTCAGGTTTGTCTCTTTCTATTGCAAGTTGTATAGTTCAGAACAAATCTTGCACATGTCTTGTCAGACACTAAATCTAGGGTTAGGAAACTGCCCTGTCAACTGCTAGGTGAAAAGAAAAATAATCAGTTTCTAGTTTTTCCATCAGAATTTTGTAGTTTTCAAATGTATTTTAATCAATTAATTTTATTCCAGAACTCCAGATATTTTAAGATAGATTATCTTGTTTAACTCAGGTTCACTGAGTTCTGTACTTTTTGGATAGTTAGCCAGACAATTTCTAAACTGTATAAATGCAAAAATCCTTATATGTTAGGCAGCTTCCTTCAGTTTATTCTAGATGTTTTCCAATACATTGCATTTCTTTCAAAAAACAGTACCACTCCAGAAATACAATACTATTCATCCATCATGACAGTTCAAATTAGAAATTCACTTTGTGTTCTTCTTTGACTCTGGAAAAGTTGTTTCAAAAGTTGTCCCAAAAGTCAGTTGCCTAGAAAGTATAACAGCTCTGAAGACACAGGATATATCAGAAGAACAGAATTATGGATAGCTTTTCTTTAGCCACTAGAAACCAAATAAATACAAGACCCAGTAATGAATTTCAGTCTAGTAAGTTGACTGTTACACACAACCCATACTCAGATTACTGGCTAAAACTGTACGTAAATTTACCTTTGTTTAGTAGTTAAACTGATTTACAGTTAAAGGCATTGTTTAAACCAATATAAGCCTACATTCTCTTGCTTACATCAGCATCAGTACTTCTGCAATCAAATGGGCAGCCGGATTTGGGAACCCAGATAGCTCAAAACACATTATTTGCTTCCTTTGGCACTATCTTCATTGTCTGCCTTGCTGCACTGGCCATGCACCATCATGCTGCATGCTGCAGCACAAGACAGGTGATGTGAATTCAGGAATTGGTAACATGGTAAGACTAGCTCTTTTATTATTAGTGACAACTTATGCAAACGTAAACTGTACCATCGAAGGCCTGACTTCCCATCCCATGTGAGCTATGATTCAGTAATCTTTAATTATCACTCTTTTGAAATCACGTGAAGGTGGAAAGCCTAGCCCTTACATATTTGTAGTATTAGCACTTGTATAAATAAAACACGCAAAAATAAAGCAGAATGTCTTTAAAAACATGGGAAGAGACTTGTTCTGTCAAGAAACATCTAGCAAAAGATTTGCTGCATTTGCTCCTCAGTCTGGTGAGACACTGGAACAAGTTGCCCAGGGAGGTTGTGGATGCTCCCTCCCTGGAGCCAGGCTGGACAAGGCCTTGAGTGACCTGTACTAGTGGGAGGTGTCCCTGCCTATGGCAGGGGGTTGGAACTAGATGATCTTTGAGGTCCCTTCCAACCTTACCATTCTATGATTCTATTAATTGTGAAATCAATTCTGGAATAAAGCTATACTTTCTTATCTAAAAATATTTTTTGAGGCAGTATCCCTAAAAACTCTTCTGTGATGATGATAATAAAAATAGATGTTCTTCCTACTGGGTGATAAGAACTTCAAAGCCACTATTTCATTATCATTCCAGATTCACTGTTCTCCTTCATTCTAAGTTTGAAAAAGATTTAGCAAATGCCACAGCTCCCCCCCTGAAGACTTCTGATACATTATTAAGTGGTGGTGTCAGATAGCTTATGGTTCTGCAGAAACACAAACTAATGTCATCCGACTTTCTGACTGCAGCGGTTTTCAAATGCTCATCTTCCAGTGTGCTGCTTATGTAACTGGAGTAACAGTTAAAATTCTAATAAAGATCTTGATTTAAACCCAAAGTTAAGCTACAGTATTTCCTCTAATTCTACGCACTACAAAATAATCACATTAATAGGTGAACAATCTGCTGCGTAATTTATATCTAATAGAATATGCAGCGAGGGTTTTTTTAGGTTTCCTGAAAGTACAGCAGGCACAAACCACTAAGATCACTGCACCAACTAGAATTTTCCAGCTCGCGAATTCTTCTTGCCAATATGCTCTGTGAGCTGGATCTTCAAGACCATTAGCATTACAAGACACACAGTTTTGTTAGAGAAATTTTATCTGATCTATATATGCATACTAATATGCTCCTTTTCAGTTGTTAAACTAAAGGAAAAGCTTTTGCCTCTCCATTTTCTCTGTCTCTGAAGCAGAGCAGATTTGCAATTTCTGCTATTATCTTCTAGCAACAAAATGAACAAAGTAATGAAATAAAATCAACAAGAACTTCTCAGAAGTGACTTCCCTTCTGAAAAGTAGATCTTAGCTCTAGTAATCACAAAGGCAAAGATTCATACCTGCAGCATGTGCCTTGAGAAGAGGAGGCTCAGAGGGGACCTTATTGCTGTCTACAACTACCTGAAGGGTGGTTGTGGCCAGCAGGAGGTTGCTTTCTTCTCTCAGGCAACCAGCACCAGAACAAGAGGACACAGTCTCAAGCTGTGCCAGGGGAGGTTTAGGCTCGAGGTGAGGAGAAAGTTCTTCACTGAGAGAGTCATTCCCCACTGGAATGGGCTGCCCAGGGAGGTGGTGGAGTCACCGTCCCTGGAGGTGTTCAAGGCAGGTTTGGACGTGGCACTTGGTGCCATGGTCTAGTCTTGAGGTCTGTGGTAGTGGGTTGGACTTGATGATCTTTGAGGCCTCTTCCAATCTTGCTATACTGTGATACTGTGACATTTTTTGACTTTACTTGTTTCCATATATGGTGATAAACATGAGCATGCAAATTAAATCCAGCTCTTACAAATGAAAGAATGAAATGATAGTTTGAGTTTCTGTACACAATTCAAACACCAGTATTACTTGTGATCACCACAGAATACGGCAGCTGAATCTTGTATCTTGCTGACACTGACAATGCGGTCATGGAGCAGACCTGGTAATCTTGACAAGTATTTGATTACTTGTGATGCAGCTAGCATGCCATGAAGAAAATGTTATAGAAGTCAATCTTCTCTCTGTTGCCTCCAGGAGAGAGGAGATTGGGAGATAATTTCCTCCCATCATTCACGTATTTTCCACAGAGCAGAAAGAAACAGTTGAAAGAGATAAGGAGCTAATTAATCATTGACTGAAGAAATATAAGCTCACCATCATAAAAAAACAAGATACAATGTCAGGATGTTATCATAACTACTTACTGACTCCTGTTTAATGCCACTTGATAATTAACTGTCTGAGGACCACTGGAGTTCTGGATATTTACAGTACATATCTATTAGGTAGCATACATATCTATTAGGACTTGTTTGCAATCTTGTGTGCTGCAGTGGAGAAGGGTACTACACTTACTAAATCATTACAAGACAGAGAACAGTATTTTCTCAAAAATCTCAGCACTGTTTTGTTTTTGTTTTTGTTTTTGTTTTTGTTTTCTTTAATGAGGAAAAATAAGAAGGCTCCTGTGTCCTCTTCTATAAATTTTAAACAATTATAACAAATATATTACAATCTTACAGAATGAATAAAAAATTAGCAATTGGGCAGAAGACAGATATCTGATTTAATGTCTTTCTGATTGAGAAGTTTCATAGTTAGCTTAAGTCCTATTTAAACATAGAAAATTTCCTAAGGGGAAGATAGGCTAATAACTGTCATAACTGTGGAAAAAAATGTGCTTGTCCTTTATTGAGTCGCAGGAAAGGAAGAAAGAGCAAAATGATAGGAAATTCAGTTTTTCTCTTGCCAACAAAATAACCTCTTTCCCCTCTACCCTTTTTGCTTTCAGACTAAAAGTGCTCTAAATGTAGGACACTATGTAATAAAAATATTCCTTTATGCATCCCCCAGAACTATATAAATAGTCCTAAAATTTTCCTTTATTTGTCTTTTAAAATTGCAATATGAAGTACAGGAATAATGTAATCAAGTATTATTGCCTTCCTACAATATAAACAGTGTACTGCAAGGGTCATATAAGCTTGTTACAATGTGTTACACCATGTAAACCCCACCTTTTTTCTGGGTTAGTTTTTTTTTTTTTTTTTTGTTGGTTGGTTTGCCTTTTTAAATACTTCAATATCATACAACATTTTTGGACAGGTGTATTGGTGCCCAGTAGCCTCTATCTCCTCGCTCTCTATCTCCTTGCTAACGGACCTGGCTATGTAGCAAACCAGTCCAACCACAAAAACAGGCTGGTGGGAGGAAGTTGAAAAGTACTTGACAAGGTAATGGGAATTCCTTCTGTTTTCCAATATATAACAACATTCTAATTTTTTTTTTTAATTTTGTTGGTTTGGTTTTTTTTCCCTCCCAACATTGATGTTCAAGTATTCACTGCTTTCAACTACATACATAAATAGACACACACATTTGCTGCAGTGGTTTCTGCTGAAAGCTCAACCAGCCAAGCAATGTTATGGCCACCACTACCTCCTTCAAATAGCCTGGAGCAGCAGTGGTGAACTGTGTAAAGCACTCCCCTTCTGTAAAGCATGCTGTGGCAGGTGGCGATATAACTGTGCAACCTTTTGGTCAGTGTAACACTGTTAGCTTTGTTTAATTAGGGTTATTTCTGTCAGTAGCCTTACAATGATAAAATTGACTTTTTAAAGTAAATACTACTAATTCTATACCTTTTCACATAGCACAACACTTGTTGCACTAATTAACATTTTTATTACTGGTGACTTTTAAATATTCATTAAATATGTGATAATTAGAAATCTAAACTGATGTTTCTGTGTAATTTCTTACAACATGTCTGAGACATTGCTCTTTACTTTCATATTGCTAATGCAGAATTTTTTCTCCACTGACGAGTTATTGCTTTTCTCACTTTGCACTTAAAAATTTGCAGCTCCTAGAATGACTTCCCAGTTGTGGATAATTAAGAAAATTATCAAGATTATTGGGGAATCACCAGATGCAGTGGAATCACGCAACATCAGGGTTCACTAGGTGTAGGGGGATAGATGATGTGAGGAGGGACGATCAGACACGAATTTGGTGCATCCAAGATGTCCCTTTTATTGCAGAAAGTCAGGATGTACTTATACGAGATAGACTGCCTGGTCACACGTTACACATTCTCTGATTGGTTACAGGCAGCTCTTCACAAGCTGTTCATGTACTGATAAAGGCACTTTCAACATGGTCACCGTCAGGCACCCTGTTTTGCTATGCTACATCCTTGTTTAACATAACTACCGTCTACATAGCTACTTTCTTATATTGAATGACTCATAGCAGGAGGAACAGCTGTGCTAGCAGCTCTCCCTCATTAGTAGGCCACAACACAGGATAATACTTCATTTTCATTAAATAACTTTTAACTTAACTTTTCTCTCATTAAATATTGCCTTCCCATTATGCTTTCTAGAGATGGCGTACGTTTAGGATATTTGGGAGATAAAGAAAACTGACTATACTTGTTTTGGAGATGTGATTATTATTATATAATTATTATATTATTATATAATAATTTTATATATATATATAGTATTATATAATAGCTCTGGTTACTATTTTTCTTGAGAACTGAAAGACCGTAAGAGGCAACCAAAATTTCTCTTCTATAGTGTTAAGATTTTCTTTTCTTAACTCAGCCTGTACTTTACTCTTAACGTCAGTGCTGCATTGTATACATTATGGGCTTCTCCCTCTTCACTCCATCACTGTTTTGTGCTGAATATTGAAAGAATCGACTTTTGAGAATATAGGTAAATGTATAGCAGATACACTGCTCATTTTATCTTGTGGCTTTTATTCTGGTTTTTATAATTAACACAAAGAGATGACTGAGTACCTAAACGGAAAAATTACAACCAATAGCATTCTGAAAAAGAAAGAAGGCATTGATAGACTCCAGAATGCCTACACTCATCATGAATGAACAAGCTTGCCCAATGAGAATTTATTACCTTCTATTTTTGGCAATTAGAATTTTTATCTGAATGTTCCTTATTATATAACAACGTATTATTCTGCAATAACTTCAGTAACCTTTTATGTGGGTTTACACACACACAGCTAGACTTAATGACATGTGGCCTGTTGTGGCTTACTTTCAAATCTTTGAAGGCAATATTTTGATTTTTGTAATGCCATGCTCATTAAATTAACATTTGTTGTGAAGCTGTCTGACCCTTAGAATCAATCTGTTTTGACAGCTCTCTAGGATTAAAGCAGGACTGTTCAGGTCAAGGTTCCCAGCACAAAGGGGCATTGTTACAGTTAGTCTGTCCATTCATTAGGAAAAATTATTTTGGTGCTCAGGTGAAACATCTGTTATACAGCTTAAGACATACAGCTCATGAAAAAGCTTGGAAAAGGGTGACAGACAGGACTTAGTAAGTGGGATCACATAGTTCTAATTTGACCCGTAAGATTGGTCAGCGCTGTTGTTCGTAGTCAAAAAGTCTACCATGTGAGAGAGTTGCAACAGAGTTGTGAATCTTAATGGATATTAATTTAGCATTGTTTTACTCTATGCTTTTGCAATTTAGTCCAATATAGAATAGATTAATGTGATGAGTGAGTTACTTAGCCTATAAGGATAACAGAAGTAATCAACTGTCAGCCTCTTCTGCATACTTTTTCAAAATTCTGATTTTAACACAGAAGTACCACACCAATTTTTTCCTTTCTAAATAATATATTGTCAAATAAATTCAGAAACTGTAAACATATATTTAAACCTCCACACTCTAACAGGAGCTGCAGGTAAGTTTTCTGTAAAAGGGAATTAAAAAAACCCATATATACAAGCACCTTATTAAATTTCTGCAGAAATTAACTTCAGAAAATTGCCTGATGTTTCACTGTTACATAGTGTTTCAAGATCCGTACTGATTCTAATTCTAAAGCCATCAGCATTTAAATATCTCACTATTTAAATACACAATAATTTACTTAATATTTGCATGATTCTCAATCAATAATGATTTACTTAATATTTGCATGATTCTCAATCAAATGATCAAGCACACTATTTAGAAGTTATATACCAAAACTGAGGAAAGAAATTCAATGAAGAGTAATACAATGCCTTATTTTCCTTTACTTGTTACTAATATTTTAGAGAAGAATGACATAACTACTTGGAAAATTGATTGACTTTTGCCATTTGAAGCCTTACACCTTCAATAAATGCAAAGATTGGCAAGATACTGCTACATGATACTAATAGTAGGCAGTGAGGCACTGCTAAACTATTTCCTCCTTGTTTTTATTTAAACAGAAGTGATGGATCTGACATTGAGGAAAATTCAACATGTTGGGAATGTGAGGCATAAACATGTTGGGAGTGCGTAGCATTGTTTTGAAAAGGGAAAGGGGAAGAGGAAGGGGAAAGAGATTGAATAGGAAGGGGCAAAGAAACAAAAAAAAAAATGGGAGGAAGAAGCCTTCAATGATTCTAACTTGATCTAGTTACTCCATAAACAGACAATATTAGTTTTCCATATGTGTATCTAAAACACTAAACATCTCCAATCACCACAGTCTCACTCCCTCTCCACAATCCCTCTTTTCCCAAGCATTTCTTCCTTACAATATTTCCAGTTCACCCTCCACCTTTCTTCCTTCATACAATGTTTTATCTACCTTTTCCTCCCATGGTGCCTTCTTTGCCTCAGTCTTAAATAAATAGACCAGTTATCCTTATGGTGTTTAGTCCACTGAGCTGGAACACAGGGACAGAGAGCAGAATAAACCCCCTCCAATCTAGAAGGAAGCAGTTGACACCTGCTATGCCACCTGGACACTCACAAGTCTGTGTGGTACAGTGGGATCTACTGAAGGAGCCAGTGGAGGAGCTGGCCAAGACACTCTTCATCATTTATCAGCAGTTCTGGTTAGGAAGGGAGGCCTCAGATGCCTGGAGTCTTCCCCATGTGATGCCCATCTAGAAGAAGGGCCAGAGGGTAGATCCTGGGAACTACAGGCCTTCCAGCCTGATCTCAGTAGTGGGGAAGATTAAGGAGCAATTCATATTGAGTGAACTCACAGAGCATGTGCAGGACAGCTGGAGAATCAGTTCCAGCAAACATGTTCATGAAAGGGAGGTCCTGCTTGACCAGCCTGATCTTCTACGACCAGATGACTTGCTTAATGGATGAGGGAAAGGCTGTTAATGTTGTCTACCTGGACTTTACTAAAGTGTTCCCATAGCATTCTCCTCATGGCCTGGATGGGCATACACTTTACTGGACAGCTTGAGCCCAAAGAGTGGCGATGACTGGGATTAAATACAGTTCAAGGCCAGTCAAAAGTAATGTTTCCCTAGGGCTCAGTTTTGAGGTTGGTCTTGTTTATTATCTTTAGCAGTATCTTGCCAGAAAGCCCAGTTTGAGTACAAGTAAGCCTGCAATGAAGAAGGGAATAGCAGC
Source organism: Ramphastos sulfuratus (assembly GCA_013399055.1). Taxonomy (NCBI): domain Eukaryota; kingdom Metazoa; phylum Chordata; class Aves; order Piciformes; family Ramphastidae; genus Ramphastos; species Ramphastos sulfuratus. Next base: position 8,781 of record WBNM01016573.1, on the reverse strand, counting down.
AAAAAGAGACAGCAAGAAGCTCTTCTTTACAGAAGCTCCCCTTTCTGTACTAACAGTGAGTTCTTCAAAACCAGTGGGAATCAGGTGATATAACCAAGTTTCTGACAAAGTGATGAGTTAACCAATGACCATATAAGGAAAGAAGAGTTCAAAAGTTTGAACAAAATTCAAGGTTCCTCTCGTAAGGATCACCAGAAAGACCTTCCAGGATAATAAAAGGAGGGAAATTATGTAAATTATTTCTGGGAACTAATTAGCAAAGGATGGCCTTTTCCAAGAAATGTAACGAGTATGTAAACAAAATATGTATAAATCAACTTCCCCTTCATCAAATGGTAAGTGCAGTAGGTGGAATAATTCTCTGTGCATCCAGTGCTGTAATAAAGATTGCCTGCCCTTTAATGCTACACTTGCATTAAGGAGTTTGATTCCCAATTTTCAGTGACCCAGGTAGGACTTCACTTCTGAATCTCAATGGATCTGCGGGATCACAGGACCTCCAGCTGTCACCCAGGGCTTCTTGGGGAGAACCTCTGATCCCCAGGCTGAAGAGCCTGGAAGGGTAAAAGGCATTTTGAGAAAAATTAAAGGGAATGCCTCTCATAAGGTACAGTGAAAGCCATGACAGGTTGGGCTATAAAGATGCCTGTGGGAAAGGATTAGAGTCCCCAGAGTTGTAGGTCAGGGCCCAAATCAAAAAAGGGTTTGAGTCCCCCAAAGTTTATGGGTTAGAGTTCTGCTGTGGGTTACAGTCCCACTGAGATGGGGTTCAAGGCCCCAGTATCTTGTCTGGTGTCTGTTCACTGTTTTAGTGCCTTAAGGAGTGGTTTAGAGCCCCATTCTAAAAGGGTCTTGAGTCCCCAGCATCTAGTTATTTGTTAAATATCTTGTCTATGTATTTTGTTTTGTGCTATTGCATTTAGTAAGATTGTACTGTTCTAACTGTGGGCTTTGGACAATCTCAGGACAGAGGGATTTTAAAAGCTAGCCCTCTGAGTGGTGTATCAGGACACTGGAAAGATGTGGGGAAAGACCCGTTGACTCAGAAGTTGACTGAATGTGGCAGTAATTGGTAGCTGATGTGTAAATTGGAGGATCAAAAGAAATGGAGGGAAAAAAAGGGGGGGGGGGAGGGCTTTAAAGTATAGGACTATATTACAGTTTTGCAATTTTGCATTTTAAGTTGCTTTGCTGAAGGTTGGAAAATGGGATGAAACTCTATGTATGGATTTGTTCTGTCTAAAATAATCATGAAGGAAGAAACTGTTAATATATTAGTAAAGTGTTCATATCAGACTAAAATGTGTTAGTGAAGATAAATGAACTAGAGCTGGTAACTCCTGAGTAAGACCCAATAAATTTGGGGATGCAAAACTCCATGGTGGTGTTCATATATGGCAGTAACAGTAACGTTGGATGAGGTTGAGCCATGTGTGAAATGTGTAGTTCTTACTGTAGAGTGTCTCTGTCTTGGAGGAGGGGCACAGGCACAGTCCTTTGATAGCTGTCATCTCATGATTTGGGTGGAGGATTGAGTAACACAATCACAGATATTTAGCATGTGCTTCATTTGAATTATTGTCATATTTAGGGATGCAAAATTTAGCATTCATTTTGCAGTTAATTAGGCAAAGGTCTTTGCTCTGGCACCATAGCATGCAAAATCTGTGTGGGATTGTTGTTTTACCTTTGCTTCAGTACTTTTAGATGAAACATGGCTGCCTTTGACTGCTGGCAACTTCACCCACCCCATGACAGAATGAATTAAAATCACCTAGTGAGGAAGAAACAGAAGCTGTCAGTTCAGTGTGTAGAATAACACGGGGACAAAGAACAATGTGATTCAGGCCCCTCTTAGACAAACTGTGGGACCTGAGAGAAAACTTGTGTATGTGCATATGTGGTACTGTTAAAACTGTAATGGTGATTATAATCCTAACTGTGGAGATATATAGGCTCAGCTGGAATTTGTTTCCTCCTGAGGAAAGATAGAAAATTTGGGATAAGGCAAGAAAGTGTTTCAGAATCACAGAATGTCAGGGGCTGGAAAGGACCTTGAAAGATGAACCTGGGTAATGAATACCACTTGCTGTAGCTAAGTAATTAATAATGCATATATATAATGTGCCCAGTGTGTCTTGCAGGAAAGTATGAACATACATAAACAAGTCAAATACCCTTGTGGATCAACTGGATAATGCTATGGTCAAAGTATTGAACAGCACCTTATTTGAACTAATACAGGTCAGGATGGTAGCCCCACACACACACAGCCAAGGGGGAAAGTAACACAAAAAAGCCCGAGTTGAGATAAGGAGTTTAATAAGATGGTATCATGTACAATTACCTTAGCTTATTTTGCAGAAAAGCACAGCAGAGGCAGAAGCAGCAGCAGAAGCCAGGGGTAAAACAAACCTCCCACCCACTGAGTGCATTGGAAAGACCAACACCCCAAACCTGGAAACTAACTGGAAACAGGAAGCCTCTCATTTCATAATCCAAGCTCTGCGATGCTTTGCTTTAGTCAGCACTCAATTTGAAGCTAACACGATGGCAGCATGGTGTTTAATATACACGAGCAGATTCAACTGGCTAAACCCGTGACACCCTGCGAAACAGCATGGCCTTAGATTGCTTAGTAGTGAGCCAAGGAGGGTATTTGTGCTATAACTGGAAAACAATGTAGCACATACATAAAAAATGGGTTTAAGATCCATTGATAAGAAATACCATCTATCAAGAAAGCAGTGCAATAATGGGAAAAGAAAAAGAGAAATCCTGGTGGGATTCGCTTACTTCTTGGTTACCAAACCTGCTGTGGCTCAAAGCAATGCCTGTAACTTATGTTGTATCCAATGCGTTCCACTGATCACCCAATGTCTAACAAAACTATGCAGAAACCTCTGGGAAGACAAATATTACTATTATCAATTAAAAGCAGAAAACTGAAACTCCTAAGAAAGAAATTCTTGAAAGTCCAAGGGGGATAATTGTTGAAAGAGAGTTAAAAATCTAATTAGCTTGAGCAGCTGGTGCCATGTCAGTTGCTTAAACACATCCTTATCAGTGAACCTCCCCTTTCTGTACTAACAAAAAGTTCTTCAAATCTGGTGGGAATCAAGTGATATAATCAAGTTCCTAACAAAGTGATGAGCTACCCAATGATCCCATAAGGAAAGAAGAATTCAAAAGTTTGAACAAAATTCAAGAAGGTTCCACAAGAAAGACCCTCTAGGATGATAAGGAGCGTGAGCAAGGGGAGATAAACAATGTAAATTATTTTTGGAGACTAATTAGCAAAATACGACCTTTCCCAATAAATGTAATGAATATGTAAACAAAATGTGTATAAATTAACTAATCCCTCACCAAATGGTATACACGGTGGGCAGAATGATTCTCTGTGGATCCAGTCCTGTGGGAGGAACCAACTAATAACAGTGAAGATGGTTCACCCAGAAATGCCACCAAGGCGCAGTCACCCGAGATCATGCAGCAATATTGATTTTGTAAAGAAAATCCTGGGTCATTGTCATGGGTAATTCTCTCCTGAAGGGTGTAGAGGGCCCAGTATGCAGTCTGGAACTGCTTCATAGGAAGATCTGCTGCATCCTTGGGGGCCTGAGAAAAGGATGACATCTTCAGATTACTATCAAACTTTTGGTTATTCAGGTGAGGAGTGGTGATGTGGCCACAAGAAATAAAAAAAAAAAACAAACCAAGAGACACTTCAGGATAAAGAGACCAGGAGCACAAATCCCGTTCTTCTCCATCCCTCCAGCTGAAGCAATTGATGAGAGAGTTAACAGATCAATTCTTGGCTCCAAGGCTGGTATTAACAGGCTTCGGCTTTTTCCATCATGGATTAATATACACAACACCAGGCAACAGATGGGGTGCACCTGTGTCAGAAGGGGAAAGGATCCTGGGGCAAGAATTAGTGGAGGTCATTGAAAGAGTTTTAAAGTAGATTGTAAGGGAAAGGGAATATGACTGGGCCTGCTAGGCACAAGCTTTGGGGAAGCATGCCAGTGTCTGTAGGATGGTGTGGTGGTGAAGACCCTTATTCTACCACCTCAGCAGAGGTGAAGGCTGGAGCAGCAATGATGCAAGGGTTACTGATGGGTTAGAAGCCACGGAAACACCAGAGAACAGTTAGGTAGGAATTAGAGCTTCAACCCACAAAAGGATGTTGGGAACACTAGGCCACCTAAGTGCATATGCACCAATGCACATAGCATGGGAAATAAACAGGAAGAGCTGAAAGCCATGCTGCATCAGGAAAACTATGATATAGCATCCCAGAAACACGGTGGGATGTCTCACACAACTGGAATGCTGCAATCAATGGCTACAAGGTCTTCAGAAGGGATAGACAAGGAAGGAGAGGTGGTGGGGTGGCCCTGTGTGTTAGGGACTGTTACGAGTGTTTAGAANGCTGAAGCAATTGATGAGAGAGTTAACAGATCAATTCTTGGCTCCAAGGCTGGTATTAACAGGCTTCGGCTTTTTCCATCATGGATTAATATACACAACACCAGGCAACAGATGGGGTGCACCTGTGTCAGAAGGGGAAAGGATCCTGGGGCAAGAATTAGTGGAGGTCATTGAAAGAGTTTTAAAGTAGATTGTAAGGGAAAGGGAATATGACTGGGCCTGCTAGGCACAAGCTTTGGGGAAGCATGCCAGTGTCTGTAGGATGGTGTGGTGGTGAAGACCCTTATTCTACCACCTCAGCAGAGGTGAAGGCTGGAGCAGCAATGATGCAAGGGTTACTGATGGGTTAGAAGCCACGGAAACACCAGAGAACAGTTAGGTAGGAATTAGAGCTTCAACCCACAAAAGGATGTTGGGAACACTAGGCCACCTAAGGGCATATGCACCAATGCACATAGCATGGGAAATAAACAGGAAGAGCTGAAAGCCATGCTGCATCAGGAAAACTATGATATAGCATCCCAGAAACACGGTGGGATGTCTCACACAACTGGAATGCTGCAATCAATGGCTACAAGGTCTTCAGAAGGGATAGACAAGGAAGGAGAGGTGGTGGGGTGGCCCTGTGTGTTAGGGACTGTTACGAGTGTTTAGAACTTAATAATAGGGGTGATGTGGTTTAGTGTCTTTGAGTCAGAATCAGGAGGAAGGCCAACATGGCTGATATTGAGGTAGGACCACCCATTCAGGACAGAGAGGCAGAACACTTTATAAGTAGCTGGGAAAAGACTCCTGATCACTCACCCTTGCTCTTGTGGGGGTCTTCAACTTCCCAGACATCTGTTGAAAACAACACCACAGAGAGAGAACACTCCCAAAGGTTCCTAGATTGTGTTGAAGATAATTTCCCTATGCATCTGGCAGGTGATCCTGCTAGGGAAGGTGCCCTGATGGACCTGCTCTTTGTTAACAGAGAAAGGCTGTTAGGTGGCATGATGGCTGAAGGTCACTTAGGCATAGAGACTGAATTCTCTATTCATAGAGAAGTGAGGAGGAGGGACAGAACTGCCACCTTAGAAGGCCAAAGGGCAGAATTCGGCTCGTTTAGGAGACAGCTTGACAGAGTCCCTTTGAAGGCAATCCTGAAGGACAAAGGAGTCCAGAAGGGCTGGACACTCTCCAAGAGGGAAGTCTTACAGACACCAGAACAGGCTGTCCCCTTGTGCTGTAAGATGAGCCTGCAACAAAGAAAATTGTCCTGGATGAACAAGGAGCTCTGGCTGCAACTCAGGGGAAAAAGGAAAGTTTACAGCCTTTGGAAGGAGGGGCAGGCCCCACAATGACTACAAGGGTGTTGTGAGGCTATGCAGGGAGAAAATTAGAAAGTCCAAAGCCTAGCTAGAAATAGTCTGGCTTCTGCTGTAAAAGACNGGACAAAGGAGTCCAGAAGGGCTGGACACTCTCCAAGAGGGAAGTCTTACAGACACCAGAACAGGCTGTCCCCTTGTGCTGTAAGATGAGCCTGCAACAAAGAAAATTGTCCTGGATGAACAAGGAGCTCTGGCTGCAACTCAGGGGAAAAAGGAAAGTTTACAGCCTTTGGAAGGAGGGGCAGGCCCCACAATGACTACAAGGGTGTTGTGAGGCTATGCAGGGAGAAAATTAGAAAGTCCAAAGCCTAGCTAGAAATAGTCTGGCTTCTGCTGTAAAAGACAACAAGAAATGTTTCTATAAATACATTAGCAGCAAAAGAAGGGCCAGGGAGAGTCTCAGTTCTCTATTAGATGCAGGAGGAAACAGAATGATGAAGAATGAGGAAAAGGCTGAGATGCTTAATGCCTTCTTTGCCTCAGTCTTTCGTAACAGGAGCAGCTGTGTTCTGGGAATCCATCCCCTTGAGCTACAGGAGAGAGAAGGGGAGCAGAATGATTCCCCTGAAATTTGGGAAGAGATGTTTGATGACTTGTTGCACATCATAGACGTGTGTACATAAGTTTATAGGCCCAACGCAAGAAGGACCCTCAACACAAGAAAGACATGGACCTGCTGGAGAGGGTCCAGAGGAGGGCCATGAAGATGATCGGGCTGCTGCAGCAGCTCCCCTATGAAGACAGGCTCAGAGAGCTGAGGCTGTTCAGCCTTGGGAAAAGAAGTCTCCAGGGAGACCTTATATAGCTACATTCAGTATCTGAGGAAGATCTACAGGAAAGCTGGACAAAGACTGCTTAGAAAGGCTTGTATAGCAATAGGATGAGGGGCAATGGTTTTAAACCAGAGCAGAGTAGATTTAGGTTTGACAAAACATATGAAGTTCTTCATGATTNTCAGTTCTCTATTAGATGCAGGAGGAAACAGAATGATGAAGAATGAGGAAAAGGCTGAGATGCTTAATGCCTTCTTTGCCTCAGTCTTTCGTAACAGGAGCAGCTGTGTTCTGGGAATCCATCCCCTTGAGCTACAGGAGAGAGAAGGGGAGCAGAATGATTCCCCTGAAATTTGGGAAGAGATGTTTGATGACTTGTTGCACATCATAGACGTGTGTACATAAGTTTATAGGCCCAACGCAAGAAGGACCCTCAACACAAGAAAGACATGGACCTGCTGGAGAGGGTCCAGAGGAGGGCCATGAAGATGATCGGGCTGCTGCAGCAGCTCCCCTATGAAGACAGGCTCAGAGAGCTGAGGCTGTTCAGCCTTGGGAAAAGAAGTCTCCAGGGAGACCTTATATAGCTACATTCAGTATCTGAGGAAGATCTACAGGAAAGCTGGACAAAGACTGCTTAGAAAGGCTTGTATAGCAATAGGATGAGGGGCAATGGTTTTAAACCAGAGCAGAGTAGATTTAGGTTTGACAAAACATATGAAGTTCTTCATGATTAGAATGGTGAAACACTGGAACAGGTTGCCCAAAGATGTGATTGAGACCACATACCTGGTGACAGCCATGCTCAAACNAGAAGAAGCACAGCAAAATACATGAAAAAAAAACCCTAGCATAAAACAGAAAACCAAAACCAGCAACTACCCAATGGCCACCCATTCTGCTGCCTGCAGAAAATATTCAGCACCCAAGAACTAGAAGGAGCAACCAGAACAGGAAGCCTCTAATGTACAATCTGAACTTCAAGCCCCATAATACTTTGCTCCAGTTAGCAGTTTCCTTTTTGAAGCTTGCATGACTGCAGCATGGTATGAATAACAGCAGCAGATTCAACTCAATCCATGACAACTGGGTAAAAAAATGGCTGGATGGTCTGGCACAAAGAGTGGTGGTGAATAGAGACAAATCCAGTAGGTGGCCAGTCACGAGTGGTGTTTACCAGGGTTCAATACTGAGGTTAGTCCTGTTTCACATAGACATCTTTATCAGTGACCTGAATGAGGGAGTGGAGTGCTCCCTCAGCAAGTTTGTAGATGATACCAAAATGTTCAGGAATGTTGATCTCCTTAAAGGTAGGTAGACTCTATAGGCTCTGCAGAGAGATATGGACAGGCTGGATTGATAAGATGAGGTCTGTTTTATAAGGTTTAACAAGGCCAAGTGCTGGATTGTGCATTTGGGTAAAAGCAGCCCCATGCAATGCTAAAGGCTTGGAGCCGAGTGGCTGGAAAGCTGCCCAGCAGAAAAAGACCTGGTGGTGCTGGCTGACAGCTAGCAAACATCGACCAGCTGGTGTTGCTGCTGAGCTACTTGCCATCACTTTTGAAAGATCACGGAGAATAGGAGAGGTATCTTAGGGCTGAGAAAAAGCCAATGTCACTCCAGTCTTCAAAAAGGGCAAGGAGGAAGACTCAGTCTTAATAAGAGGAAATCTTGCTTGACTAATTCATCTTGTCTAAAGGCATGACCAAATGGATAGATGGAGAGCAGTGGGTATCATCTACCTTGACTTCACCAAGGCTTCTTATACTACCTTCCATAAAATCCTCATAGGTAAACTCAAGTAGTGGGTTAGATGAACTGGATTGTGAGGTGGATTGGAAATTAGCTTAAAAACAGAAATCAGAGGATTGTGATCAGTAGCACAGGGACCAGTTGGAAGCCTGTGGCCACTGGTTATCTCCAGGGATCAGTACTGAGATGTTTGTTCAACATCTTCATCAATTACCTGGAGGAGGGAATAGAGTGTACCCTGAACAAGTTTGCTGATGATATGAAACTGGGAGGGGTGGCTGATGAACATTATGACATATGAACAAGAACATTAAAAA
>WBNM01016572.1:467739-517110 GCA_013399055.1 Ramphastos sulfuratus | reverse complement strand
TTTTCTGGACATATTCAAGCACCGTAACATCTTTCTTAAATTGACACTGGACACAGTTCTTCATGAGATCATGCTCAGCTTCAGTGTCCTCTGTGGAGCAACAGAGACAAGTGTGTTTATTTTTATCAAATAACAGAATAACTAACTGAAGAACAGGGAAAATGTAAGAGAATCAGATTGCTGCGCCACAGATCTAAATCTGTAAATCCAAAGCTTTTTCTCCTGTTTCAAACTTGTCCTATCTCCAGGGAGTACCATGTTTCATTTCCTCACTCAATCTCATCTTTATCCAAAAATCACTTATCACAAGGGAAAAAAAAAATCTGTAATGACTTTCTAAAAGTTGTTTTAAATCTAGCAATCTGAGAGAAAAAAAAAGGTGGGGGGGAGAAGGAAAAATAAAGGGTTTTGAAACAGTACCATCTATTTAATAATTTTTAAAATATAGTTAACATAAGGATTGCTTAACTCAGCAGGGCAGCAAATAAGTAAAAAATACATCAAATTATATTTCAATAAAATATGAACTACCTGGATTTTGCAAGACAGAAATAGAGTGCATCATAGGAACATGTAACTATATTTGATAATATTCTTCAGTTAACATTTCATTATTTCTCAGCATCTCATAGGTACTCTAAAAATACTTTGCCACAAACCACATTAATTTCCCCAAACTCTGTGGTGAAAGTCAAGTAAACACATTATGACCTGGGCATCTGCTTACCCAAGACCAACACTTGGCATTTGTATTTTTGGCAGTTTCACTACTAACATATTCAAAAAGGTGTCAAAAGGAAGTAATTCAAAGACTTCTCAGGCAAACAGAATCGTCTTAATCAGAAGCAAAGCATTAAAATCATCTCATGAATGACACCAACATAAAAATGTAGTGCTCAGATACCATAGAAGTGGTAAAAAGAAATGTTAAGGGCAATAACAGAGATGCTCAGAATGCAAAATAGGAACCTCTTATACACATTTTGTTAGCTGCTTCCAGATTCTCTTGCACACGTGAATTATATACACTTCCAGTGAAAAAGAGCTGGGTGCCACTGGCCCTGCTTTTCTCAGCAACCTAAATATTGAACTCCTTGGCAACCACTGCATCCAGTAAGGGCTGTTTGATCTGTCAGATGATTTTGGCTATTAATAACTAAAAGTGAACCACTGACCAAGTCAGACGGTTTTCCAAAGTACATGCTCACACTGATTTCAGGCAAGATTTACTAAGGGTAACAAAACCCTAGAAAACAAGGGAAAATAGAAAACCTGGATAATATAGGTAGTGTAGACACACTTGAGGAATATGGTGCATCTGTGTTGATCTGTGATCCTCTGAGGTCGAAAATAATCATGTTGGCACTGCTCTAAGCCTTGTGTAACTTTCCATGCTGCAGACCGCAGTTCAGCGTATTTCACACACCACCATTTATGCCCATCAGGTCCAACACTAAATCTGACGTAATGTGCCTGAGCAGGATCTGTGATGACACCATCCTGCTCAGGATGCCTAATTCAGGAAAACCAACTCTGTTTAAACCAGAACTCCAGGAATGTTTCCGACATTCTGCTAGTCCTGAAAACAGCTTATATGCCACTGCACCTAAAACTAGTTGACCATAACAACTAATAAAATAGCTAATAAGGCTTGCTAGAACTGACTAATCTATGCCCTGGATTGATCACTAAACTAAGTATTTAAAACCCTCAGGGGGTGGCAGTGGTGGAAGAGGTTGCTAAACAGTAAGCAACATCTTATTTTAATCTTTCAGACTAGAGGGAATTCATATATTGCACTAACGTAGCAGGCAGTCCACAAATTCAATACGTTATACCAATAAGTAGCTACTGGAAGTCTGTATTAACACACTCAGGACTGCAAGGGATGTCATCACCTGGACATAACTATGAAGACAGAAAACTGATGTAAAACAGCTCCAGTGTAAAACTTAGTTGACTATGCTGACTACTTAAAACCTCAAACTGAGAAGTTATCAAAGCAAACAAACAAAAAATATTGAGCTCTGTTAGAAGTCCAGACACTGCCCACTGGTCTGACCCCACAGACATGAAAGGGTAACGAAAAATGCTATCCATCAAAAGGGCAATAAACTCAGTCTGGAGGTGGTGGCATACTTTTAGAAAGAGCAGGGTTCAATTCTACTGCTAATGGGATGCACTCAAGTAGGTAAGAGAAGCCTTGGAGGTCAGTCTTTATTAATGTATGAACAAAGATTAGCCTACGCTTAATCCTCACTGCATTCCAGCAATCCATTTTTCATGTTTTCCTTTGAGATTTCTAGTGTATAAACCCCAATTATTATTTTTTTTAAAAACAATTTTTTCTATTTGAAAGACTCTTCTTCAAAATCAAAGAATTTACAGAAAGGAAATGAACCATGGAAGAAANAATTTCAACTATCTCTTTTCATTTAACTGCATTTTTTAAAGAAAAGGCTGACAATGCATCAAAACAGCTTCAAATTTAAAAAAAAATTGGAAAGAATAACTTCAGTTCTAACGGAACTTCTAGTAAAAAGCAGCAGTAGAAGACATTTTACTGTGGCACTTACATCAATAACTCCATAATAAATTTGCAAAAGAACTATTCTTTCTGAATAGACTAAAACACTGTAAAAAAATTGTAACACAGATTGAAACTTGACACTCTGACTCCTAGTAGCAATGTTTTGTCTTCTATGCAGATGCTGCCTATGTGGGATTATGGTGAATCATATACATTTGACCTACCAAGCTGACCATGACTGTAAGTGAATCTCAAAGACAGTAATGCAGGACGTACGGTGCTGCAGCCCTGATTGATAACTAAGAAGTCAGTTATAAATAAATATGGAACAGTTGGGATTGACTGTTGTGTAGCACTTTCAGACAGACATTCAGGGCAACTGGCAGGGGCTTTGAAAGCTGTTTCCTATATTAGAACCATGACAAAAATAGAAGTGAGGCTGCATTCCCTTGTCTTCTGATAAAATTGATCTTACTTAAAGACATTTCTACAAGTTTGGAGACACATGACTAGTCCACTGTCAGATAAAGAGCAAAATGATAAGTCCCATGCTGATTCATCATGAATAGTTACTTATTGAATTAATAAGAAAGGAAAAAAAAAATCATAAAATGGAGAGCATGAGGAGATACTAGGAAGGAGGAGGAGCTGGTTTTACTATTTTTTGGGTTTATTAAAAAACATGTAAGTGAAGATACAATCAGAATTCAGTAGTAAGATGGGCCCTAAAGACCTTTAAAAACAAAATTTAAAAAGGAGAATCATCTATTTTGCCCTCTGTCCTTTGTAATATATGGGTGTTTCTTGAGGTTTGAGGTGTTTTCTTTCGGGTTTTGGGGCTTTGGTTTGGTTTTGTATTCCAGAACAGATGCTGCACAATAAATACTGACATCAAGGCTGAGTTGTGAGAACAGAACAGGAAAGAAGAGCATGCATGGGGATTTTGTTCTGTTTTTAAGTCCCCCAAATACTTTTTAGAGGGGAAGCATTTGTCACAGTTACCCTGCCTCCAGCATGTAAGCCTCCTGATAAGTGAGACTGACTTTTATTTCTGTTATTTTTTTTACAGTCCAGATAATTTATTAAAATACTGTAGGATTAGGCAGTTCACTGACTGAACAGTCCATTGTTCTGCTAAAATAATCAGTGGCCTTAATGAACAATTAAAAGCTTTCAGGGTCAGTGAGAACACAACATCTTAACAGATAGATCAGAAATTATGTATAATTCCATGCTACTGTTTCAGATCATAAGTGAAATACCAAACTACATGCAAGAGAAAACACTGTAATCACAGAATGGTTTATGTTGCAAGGGACCTCAAAGATCATCTAAGTCCAACCCCTCGCCATAGGCAGGGACATCTCCTACTAGAACAGGTCACACAAGGCCTCGTCCAACCTGGCCTTGAACACCTCCAGGGAGGGAGCAGCCACAACCTCCCTGGGCAACCTGTGCCAGTGTCTCACCACCCTCACTGTCAAGAACCCTTTCCTAACATCTAGGTTGAACCTCCTCTCTTTCAGTTTAAACCCATTACCCCTTGTCCTGTCATTACAAGACTTTGTAAATAGTCCCTCCCCAGCCTTTCTGTAGGTCCCCTGCAGATACTGGAAGGCCACAACAAGGTCTCCTTGAAGCCTTCTCTTCTCCAGGCTGAAGAGCCCCAATTCTCATAGGCTGTCTTCATAGGAGAGGTGACTAAGAATGCATAGTATTAAACAAAAAACACAGGAGGGACTAAGATACAATAAAAGCATATTGATTTAGCCAAGCAACTCTCCCAAACAGATTTCCCATAAACTGTTCTTTCTCAACCAAAACACATCTGCATAATGTTTTGTTGACAGATATGAAAACACCCCAGTTGCAGGCACTCTAAACCATGCTGAACCAAATGAGCTCCAACCTAAAAACTCTGCGAGTGTGCTGCCTGATGCCAGTCAGCCCTCTCTGCAATTCAGTGCCTGGTGCCTGACACAGAGCTTGTGGTTCACAGCTTCTTGGGTCAGAAGACTGTGCTGGTTTGAGGCTAACTGGAATGTTTTAATGAGAGAAAATTAGATCATTGGTTGTGAAAAGAAAATAATGATGACGTGTATATCATTCGTTGGTTTACTGAGAGGGATAAAAAGCCAAAATATAAACAATGTTCCCTCACTTTGTCCTGGGACATTCTCCTATTTGTTCCTCCTTTGATCTGATCTAACATCTCTCCTCTAATCTCAGCTAACAACTAACATGTAAGCTTTGCTGGGTTTTTTGTTTGCCTGTCTGAGATAAAGAGAGAGAAAGAGGGAATAGTCTTGAACTCTTCTGAGCAGTTTCCTTTGTCCAGGAGGGAGTTTGGATTTCTATATTATTTCTAATTTATATATAATTGCAAATACTTGTAAATACTGCATATATATGCTTGTATATTTTGCTGTGCTGTAAATACAGCTTCCTCTTACTTCCAAGCCCTCTGAGCTAGTCTGGTAAATTTCAAATAGTGATGGGAGGCAAGTTCCTAACCCATGTGGAGGACACAGAAAGCCAATTTATGCTCCTCTACCAAATACTGTGCACACCAGTGACTTCCAGCTCACACTCCTATAGTTTCTACAATATGCAAAGTGAAACAGAATTGGCAGTAGGGAGTTTCTTCAACTAGCTTTCTGAAGCAAGTCTAGTGTAAATTGGCACATGAATCAAGGACTCCAGGCTTGCTGAAGAAGTGCACACACAGGACCATATTTCACTTACTGAATCATTGTTTTTGCATCACAACAACTCCTGAAAATATGCTGGTTGAAAGAGAAATTTTGTCATAAGGAGTCAAATCTTTTCTTTGTAATGGATTGCAACATTACAGACATAGTTTCCTTTTACCAGAACAGCCTGTATAAATGTATTTTAAACTAATTACCTTTAGGTGGAAAATATGACTTGCTTTCAGCTTTGTGAGGCCAGTCCACCACAAGAGGTCCAAACCTACGAAAGCTGGCAGTGATCTCATCTACAAAAAACAAATGAGGCACCTTAGAGAGAATCTGAAGACTGACAGTGGCAAGATAAAAATTCTTACTTTAAAAAACACCCAAACTATTTTCTGCATCTATTAAGAACAGCAAAACCTGAAATAATATACATAGAGGATGCCTAAATATTCTTTCAACTCTGTGTTGTACATGGTTGCTTTAAAAAAAGTAATTTTACATTCCACTAATGCAAATTTGCAGAAGGATTAAACATGATCTATCAGAAATGAATACGCTTCAGCTGCAGTCTAGTTCTAATTATAGCCACAAAGCAGGGTCAGATGCAGCCACATGGGACTGATGGAGGAGCTACATGTCAGCATAGCCACTCCTTGTAGCATGCCCTAAAAAGCAGGCTGCATCAGGTCATGCGACTGTGGGGATTTCACCTTCCTGAGTCCTCTCTGGAAATCTGCTTTGAATTACCAAGTTACTTCTTTGCTTTTTAAGCAACCATTCTGAAACTCTGTGGAACACACACTTCGAACTGTTCTATAGGACTGTTTTGTTTTACATGCACATCCTTCAGAAAAGGGTCTTTCAAGTTATTCTTTAATTTCTGTTTATTTATGTACTTTAAAGAAATAATTAGTTTCAAATTCTGTCTAATACGATACTAGATAGATCACAGCAACAATCCATCAGGAGAAAATTTTGAAGATAAAGGCAGTGAGTTTCCAATTTTTTGATTGCTGTTGGAGATAGGCTCAGTTGATTTGACCTCATGAGCTGCACATCAAATATTTCAGGCAGCTAGAGCCACAAAACACACACTAACTCAGGAGATAAAAGAAAAAAGGTGTTAAAGGAGCAGACCTCTCATGGAAGAGGGTAACAGCTCTCAGGTGGCCACGTTACTTCCTCACAAGATAGGCTAAGCCTACGTTTTGATTCTAAATGACCAGCAGCGTTCACTGTTGTAGCTGCTGCTTTAAATCGGGGATTCAGATTACCCAGTAGTACTTGTATCAAGTCCTGCAGCTCATGATGTGGCATGGAAACTTCATCTGAGCTGTCTGTAAACCATACATTGTGAATTCATACCATTTCCTTGTTATAAAGTTGCACATGGCTTAGGCTTCAATTTAATAGATCAGATTCAGAGATCACTCTCTTTTCATGATAAGGTATTCTCAAATTCCTTATGTATGCCATCTGAAGCTAGATAGCACCAGATTCCAGTTATAATGTGAAAAATACATCAAAAACTGTTGCATTTTTTGTTTGGTAATCAGGTTTTGTTGGGAGTACACACAAGAACAGATATTGATTAAGATGGAGAAAGAACATGATCACCCCTACCAAGTTGGTTATTATTTTGTAACCATATAAATTTCCTTAAATTTGTCAACTGAACAATGTATATATGCTGTATGAAAGAGCTGGTTAATTAAAGTCTGGTTTATTTTGGTAAGGATTATGTTAACTGAGTCCTTAAAGTCAACTCATCTTTTAAAAAGAACAAAGGAAAACAACAGAAGAATGACAGTACCTACTAAGCTCCCTTTTTCCATTTTCCCACTTTACATATGTGGGAACACAAGCTGCTGTTGTGAATTAGGAAACCTGCTATGCAGGCATTTCTGTCTCCATCTCTTCTGAACTACAGCACAAAAGAATGTCAAGTAAATTCTCAGGTGCTGCAAGGGGTGGTGGTGCTTGTTTGTTTTGAATAATGCCACAAGCACTACAAGTGACATATCTGGGAAAACATGTTTGTTTTTATGAGCATCTGACCTTTAAAAAGTAATTATATGAAAGCAAATTACCCACATCTCACTGGTGTAGCTTATTCACAGTACCTTCATCAATGTCTGGAGGAAGACCTCCAACAAACACCTTTCTAGAATAGCGTTCCACTCTTTCACCATTCTGACAGCGTGTTGGAGAGCTGAGACCCGATGATAAAGACTGATCACCATGACTGTCGTCTAGGAAGCCATCTTCAAAAGGAAAGAGTGAAGACCGACCTGTAACAGATTTTGTAGTATCTATAGTTAACACTATTGCCTGGAGAACTACATATTTCAGCCAAAAAAAAAAAAAGCTACATTTTCTTTCTTTCTGATTTACTTTACCAGCCTAGCTAAGTGATCCAGTTATCCAAATTATGTTCATTACTATTGCTTCTGTTTTTCCAAGATTATATGATTCTTACAAGACAATAAACCTAACTTAGTTTTAAAACAAATCCTTGCAAATTGGCTAGCAATGAAAAACAAATTATCTGATGAAATTGTGTCACAGCTACGGAAAGAACCTTCGTAAGATTCACATTTGAGATAGATTCTTAAGAGATTTAAATATTCCATAAAAGGTCTTGAAGGAATGATCTTAAAGAGCAGATCCCCCAAGTCATTGTACTGCAGAGCAAGACAGCCACTTTCAGAGTGTTTTACAGGACCCTAACCACAAGGACTCCACGACTTCCTCTTTGAGTGAACTGAGGCTCAGCCCAAGTAGGCAGGCAAATAGCAATATAGACAGAGAAAGGCTCTGTATTGCAGATATTAAGCATGCAGGTGAAACAAGAAGCTTAGCTAAAAGAAAAAAAAAAATTTCAATCTTGTTAAATAAATCACAAAAAGAGTTGTTAGTTAGGATAGCATTTCAAGCTGCTACTCAGTGTTAAAACATTCTTTCAGTAATGAATTAACAAAACCCAACATAAATGGCTGTTGCTTGGTCTGGTAAAAGTAAAGAATTTGACATCATCTGATCCAATTAACTTGTTGCTATTCCTACCCAATTATACATACACTATCCTTAAAACAGATTTATTATCCCAGAAAATAAAACCATCTTCAAACTCTCCATGTAAGCAACACTGGAAAACATACCAACATTTAGAAATTAATAATTCCTTATACCCAAGTTGAAAAATAAATCCTGAAATGTAGACAGATGTATAAAGAGGAACCTCATCTCAACTCTGAAAAGGCTAATTGTCCCCTTATATCATGGACGATTGCTCCTAGGGATGGAATCATAATTAATCAATAAAAACAGTTTATAGAGGAGTTAATTACAAATATAAAGAGCAGGGCATATGATTAAATTCAAAAGGTAATGAATCACATGTAACTGACTTCCAGCAAGACTTAAGGAAGAATTAACACAAACTAGTATTAATAACACAGAAAAGTACAGGAAATAAAAAACAGGGGCAAGGAAGACAAAAATCAAGACATGCAGAGGAACATCAGTCAGAAAAAACGTATACACTGAAAACAGCAGCAATAGTCTCCAGTAATAAAGGACAGGTTACAAAGAGAAGACGAAATTCTAGATACGGAACATGAGCTAACAAAAGAACAGGAAAGATGTTCTGACTGACTCAGAACAGCAGCCTGATTCTCAGGCACTAGAAAAGTCTCGATGAAAAAGAATACATACAAAAATCCACTGAAGCAAAAATCCTTCTGTGCTTTTAGCACCAACATAAAACCTGAGGTAAATGCCACTGCCGGAAAAGGAGTCAGATATGCAACTCTTCCAAGTCCAGTAAAACTGGTTGTCAGAAATGGTGGATTTAGAGCAGAAACCAGAAAAGACTGTTGAGGAGTATTCCATTATAGACATGCATTCTTGTCTGTCCATTAAACATATGCTTTTCAGCACAAAAAAGAGACCACATGAATGACAGAGACAAAAGCTAAATTGTGCAATAATATCAAAGCAGTAAACCCACTGAAAAGTAGGAAATCTGGAAGTACCCGTGAGAGACTAACATCACTAAGAAAGCTGGGTAATCTTTTCATTCCTAGCCACTCTAACCTACTTTCTTGTAAAAAATAAAGCAAGCAACAAACCTGAATCATTAGCAGAAGCTGAGATATCCAATTAATAGACATTTGAACAAGGTGTTCAATTAAAATACAGGTTTATTAAGGAGGCTGGATAAATGCTGAGTTCTGAAGGAAATAATGAAAATGCACAGCAGCTTAAAAAGCAAGATACTACCTCTTTATGCCAGTGGAAAGTCTGCAAGAATTATACTCAAGTAAATGCAGAAGATGACCTAAAACTCTATAGACAAGTATAGAGTTAAATGTGTAAAGTATGCATTTAAAACAAGGGAGATCATACGGACAAGAGAATACAGAACAATTGTTAACTGACTCTTCCGGTAAGAGGAAACTGAAACGTGCTGAACACAATCAGTACTACATGACAAGGCTGAAAGTAAGCCAAACTGTGGAAACTCTTGACACAGGCTTTTTAAGGTGTTGAAAAGTTTATTTAGCTTCAGAAACAAAAACGAGCAAGAACAGGAGGAAAAAAAAAAAAAACCCCACAAAAAAACACTTTGAAGTAGTAAATATTGCAACATCTCTAGAAACCCTGCAGAGACAAGTCTCTGGGAGTGTACTATGAAAAGCTATCACTAAATGATGTATTTTTATATTCTTGTGCCCCTTTTCTGGCATCTCTTGAGCTGTTAGTGCAGCAGAATAGATTTGGGGCTGACTTCCCATAGCTGTGCTTGCACATTGACCTGAAAAAAAAATGGTCGTGAAAGTTAAAACCAAAGGACCTGAAAAAAATGGTCATTAAAACCAAAGGACCTAAAAGGAACATGATTCATCAGCTCTATGTATGATACAAAGAAACATTTTGCCCTCTACTCAACAAAAGTGGAAGATCAAATAGAGAACTGACAGATTATGGCAAGCCCTAAAAACAAACTGAAAAAAAAACCCTCTTCTCACTGAAGATGATTAGCCACAGTGACAGAATCAAACAGTGAAGATATCCAAGTATAATAAAAATGAAACGTGTCCCTACACAGATTCAACTCCGGGTACTCTCCGTATTACCACAACGCAAATGGTAAGAACAGTAATAGAGAGGAATATATGAGAATATTTAATAAACACCAGAGACTATTGTAGAATTTCATGCTTCTTAAGGTTACATAAGCTCAAAATTATAAAATTTAGAGTAATGAGAAAGTATGAATATCATAGACTTTAATATTCTAGGAATAAGGCAAGTCACAGAATCCCTAACATTAGCGACAAGACGCTCACACACACAAATCTGCTTGTTACTACAGAAAAGCCTGAATTTCACATAGGAAACAATTACTATGGACTGAATCATGCTTTTTGGTAGAGAGAAAAAAAAATTAATCTGAAAGTTCAGTACATCCAGAACATGTTTGCCCTGTTTTGTCATCACTACGATTTGCATGAAGCAGCCTGCACTGTACATCATGATTACTGTCACATGACTGAATTTTGCTTCTACAATTAAAGATGAATTACAAGAAGTTAATAGTGTCCAGCTGATTCCCACCTCCTTTCCTACTTCGGTGCCATTTGATCAACCCTGAAAAACTTGCCACAATTGTAAAATGAAATTAGACATTGTTCACATGCACAGAGAGGATACAATACGCTCTGCATACTTTCCAGCTTGTTCCTGTACCATAAGAGCACTGAAAAAGTGTAAGTACTATGATGCTTTCGACATCCATTAACAACAGCCTGTTCTCTGAAAGCGGGGGGGGGGGGGGAAGGGAAGGTTAAGTTTGAAAGGAAAACTTAAAATATTTTATTTTTGTTTTAGCCGTCAAACAAACATGAAAGTCAGTCATCTGTGAGCAAAAACAGCTCGAATCCTGTAATATTAACTATGTTAGTATGGCCTGCTGCCTCAACGCAGACAAACTGGAAGTTACTTATACTCTATCAGCTTGCTTGTATGTCTAGGTTTGTCTCCAAGCTTCTTAGATGATGGAAACTCTACATTTTCAAAAGGAAGCCAAGCCACATGCATAGCTGTCACAGAACATACATGAAAAAGAAGATAAAATGAAGTTTAGTGTGGAAGTACCCCAAGCAGATGGCACTGCCCAACTCCGACTGTTAAAAGCTGCAGTCTTCACTGTTATTTTCTCAATAAAACCCCATAAGCTACAACACTGTATGTAACTGTAAGCCACATCAGTAGCCTTTTTGGTAGTCAGGGAGCTTGCTGTTACCAGTGTTTATTAATCTCTCAGAATAAAGTTATATGCAGCACTACAAATTTGCAAACTGTTCTCAGTATGCTTTTATTTTTTAAAGGGTTGCCTGTGATGAAACAACATAAAAAAAGTCTTCAAATGTTGTGTCTATTTTTGTTATTATCAATATTCATTGTTGAGGACAGCTATTAGTATTGGTATTCACAACATTCTACTCAAGACAATCCAATGTCATATTCACTGTAGTATTTCATGAAAAGTGTTTCATCTAAGGAAAAAAAAAAAAGCTATTTTTGATGTAGTCAGTGCACTAGTTGAACACCACACTTCTAGCAAAAATTACCTCAAATCCCAAAAACCACCTCTTTTTTTGGAATGCTATGAATTTAAAGTCATAAATATGTGTCATGAAAGAGTATTTACATTCAGTCGTCCTCCAGTTTGCTAGAATTAGGGACACACTTGAAATTACCAGCTCAAGATCATCATTGCGTTAAGCTGCAATTAAATGGGAGATGTTTTGCAAATGAAGAATATGAAATTGATTTATGTGAAGCAATTGATCAACCAAATACTGTTAAAATAGGTAACATTATCTTATCATAAAAGAACTAAATATTTATTTCTCCTACTATCCAGCAAACAAAACATTTAGTAAATACTTTTACCTCTTCTCCGCCCATAGCTCCTGGCTGCATGTAAACACAGAAGAAAATTGTCGGTACAGCTGTCATTGAGCTCCAAAAGCAAAGAAAATGTAGCTTCTACCTCTTCTCTTTTTTCCCCTCCCACCATAAAGAAGGAAAAGACATTCAAAAAGTGTAAGATAAAATTGAAACGACCTGAGACAAGAGAAAAAGTTTGATCATGACAGAGCATGAGAGGAGGAGAGAGGGAGGGGGAAACAAAAATAAATAGGGAGGGAAAAAAGGAACATATCTCCAGTGTAACTTTTTCTATATAACTTTAAAAAAAATCAGGCATATCAGACTTACAGTACTATTAAATAATGGATTATGGTTTTAAGAGGAAATAAACATCATAAACATCATCAACAGTACTCCTAATGAAAATAATTGATCAGTTGTGGAGACCATGTTTTCTGATTATGTTTTAATTTAATTAACTGTCCGTAAATAAGAGAATCCTACTTAAAAAAAAATAAACTCAGTAGCCAGTATGTTCAGATGAATAAAAACAGACTGACAAAATGTCTTTATAACTCCCAGAATTAATAGAACATTTCAAGGAGACATGCATCGATGGCAAAATCCACAATGTTGCACGCTTGCAGAAGTCTATTTTGTGATATAATAGGAAATGCAAAAAAGAACAGCTTTTTTTTTTTTTTTACATGAAATTTCAGAATATCAGAAATTCATCTAGAAAACAGTGTCTTTTACACAAGGATTTCAACCTGTCACAAAAGGTTATCTGTGGTTTTCCAGGGTAGTCAAATGCAAAAAGCTAGAGATCAGCTAGTTTTTCAACAGAAAATGACCTCAAGCAACAGGTAATAGAGCCCTGTTCTGTTTTTTAGTGTCTTCATTGCAATCCTATTTATATTCTGCCTCCTTCCCAACCCCATTTGTTCTTCATAAAACTAACAGAACACCTTCCACACCTGCCCTACACACACAGGTTTTAGGTGTGATTCCTTTAGCTCTTCCCTACAATCCCCTTTAGCACACAATCTAATTCCCAGTCTTTCCTCCCCTACCCCATGTCCTCTACCATAAAACCTTCCATTTTTCCCTTTTTTCTATTTCCATATTCAAATACACATCCCAAGGTGTCTCACCATATCCCTCTGCTATCTATTTCAATAGGTAGCTACTTTGGCCAGCAATCACACATGTGACAGGTAAGTTGTAGATAGTCTCAAACTACTCATCTGCTGACTGGTCCCCTGGCTGTCACCTGAGTGGACCCAGGGGCTACCCAGAGCAAGACTGAACCTCCCGCACAGGCACTACTAACCTCTCTTCTATCCAAGCGGCTTCCTCCTCAAAGTCCCCAAGAAACACAGTATCAGAAATCACACACCTATGCCTTTTTCTTCCACCATTACAAGGTGACAAAAGAGCAACTACGCAAGTACTTTATTAGGGGAATTTAAGTATTCCAAGGGCTATGATGAAAATGGCTTCGCAATTTATGTTCAACATCAAGACAGTAAAAGCTGTTTCTGTGGGCAACTATTCACCCACAGTGAGGTCATCGGTAAGCTCTGAAACAAACTCTGCCCCTTGCACACCAAAGCAACAGAGAGAATTAATGCTAGAATTGTATTTGCAGCAAGAACAAAATTAATCCTCTTTCCAGTTACTGCTAAAACATATTTCTTTACTTATTATGATGCCAAAGAGTCTCTGAGCTCACGTAGCAAGTCTCGGTCTTGACAAATGCCTATATACCTAAAAGTAAGCACATCTCAAGGTATAGCTGTGAAAGTATTTTGAGTGTACTTCCAAGAGGTTTTTCAAACAGAATACTACCAATCCAAAAATTAAATAAAGAAGCACTATTTTGGTATGAGATGAAAAAGACCTTTAAGTTTCTTTTTTAAGAAAACTTCAGATACTTAAACATATAGGCTCTGAACAACATAATGGTACATGACAGCAGAAATGTACCACAGACTTCTGCAAATTACTGAATATTACTTTTCTCTTACAAATGCACTCACATACATAATAATCTTTATGTCCTTAGAAATTTTAATTGAAGTTGTATTTACAATTAGGTATAAATTCTAGAGGGAAAACAGTGCAAATTCACTTAAAGAGGAGGCCAGCCAGTCTAATCAGCTCTTGGTTATTTAAAAAAAATTTAATCACATTTAACAAAGATGGAGTTTCACTATTGTTAATTGGTTTGGGTTTTTTTTATGTACATACACACAAATTTTATCCAATATTAACTCAGTTTTATCCAATATTAACTTTATAATGCTACTTGTTCCAACGAGCTGACAGTTATCCTTCATGGCAACTTAGGAATGTTGACACATTTTATTATGTTGCTTACACAGAATGCAAAATAAGAATGTGTCATTTGACACAAG
Source organism: Ramphastos sulfuratus (assembly GCA_013399055.1). Taxonomy (NCBI): domain Eukaryota; kingdom Metazoa; phylum Chordata; class Aves; order Piciformes; family Ramphastidae; genus Ramphastos; species Ramphastos sulfuratus. The sequence continues at coordinate 502,519 of WBNM01016572.1, read as the reverse complement.
TTAATTAAAAATACCTATCTTGCTCCTAAGTCAGAGCTCAGAGCGCAACAGATTTAATAGAAGGAATGGTTCATCAGGTGAAGCATTTTGTAATGCCTCTAAGTTTGAGTAAATATTTTAGGAAAAAAAAAAAATAGAATTTAGTCTTGAATTAAAGCATTTGGAAGCCAAAACCGAAATTATTGCACTATTACAAAGAATGAAATTAGCAGCGTTATATATATGAAGTTACTTTCCTGAGCAATTCCAAAGAAAAGAGACTGGGAGCTTCCAAAATTTTGCCTCCAATATGCTGCTCTGGTTGCCACATTTGAATGTCATTTTGGACAGAAAGCCATCTCCTGAAAGTTTTCAAAATCCAATACAAAAGTGACTCTTTCCTAGATACCTCGTAGAACATTGATGAAAACAGCTGCTTTACGAAGTGATTAGTGCACTTTCCCCATGTAAAACGTGAAACTGTTGCAAACAGACACTCATCAGTTGTGCAACTCCCAGTAGGATCACCCACTGTGTTAGCGTTTATCCACACCTTCACCGACTTCAACTGACAGGTAGAAAGTTACATAACCATTGTGTCCCATATTGCAGGTACTCAAACACAAAGGAACAATACTCTCTCTTTAACCTCCTGATAGCTCTCCTGAAACTATTAACTCACCTCATCCCAGAAGCTGAATGTATTTTTACCAATGTGAAACTGTATGTTGAAGAACAGAATTCTAAGCTTTTATTAAAACTCCCCAAACTCCAAATCTTGCAATGCAATTAAGTAAACTCAGTGTGAAGGACAGTGGAATTCCCAAAAGCCTGCTGCTAAGATTACCCATTTTTGCAATACATCAAAACACACTCAACTGAAGTGTTCGAATTTTAACTACTTCTCAAAGAAAGCTGCATGAAACTAATGAAAAAGAACTTTAAATGTTTGCATTCTGCAAACATCTACCTGACAGTCAAAGAAGAAAAGGTCTACTAGAGGCATTAGAACACACTTGCAAAATTTTATGAAGACTCACAAAATTCTTGGTATAACCTGGTTTGTGAGGTGAGCATAGCTGTATGGCACACAGAAGCACACGTTCACACAAGATACCCCTTAAGGGATTAGAAGGCAAGCATGACTCAACATGGTCCTGGAAAGGCAGAGGACCAGAACATCCACAATATGACTGCTGGTAGCCAAGAAAAGGTTATGTGTACAAGGGAAGTTGCTCTCACTTACTTCATGTATGTACTAGAAACCAAGAACATGATCGAGTAATAGAATCTTGCTTATTCTGTATAGAGAACTAAATCACCTCCATTCTTCAGCTCACTGCTTAAGCTCGGAATAAGTTTTTGTTTGCCCTGTGTTGGAAGGTTCAAAAAAAAAAAAAAACAAACCAGGGACATTGTGTAATTTGTGTGCTAAAAGCAAACCGTGTAAATAAATACCAGAATTGCACAAACGATTTCTGAGAATGATTATTGGTAAAGCAGGTGTTCTGCAATTCATCTGCAAGAGATGAAACCAAGTAACAACCCACAGAAAAGAAAGAGCTTTGACTAAAACATATTATAAACTAACTTCTGATGTAAAAATGTAGACATGGGCCATGTAGCTCAGCTAGAATGCCTACGAGAGCTCACATGCAATGCCCTGCTGAGGAAGACCAATGAACCATTCAGACAAGTATTCAGTTTTCAATAGTAAGAGAGGGGAAAGCATGTTACACTGGCCACTATCAATGATTTGTTTCTCTTCTACTACAACAGCATTCACAGTTACTGGGTCAAACATGTTAGGAGGCACACTCTCAGCTACTTCTAATACCTGCCTGGAGGCCTTTTGTTTGTTTTTCTAATGCTTTTTTGAGCCTGCTTCTACAAATTCCTGCAGTAGCAAGTTCCAAAAGTAAACCACAGAAGTACTTCTTTTTGTGGGCTTTAAAGGGATCTACTGTAAGTTTCACCAATTGCCCCATTAGTTCTAGTTCTATGGTGAACAGCAGTTTTGCATTTCCCTGAAATTCTTCTAAGGCTCCACCACATTCACCTTCAGCCTTTTCCTTCCCAAACTGATGTGTTTCAGCTTCTTTAATTTCTTGGTAATTTGGCACACTCACAGTAAACAGACTATAAGAACAATTGTAGGATCCAGAGAAAAGTCTAATAGTTNAGGGACTATTTATAAGGTCTTGCAATGACAGGACAAGGGGCAATGGGTTTAAACTGGCAGAGGGGAGATTTAAACTGGTTGTTAGGAGGAAGCTCTTTACAGTGAGGGTGGTGAGGCACTGGAACAGGTTGCCCAGGGAGGTTGTGGCTGCTCCCTCCCTGGAGGTTTTCACGGCCAGGTTGGACAAGGCCTTGAGTAACCTGTGCTAGTGGGAGGTGTCCCTGCCTATGGCAGGGGATTGGAACTAGATGATCCTTGAGATCTCCTTCCAACCTTACCATTCTATGATTCTATGATAACATAAAATGAGGAAAAACCATAGCTAGCAAAACCAAAAATGACCCAGAACAAAGCATAATAAACCTGAAGAAACAAACAAAATTAAACTTCCAAAGGAGATGGAGAAATTTGAAATAGATAAAAGAAACTGATGCTTATTGTTGGCCTCATCAGCTTTAGGCAAGACTTCAAAGATAAAAAGTTTTAAACAGTTATGTGCTGTCACTGGTTTAAGGCCATGAGTACTTTTTCACAGAAAACTATGCATGCTTTAGGCTTTGTACTGGCTTACTCTTCTTGTCTCAAATCAAAGTGCTATGTTCATACAAGGCTTGCAGTATGCGCTGTTCACAATACACTTCAGTTACAGGAACAAAAAATTTAAAACCTAGTGACACATGGGAAAATAGAGTATCAGTGATGACTACACAAATGCTCAACCTAGAAACACATCATCTGACATGATTAAATGGTGACACATGAGCACAGGTATAACAACAACTTCTAGTTCAATATCCTTGTGAAGTTATGAAATACTTGCAAAAACAAAAGCCACCTTACGTCACCTCCTGGACACAATAGATGCTAGTCATGTGAAACAGTGAGTATCTACTCTAGCAGCTTAATCACTAGTTAGGAGTTCAATTTTTATGGATCATGAGCTGTGAGGAAGAGTTCCTCTGGGAAGACAGCTAGCTGCACGAGGGAGAAAGTCAGAGAACAATTAACAAGCTTGATCAAAACACAATCACTTTCTTAAAAAAAAAAAAAGTTTTAATAAAGCCAATCAACCACATGCTGGTATTTATTCAACATGTTACTATCACTACCATCAAGAAAATGTTCTGTATAAAAACTTGAGCATTGCTCACCTACATTAAGGAGATCAAAAGCTTTCAGCAGCTTCATTATGGTTTAATTAATAATTTGCCATATTATTTGCCAGAAATAATTTTTCTTTTAAAGCCTCTTCGAATGCATCAAAACATTTAAAACTTGGGTAACTTGAGTCTAACGGACAAGCTGATGAACTTTCAGTATGTTCATATAAGAGACAATGCCAAATTAATTTGTTGACTTGTCTTTTAAATCAGATTCTAGGAGCAACATAAAACTGACAAGCTGTGAAAGACCCTCTTTACAGATTTCAGCAGGATATGGACAGGACTAATTTGTGCTAGAGTCTGAAGACTGCATGATGCTCCTTTACTGGAACTCTGTATAATGACGGAATTGAAAACACATTTATTGTAATTATATTAAATTATGTTAGACCATTAAAATAATCTCTACTCATCAGACATATCCCTCAAATTTTTTTATTTATTTAAGATGAACGAAGATACCTAGACCATAACATCCTAGATGCCAAATAAGAGTGACTTGCAAATTAATGACATCTGATCTCAGCAAGACTACTTCTGATTATCTTTCATTACTTCATTATAACATGGGATTGGATCTGCACATTGCATATGGACCAAAGAGCATTTCAAGGAAATAATAAATTTGTGAAACCATAAAAAAAAAAAAGCTCATAAGAGCTATATCTAGATTCCTTTCAAACCACAGCTAAAAGTGAATCTGATAAAAAGACAAAACTACCCCACAAACGAACAAACAACTGTGAGTGATACCATTTATATGTATAACCATTTTATAGAAGAATGAGTGAAAGTGTTTTGAGACTTTCTAAAACATTCTTTCTTCACTGATGGTACATTTTTTAAAAGCACTTCTTAAATTCACTTCAAATAGCATTATCTCTATGGAAAGGGAGAGAAAAAAAACAAGTCAGCATTTCTGGATTTGAAGTTTTGGAGGTAGATGTACTAAAGAAAGTTTACTTGACACTTCTGGGAATCTCCTTGATTTATTAAAGTACCGGAATCTTATTTCTATCTTAGAAAACTAATTTGTAATCTTGAAGCAGTCAGCAGTTTAGAACAATTCTTGCTTTAGGATATTATGACTTCTTCAAAAATTTTCTAACACCAGAAAGGAAAATACATCAAAACTTTTTCTTTTGAATAATGGGTCTTTGAAGCTCTTAAGAATTCTGGAAATTTACAAAGTGAATTACGCTGCTAGTGGTTAATATCTTTCTAGTCCACACCTTGAACTTGCTTAAAAACTTGTTTTGCTAAAATAACAAAAAAAAACCAAAACCAAAAACAAACAAACAAAAAAAGAATAGTTTAGGAAATCTGGTTTTAAGTCACTAAAAGACATAGATTGAGATCAAGTATTTGTGTGCACTTAACATGAAATGCAGATGCAAGAAGTGCATGCAACAACAGTCAAGTTTCTGTCAACTGACTTGAAATATCTACCATTCTCTAACCTGCCTCAAAATTAGCCACATTAAAAAAAAAAAAAAAAATCATAGTAGCAATATCATCAAGACAAATCAAAAGTTCTTTTATTGATCACACTGTCAAGTCCATGCTACTCTGAATGGTCATGGTTATCAAGTTGTCAGAATGGAGAAAGAATTTTTTTTTTTTTTAAATTTTTTTTAAAAGTCACTGAATAAGAGCTCGGTAAGAAACACTTTGTTATAAAAAGTTGGAGGCATATGAAAGGCAGTAACTGAAGTGGAAGCAGTCTAAGTAACTTGATTTGTAGGAAACGAAAAAAAAAGATTACATTCACATAAATGTAGTTTAGATTTAACATTTTTACTAAATAAAGTAGGGATCAAGGTTGACACAAACGGTTTGCATACAAAGATGCAGTGCTTCAAGCAGCATTAATTTACTGCATATAAATTACTATCCCTTCAGGGGTCGGGATACCTTATCTGGATAATAAGCAAGACTATAAATGAATATGACATGACTCAGTATATCATGTACATGAAAGTTGGGAAGAAAATAAATTACAGTTGAGACAATAAATAATTAAACTTAGTTCACTAGATCAATTCTTGTGTTGTTTGTCATAGTGTTTGTACTGAGCTTTATGTGCTCAGAAAGCTATTTGCTCCCAAAGAAATTCTCTATAATGTTTTATTTGTTGAACACTGACCCTTTATCAGAGATTGGATTTGAAACTACCTTTACTTCAATATTTTTCATGATGAGCAATGCAACAGCACAGTTTATTTTAAAAAACAATGCTCATTCTTCCCTTTTTTCTAAGGCTACAAAAGCTATTCACAAAAAACCAAGACTTTTAACCTTTGGTCTTCAAAGAGGTCTTTGACAGAAAATATTACATGAAAATAATTTGGGGTTTGGGATGAATTATTGCATATCCAAGTGGTTCAAAAGAAGGTTCTTAATTTCCACTAACAGATGGGCTTCTGGTTCACTCTTCACTCATGCCAGCAATGGAAGCATTACAACCATCTCCCTGATAACATAGATTTATATACAAACATAATTTAATCCTCTCATCAGAAAAATGCAATTGACATGCAAGCTGTGTGCTGTTAAGGTCCACACATTTGACCTTGAACAATTCTTCAAATGTGAACTACATATGATAATTAAAACCGTACCTTAGGTTTTCCTTCCTTATTCATATTGAGTGGCCATGCATCTGTGCAAGAGGGAAGGCTTATCTATTTTCATTTTTTTGTTTTAGCTTAAAAAAAAAATAGATTATGACAAAACTCACATTTCTAACAGCCTGGCTGATAGGAACTTCCTTCATACTTCTCCCAAGCTACTAAATTTACCTAATCCTGCACTACTTCCATCTTCTAGCATCATACATAATGCTTTGGAGTAGCCTGGCAAATCTTATTCTTAAAATTCCACAGAAACAGATGGCACTCACTCATGATAGAGAGCATCACACAAATGAAAGGAAAGCACACTGATGAGGTGATGTGTCTGGAAAAGTGGTGGGAAATAAAACAAGAAAGTAGTAGAGGGCTAAAGTTAGATTAAAAGGAAGATAATTTCAGAAATCTACCTCTGTTAGAAAGACTTCAGCAGTCGCTGATAAGAGACATTGCCTTCAGCAACAGTCAAATCAGACCTCAGAAAGTTTAGATACTAGTATAATGAATTGAAGGGAAGAAAGAAGAAAAAACATCATTTATTGCTCCCTAGCCTTTTTCTCCCCACTTAAAAAAAAAATATTAAAGAGGTACAGAAGGGACTGACATGTCAGCTAGCCTATTTCACAGCCCCCAAGGCATCATCAATACTGTTTGTGCAGGTGGTTCTGAAAAACTTAACAAGATTGTATAAAGTGACAATTCACAAACTCTGAGACTCTTAGGAAGTTGCCTTTTCTGTTCCATACTTCATATCATTCATTTTTCCCTCCAACTAAATCAGCTCTGACCTCTTAACAACTGAAATTAAGTCTAGTTCTGCAAACCTTATTTGCTCAGTCAGTATTTTCTATTCCTTTCTATTATTCCTTATAAGTTAATAAGCTAGTAACACATTAGCAATCTAACTTGACAAAGGGCTAAAGAATTCCTATAGGCAACTATCAAACTATTACAAGAGACTGATGCCTCTCAAAATTTAGCCCCAGAATAGTATGACTACAAACCATATGTTTTTATTAGGCATTGAACCGCCAACCCAAGATTTTGCAAGACAAAAGTCATTCAGTAAACCCTGTATTCAGAGTGTTAGTTTCAAGGTATACTAATTGGCTACTGGCTCTATCTAAATGCTTATGTATTTGCAGCCAATACATCAGAACACAGGAAGAGCCAAGTACCACAGCTTTTAAGCAGACAAAGCAATGTAAAAGCCAATAGAAGCATTAAAATAACAAAAGAAATTGTTTTGCTGCCATAACAGTTTGTCATATCATGACAACTTCCCTGCATAATTATTGTCTATATTAATAAAACAAAGCCAAAAACTCTACACAAATATTTGAAAAGATGTCCCAAACACTTGCCTTGATGTATTTTTCAAAGTATTTTTACTCAGAACAAACAGAAATAAATGACACTAATAAAAAGAAGGAAAGACAGTAAAATGGAGAGCAAATAGTACCAGACCTCACAGATTACACATTTGAATGGAGACAAGAATGAACATTGGAAGCAGACGAAACATTTGAAGCTCAACAGTAGTGTAAAGTCACTGTACAAAGGAACTTTAAAAAAACACAACTCCAGCATTTTACAATGGGCTTTTTTTTTTCCTTCCCCCTCCTTTTTGGGTTAAACTACCTTTAGTCTAAAATTTTACAGAAGTTCATTTGAGATCCCAGCAGCACTGCTGAATGCTTCTGGTTCATTCCTCATTTCCCATTTCCAGTTCCTATACTCCTTTTCCTCTAAAGTTTATAGTAAGCTTTCTGGAATTCACAAGAAGCATTAAAGATAGCTCACTACCTAGCACATAGGTGACTGTGTATTCATACCAATCATTTAGTCTTTTTAAATAGTTAAAAGGAGAACATACTAACTCAAGAGAACATCCAGCATCCTCCAAAGGCAAGTAAAGGCTGCAGAAATGTATGACTGCAGATGGGAGTGAGTATTAGCAAGAGAAGGGGATGAAGGCACCTTTGAGTTAATTTTGGCAAGGCAAATTAATTTCTCTTCAGGTTTTGCTTACTATACATAACTTTTAATTATTACTGAAAACATCTACTAAAAGTATTGTCAATAGATGGTTCCTGTAAGTTCATATGGGAACTTAGTAAATAAGTTCAGTTTATGCCACATTTCCCCTAGAAAAAATTATTAATTGTATTTAATAAGGTGCTGTAGATGAATGTTTATAAAATTCTTCAATGATTAGCTCAGTAGGAATGACATAATTAAAAAGTTCACAAACTGATGCCACTATTTGATTAGAAATGCTATTTCAATTAGAGACATTTTAGAGCTAGCATAGACAAAAGCTATAGCTTTTTCCATTTGCAGAATGGTCCAACTAAGTATTTGCACCTTCCTTTTGTTTAAATGTTCTTTAGGATTATGGTCAGATCTGTATAAATATTTGAACCTTGCATTCCTTAATAGAAGCCTAATTCTATAGAATTTCATGTGCCTCTACAGTACCAACGTGCTTACATACATGGGCAACTGCTTGTGTATATACACAAACATTACACCATTAGTGACAAGAAGAGATTCACAATAATTATGCATTTAGAAGCAATTTCTTCTATCTCATTGATTTTATCACTTAAAAACTCAGGGGTTTAAGATGATGATTTACAGCTTTGTACAAGAATGAACAAAAATGGTGGTAGTATGCTCTGCACTAAGCCCTGCCATCTAAGCGAGGAATGCTTTCCCTCTAACCAAACAATCCCTTCAGCATTTACAGAGAGCAGCTCAAGACAGTAAGGGAAGTCCCTATTTTCAAAAAGGAATTTACTGTAATCAGTAAGTAGGAACACCAGCTGAAGTACAGTTCAAAGTATGCCATAAAGAATGAGAAGGAAAGCAAAAATTTCCTCAGAAATAAAATTCCCATCTCCCCACAACACATCAAGTAAGGTTTTTGCATTGCTGTTGGCACAAGACTGTATCATCTCCCAGCTTCAAAGTACACTGTTAGAGAGCTCTAAGTAATAAACTTGTAAAGATTATTACTGTGCCTTTGCAGGAAAAGAGAAAAATGCTTATGTAGTGATGACTATAAATAGAATATGACGGTTGGATTTGCAGACTCAGCAGAGTGTTTGGTCACAGAAATTATATCTAGATATTACAAGTATTATGATTTTAAGAAGTTATGTAAGTTATCCAGATTGTTCCAAAAAGTACTAGAAGTATCTTTCAGGAATTTTTATTTTGCTTTACTTATTTTATGAAATTCAAACCACAACCATTCCAGCACAGGAACAAATATTTCTTCTCTGACTAACTTTCCATATTTCCCCACAACAAAGGTAATGGATTATATATGGGAATTGCACAGCTCCAAACTTCTGTTTCAACTGCAAACGAGAGGATTTTAGTCACAGAAAGTAACTTTGACGTTTGTACACTTGAATATTTGCTTTTACTGTCAATTCTTCAAGGACTTGAGAGTAAAAATTGTCAGGTTTCACAGTACAATAAAACTCTTAGGCTTTTAGTAATAGCCAAAAATAGTATGGCCTTGCCTAGTAAAGAATGGGAGAGAGAAGACATGCAGGAGAGGGAAACATATGGGAGCTTACCCAGACTTTTGATTTGCACTGAATTTCATTGGAAAGAACAATTACAGCTATTTTGTATAGATTACATATTTATGATTCCATGTTTATCTAAGTCTGTAAACAGCCAATAATGTCATCATATTTTAAATACTGGAAATGCACAAATATATTTCACTTAGGTCCCCTAACAAGCTATACTAATACTTTAGCCATACACCAGGACTATAGCTGCAAAGAATCATTGTTTTTTACAAACGATTTTATAGTTGCTGTAAAAATTTCAAAGAAATTAAGCAGGAAGAAATATATTGTTAAATATTATTTCCATTACAGAGGCAACTTGTTTAAAAAAGTTTATCTAGCAGTGACAGAAATCAGAATATATTGATCCATTTAGGATAAAACTGAGCTATCCAAACCAAAACTACTCTGATTTTATATAGCACAGTATAGGTTTTTGTATCAGATTTTCATTCCTGTCTTTTCAAAAAATCTCTGTAAGGTTTTGTAAGAAATAGTGCTGTATATTCTGTAGGAACTGCCAATTTATTAAAAAAAAGAGACCTCAAAATTCAATTATAATCTCCTATCCTTACAATTATATTACTATTACAATCAGCTTATTGAAATGCCCATAGTAGAGCAAAAAAAACATTCCCAGACAGCAGCAGACTGTCCTGTGCAGAACTGACACACACACGTACTCCCACATGAAGCAAGCTTTTAACAGTCTTTAATTAAATGAGTATTTCTCTCACTTAATTACTTGATTTCACATGATTTTACATGCCCATAAGAAAATGGGACATATGCTATGACAACAGAAACTTTACAAACTATCACCTTAGCATTAACAGTGTAAAATTGAGAAAAAGAACACAAGCAGAGCCTTGTAGATTCCAAAAGCTTCTTTTTAAACCCAAAATGTTAAAACCCTTGCATCTTATCTACTACCAATTTTCAATTCTTCACATTTATAAACTTTTTTTAAATTTTGTTTTGTACTACACAATAAACTACAGTTTTCAATTATACAGGGTATACCTTATATAGATAGTAAAAAGCCCCCCCCCAAAAAATATTGGAGCAATTAGTGCATTAATCCTCACATCTCCATTATATCACATTGGAAGCAGAACAGGACATTCCAAATTATGTACAATTCTTAGAATTAGATGGACAAAAACTGTTTTGATTTGCATAGCTTAGTTCTACATTACTCTGCCTAACATCCCATCCCCCACAAACACCTTTACATGATACAAAACTGTCTCTAGAGTTTCCAGATCCATTCTGACAGGTTTTTCAAATGTATATCATAGAATCATAGAGAAGTTTGTTGCAGAAGATCTTTAAGACCAACTCCAACTGTTAATCAGGCACTGCCAAGTCCACCACCAAACCATACCACTAAGCACCATAGCTGCACATATTATAAATGCCTTCAATGACGACTCCACCACTTCCCTGGGCAGTCTTTTCCACAGCTTGATAACCCTTTTGGGGAATAAACTTTTCCTGAGATCTAATCCAAACCTTCCCCAGTGCAACTTGAGCCCATTTCCTCTTGTCCTGTTGTTTCTTACTTGGGAGAAGAGCCCAACCCCCACCTCACTACAACCTCCTTTCAGGCAGTTGTAGAGAGCAATAAGGTTTTGCAAAGGCTATGTTTGTGAGTGATTTTTTTTTTTAATTATTTGCTTTTCCAACACAAACAAACCCAATAATCATACAGTGAATTTCAGCCACACATTTTTTTTCCTCGATATTTAGATGTCTAAACATTGTCTCCAGTCCTGTCTACGTAATGATTTAGGGAAATCAAAGTAAACTCCATCAGTCAATCTAATTGCATGCAAAACTTGTAACTACTCATCCTGAACAAATCAGGAGAGTTATCAGAAATTAAACTTACAGATTTAGAACATACACACGCTCACAAAAGAGTGAACAACAGAAGTTGGCTTGCACTATTATCTACAGCAGGCATTATGAAACTTTCAATGGAAGACATGAAGTTATTATTAAGCTAATACAAAGAATCACCAATTGTAGCAATAAAATCAGAGATGATTGATGTATGAAAATAATTCCAAGTGAATGCACATAAACTTCTATGTGAATGTTATTGCACATATTTATGTCTGACTGTACAGCTATATACACAATAAATGTAAGAAAACAATGACAATATTAGTCACTAGATATTAACAACTTACTATTAAGAGCCATAATATTGTCTGTTCCTGGATGATGAAAGTTTATTCCCATACGTCCTGCAATGTAAATAAAAGCTATTTTAAATGTTTTTATTTAAAAACTGGATTAATTAATATGAAAAGTTGCTCAAGGGGATGAACAGCCAAGGTAGCCAAATCTTCTATCTGCTGAAGACAACTTCCCAAGAATACACATTTACAATATTTACTAATGCAGTACCTTTACCATTATGCAAAAAAAAGAACATCAAGAAATAAACAATGGAAGGCCTCAAAGTTCAACCTTGCTGCAGACAGCATACTTGAAATAATGAATAGAGTGAAATTTACAAACATTTACACTTAATTAGTAAAAAATAAATCTCTGTTTTTCATACTACCTGTTTAACCAGAAGCTCTCACTGACGACACAGTGCTTACCCTGATTTTGCATTCTTCCCTAAGAATCTGCTATCACTTACTATTTGAGATCAGATACTGACTTCGAGGAAACACTGTTGTCATGGAATATATTCATATGTACTTAAAAATCTTGTATTTCTTGACCCATATTCAAATGAACTCTGCTGGTGCCAGTTTCCAGGAAACTAGAGAAACATGCAAAATAGTACCAATTCTTGTGCGAGATTTAACTGAGAGATTGGCTTAAGAAGGTCGCTGACGACTTCAGGAACAGCAAGAGGGAAGAAATTCGCACACTGTTACTTTGTTTCAAAGAAGACTGCTCCACAGAAATCTCTTTTTATCATCAGAACAAGAAATGAGCCAACTCAACTACTGTTCAGATTAGTTTTCATTTTAGATACTATTTAAACTGAGCTAAAGTATTGAAAACTTACCCTGAAGAAACTATAACAGGACTTTAACTACCACTGCCTCGCACCCCAAACCAATATGAAAGCATTTGTGTGGAAAAAAGATATAAAGGGATTGTTATAGCCACATAAAGAGTTATTTCAATTAAGTAATGTAAGTAACTTAAGTTACTTAAAAGTGGTGTTAATACCTTTCAGATGTTTTTTTTTAACCTCTAGATTCATGGTTAATTTAGGAGCTACGAAGGTAGTTTATACTTGTTTACTGCTGCAGCACTCAAATATGGGAGCTGAAGACCCACTCACTATACTGAAGAACCAATATAACCATTAAGTTGCCATTCTTCTGCAAAACCAAGTTTTAAGAAATAAGCTTTGACAAAGCAGAACTAAAGCCAATCTTTTCCAATATTTTCAGTTCCTATTAGTACATTCAAGCCTTCCATTTCCAGAGACTGCTGTGCTGTAATTAATATTCTTCCTACACGTACTGAAACTTCACGTTCCATCTATTTTCTGAAACAAAGTCAGAACCCGTTTAACCAAATACATATATTCTTCACATTATAATTTTCTCATTCTTTCAGAATCATGTGCTGCCACAGCAATACTATGAAGCAAACAGCACCTCCAGAATTAACTGGGGGTGGAAGGAAGGTAAATAAAATTTCTATTTTCACTTTGCAACTCTCTGAGCGAAGCTTCTTACAGAGATCTTCATTAACTACTTCAAATTTCCTAATTACAGATGTAATTCTCCTACACATTTTCACACTAATCTATCACTGCAGAAACACTAAAGCTGCTCTTTTTTTTTTTCAGTTGGTATAAGCTTATGCTAAAATATTTCAGAAATCTTGCCAGATTGATATTAATTCTCTTCTCCGTAACAGCCTGAGGTTACAGGCATTACTTGTAAAGAGAAAAGGTCTACATTGTAATCTATATTTGTAAGCCTGTAATACAGAAAAAAAAAATTGTTATGAGAAAAATAAAGTAAAACTTGAATGTATAATGCTTGAATGGGTCCTTCTCTATTCTCATGCTGAAGCTGAAATTCTGCTGTTTGACCAGCTTCAGAAATAGAATCGTATCTGTGACATCTGGGTTTGTTTTTTTCCTCCCTCCAAGCTGTCACTGGACCAGGTGCTGCTTGTGTGACATTTTGTCACCTGCCCTTGGCCTGCTATTTTTAAATAATTCTTGTCAGCTCTCTTTTAAGAGGAGCAGAAAATACAGAGCAGCACAAATAGAAGGACATGTTCTCACTCTGAGCTAAGCAATAGTGTAGGACAGTTCTGTGTATTCTTCAGAGCTCTCCAAGTGCAATTCTATAGAAACAAATTCATTGAATATTTTTAAAACACACTTATATAAAAACCATACAGAACAGACCGGTAATGCACCAACCGTAAGACCATTAGCTACCAGCAATTATATAGCCTTAACTACAGCTGAATATCTTGCTCCTTGAAGCTGGGGGGAAAAAAAAGAGGCCATATGCAAAACTATGCAAAACTGCATAAGTGCACAAAACTACATAACTACCTAAGGAGCAAGAGGAGGACATAAAAAGGATTACAAATTTATTCATTTCAAGATGCAATGCTGCAAAATTTAATCACTTAAGGAAAGCAAACGTATGCTACCCAGACCTTACAGATTTCCATTTATACTTTTTGAACAACGTAGCTGTTTAAAATTTCTGCTTTTCAAGACTCTTAACACAAGCTGAGATGTCAGAGCATAGAAGTTATGGACTCCAGCAGTTCGCTCAAATAATAAACAGGAACCCTTCCAGTAACAACATCCCCAGTACTTGTACTCAGCATACATCTGCCATTTTCAGTTTGCCTGTCTTCGTTTCATAACTATCTACTGATTATATTTTCCATTATGTACTTTTACAACACACACTTAGCAGTTAGGCTACAACAATAACAACTCTTTAATGTTAAGTCTTTTAAATTCCTGATTTAAAAAATAAAATTCAGCTGTATACTATTTGCTCTCTACCATTTCAGAGTATAAATGAGGGTTTAATGACTCTTGTATAACCCAAGCTGCACTTTTGCATACTCTAGATCATTTAATTCCTTAGATTCTCTCTCATAACAGTATTTAGAAAGACTTTTCTGGCTGGACTTTCAAGCATGTACTCTCTCTCTATTATATCAGAAATAAGATATTAAATATAATTTAACTTCATATAATTTTTTGTAGAAAATAGCCATGATTTTGAAACAATTTTGAAATCTTTCCAATATCTTAAGGACATATATCCTTCCCTCATACAAATCTCTTTTGGGTTTTAATGATTTAATTGTCTAAATAATCCCAAGTTACATTAAGATTTTTCTGAAAGAATGTTGTTCCAGAAATAACAAACCTGGATATCAGGCACAGTTTTACCACTACTGCAGAGGGGTTTTTTTTTGACACTGTCTAGTGCCAGGCTTGCATATAGCAGTCCTTTAATCTTAGCTTTAAAATCCACTATTTTCAGTAGATATTCAGGCTTACAAGCTCAATCTTTTTACAACTCAGGGCAAAACTGATCTTTGATAACATTTTTGTATGTGTGCACTGATATTACCTTTATTTTCCCTTGTCTGAAGCAAACACTAGTAATTAACCAGTTACAAATACAACATTACTGTCTCTAAGAGATTTGTGAACTAATTTTCTCTTTGTAGTCATTTGCTCTTCCTAATTGCCTTTTTTTTTTTTTTTTTCCTTACTTGTGAAATCCTAATCAGCCTCTGGAAATGAACACTCATTCAGTTAAGAATTTTTAAGATTATAGTTACCTATTCTCATCAGTATTATGTTACAAGCAATATTCCAAGAAATAATGTTCATTGGTCGTATATTGAGTAAAACTTGCACTGCTATACCTCATGATTTTAATCAACATTGACAACTTATAGCAGATACCAATTACTGGATTGGTATAAGATTTGCTGGAAAATAGCAAAGCTGGCCTGCACTTAATGGGATGAGAACTTCCTCTTGCACAGTTCTAAAGATCACTGTTGATACCAATTAAAAGTTATGACTAGAGGCTCCAGTGGCAAGGTTAAATGAAGGTGGCAACAGGACTAGGTCTGCTATACTTCCTTAGTAATAAAACCTCCTTTATCGTTCTCATCTCCTCTATCAATGTTAGCGCCAATGAAAGGCATTAAAACCCAGCACTAGGTATTTTGATGGATAGATAGACAGCAAGTGGGGTAGAGCAAAGTTGAGACACAAAAGTGCAAAACTCAAAGTGAGACCAGTATTCCCTCAAACACCTCAAATAAGGTTATCTTGACCCATATTTACTCAGGAACCTCCAACACAACCTAACATACACTCACAACACATCCTCATATTGCAGCTCAATTTTGAGTCTTTGCCCTGTTATTCATAAGCAGCCAAAAAAAATCACAAAGCATGTGTGTGTATGTGTAAGAATTGTAGTAATTTTTACCTAAGTAGACTTCACACTATTCTCCATCCTCTTCCCCAGAAATGCAGATACCCAAATCTAATGCTACAGCAGAGCTGTTAATTTCAAATACATGCCCATGTCTGCACTTTAAAATCAAGACCTGATGTACATAAAAAGAAATCTCCCTTCACTTATAACGGGTCAATAAGTATATGTACACTAATAGTAGTTCTAGAACTGTACTCAGAAGAGCTGTATTGATGCTACTGGTGAGTTTGGGAGGAATACACCAATATGTAAATGCTCAAAAAAGTTATAAAGAAGAAAAAATTAAAATTAAAAATCAACTTTGTGATGCCAGTCTTCAATAGTGAATTTTTTAAAAAGAAAGAAGGAAAACCAGATCGCTCTATGACCACTCCTTAAACTAAATCAAGCAAAACAATTTAAAAAAATAGACCAGTCCTGCCCAAAACAGATTGATCAAGTCAAAGAAAAGCACATGATGGATGTCAGCAGAATATTAGAAAGTTTGATCATCCTACAGGATCACTGAAGAAAGCACTTAGTTTAAGACATATGAACCACTTTAATAGTCATATTCTGTACTGAAATAAAATACTGAAGAGGATTTTCTTAAATAAACAGAGTTTCAAATGAAAAAGAAACACTGTTTCCTTTCAAATCATTAGCTTGAGTGACCTAATTTTAAAGAAACATCTGTCTGCTCAGTCTGGTTTTCACGTGCCTTTACAGAAAGGTGCCTGATGAGCACTGAGATTTTGAGAAATGTCGTTACAGTGCAGTTTTTCTAAAGAAAGTGTCGCAAAAAGCTCTAACTGGGTGGCACCATTTCTAGGACTCAGATGACATCTGTTCTATTTGCATGACCTTTGTGTTCAGCTGCTGACTGCAAACACAAATATGATCCATTCACCTTCACGTCTCTCAGGTCATGAGGCAAACTTATTGCTTTCCTTACAAAAAGCTTATGAACAATTATAGCTAAAAACAATCTAGCTGCATGCATTGGAGCTAACTGAAGAATAAGTGAAGGTTCATGTTATATGTATTACAATACTGCCTACATACCATATAATCTTCAAATAATGCTGTCAAGTCTCACAAACAAAGTTAACACATGAAATCTTAAATTTTACCTGGCTTTCATATGACCTGATACACTCCTCAGAATATTTAAAAGGTAGTAACCCAAGTAACTTCATTTTTCTGTTGTGAAGATATATGGGTGTAGTTCACATTAAGTATTAAAAAAAAAAACCAAGGTAAAAAGTTTCCCTGCAGATACCGTTTCTGCTTCTGTACTCTTATACATTCATATTCATTCTCAAACAATCTCAGAAGAACAAATTCCAAGATAGTCAGGGAGCATGTACCTTCCACTGAATTACTATGACACATCAACACATATTCTATGCATCTTTCTACAGTGTGATATCCATTAAAATTGTTTTCAATAAAGCCTTCATTTGAACTTCTCCCTGTACATGTATAGTCTCTAAAGACTCATTCCTGAAGATGTATCACAATGATACTTTAAAAAGAACTTCAGAATGTTTGTCAGTTCACGTTTTGCACATTAGAACATTTGTTTCCATTCTGATTCAGAATAAATCCCAAATATCACACTTACCAGCAAATTTAAAATAAGTATTTCAAAAGGGACAGGATTTCTCCTCTCAATTTTATATTCTGATTCCATTTCATGACCTGTCAGTAGCACATATGCATAGCATATGATCCAACACAGATTAAATACTTCAATTATTTAAAAACGGAGTAAGGGCAGCTGCTGGTTACTACTGATCAAAATCTATTTTATAGATCAGAATGTCTCTGTGTTGTAATGCAATAGTTTGACATGGACAAATATATTGCAACAGTGACATATTACACCACAGCCAGGAGACATGGAGACACTGATGCAGGAAAGAAACGTTTTAGTCAGTGATAAGTAGCAACATGTAAATACTAACACTGCAAATATATGCTTTCCTCTTTTAAGAAAAACTCTCTCCCACACTTTTGTAGCATATATCATCTATTATTAGCAACTCAGAAAATAAAGAAGGCAGTTCAGGAAAAAACATCCATTGCACACTTCTGTCATACAGGTCTGGTTATAACTGACACAGGGAACAACCAGATACCCTTGGCCCATGGACAGTAACTCTCTAACTCTACCAAGTCTAGTGCTAAACTATGTCCCTTGGCATCACATCTCTGTGTCTTTAAACACCCCCAAGAATGAGGATTCATTCACTTTCCTGGGGAGTCTGTTCAGTGTTTGAGAACTCTTCAGGGAAGAATTTTCTTCTACTATCCAATCTAAACCTCCTGGGTACAACTCGAGGGCATTTTCTCTCATCTAAACACTTGTTACCAGGGAGAAGAGACCAATACCCACCTCACTCCAACCTCCTTTCAGGTAGTTGTAAAGAGCAATGAGGTCTCCCCTCTCTCTCCACTTGTCCTGACTAAGCAACCACAGCTCTCTCTGCCACTCCTAATGAGATCTACTCTCCAAATTCTTCACCAGCTTTATTGCCCTTCTCTAGATCCACTTCAGCATCTCAATTTCTTTCATGTAATGAGGATGCCAAAGCTGAACACAGTACTCAAGGTGTGGCCTCATTAATGCCAAGTACAAGAACACAATCACATCCCTGATCTTGCTTGACACACTCTTCCTGATACAGGCCAGGATGCCATTGGCATTCTTGGCCACCTATGGACACCGCAGGCTCATGCTCAGAGAGCTGTCAATCACTTCCAAGTCTTTTTCTACTGTGTAAATTTCTCACTACTCTCCCCCAAGCCTGTAGCATCACATGGGGTTGTTGTGACCCAAGTGCAGGATGTGGCACTTAGCCTTCTTGAATCATCAATCCAGCCTCTCCAGGTCACTCTGAAGAGCCTTCTTATCCTCAAGCAGGTCAACACATCATCCTCCTATCTTAGTGCCATCTGCTAACTTTTTGATGGTGCACTCAATCCCCTTATTCAGACAATTGATTAATATATTAAAGAGAACTGGCTCCAGTATTGAGCCGTGGGGAAGATCACTTGTGACCAGCTGCCAACTGGATTTAGCTCCATTCACCACCCCTCTTTGGGACCAACCATCCAGAAATTTTTTTACCCAGCAATGCATCCATCCATCAAAGCCACAAGCAGTGAGTTTCTCCAGAAGGATGCTGTAAGAGACACACTGTCAAATATTTAACTTAAGTTCAGGTAAACAACATCCACAGCCCTTCCCTCATCCACTAAGTAGGTCACTTTGTCATAGAAGGAGATCAGGTTAGTCAAGCAGGACCTGCCCTTCAAGAACCCATGGTGACTGGCAACATAACATAGGTGGATAAATTACCAGCTTATCTAAGTCCAGAAACACCAGAGCTAGGTATCAAATCTCTCTTACAGTAAGAAACACTGAAAAAGAACTCAGTGACCCTAGCTCTCCTAGGTGGAGAGCACCACATCACCCTGCTGATTAGACCAAGTTAGCATTCACTCAATGAAAATAATTCAAGACTGCTAGAGTAAGGATCAGTTAGATTCTGCTGCACTAATAATCTTTCAACCTTTCTCTTGTTCCATGCTTGAAAGCAGTATCCAAAGAAAAAGTCCCTTAATCACACACCCTCTCAAGACCAAGTGGATCATGGTTTTAAAAAAAAACAAACAACAAACTGTTCTGTTTTGGTGACCTTGAAAGAAACTCAATTTCCATAGCCTGCAGGACAAAGTCTGATCATATCTCAGATTCAGAGAAGGTATGAAGATTCAGCTACTCCAAACAAGAAGAAAGACTGTTCTGTTTCTCACCCCCTAAGCTTGTCCACTACCTCTACTGAAAAAATGTACAGTATAAGGAACTTGAACCCCAGAATGAGAAGAAAGCATCCCAAAACTGTTTTTGTCTTTACATTTGGATCTGTTATGGTTAAACCTCCCTTCCACATTCTAATCTCAAGTCCTTGCTCTATATCCCAGACAATTGTTTCTTGATGCAAGTATACACACCCCAAAAGGGGCTGTATTCTAAGCAAAGTTTCAAACTTCAGTTAAAGCACCTACAACATTTCACTCAGAAATACATACAGTACTTCCAAAAATGCATATTTGCTGATGATTTTGCTGCCAGTGGCAGACTGAAGCGATCCTGAAATATCAGCAGTATTTCTATAATATATATACTGGAGGCTCTGGGACTCTCATAGCTTTTCTAGATTTAAGTATTTCTGTATTTTCAAAATCAGAGGCTTTTGGTACTCATTCTTTTACTCTTTTTGTGTAATATAGTTAATACATGACATGAAAGCACCGCTAGCTAAATTTCTTTAAGAAAACAAGGTTCATTTACCACAAGATGAACAATTTAAGAGTAATTTGAAAGCCATCTTATTGTCTGCCTGTTTTCAAACCAGGACTTTTCTGATCGTTTTACTTTCTAACTACACAACAATAAAAATAAAATGGACAAAACCTAAGAGATCCTCTCTTAGTCACAGAAAGAGGAAGGGAAGGTTTAAAGGGAAAAACATGCTCAGCTTACCATAAAAGACAAGGGAGGTAAAATAAAGAGGAAGTAGCTCTGAGATTTGGTTAAGTCAATAAGACTCCAGAAAGAGCAGTCAAAATTTTGCACAAGAGGCATTCACACAGGAATGTCTATGAATAACTGAGAAATCAATCTACAGAACCAGTATATCCCAAAAAAGTCAAGATGAAAATAAATGAAAATGCGACATTGACTTAAAAGCAACCAAAAGCAAGCAGAGTCCGTTGTTCTCTCAAGGTGATTACAGACTAAAATGTGCTCCTCTAAAGGGGAGAGCCACAAGAGAGTGGGTTAAATAAGAAAAAAAGTGAGTTTAGAAGAATAGACTAAGTAAACTCTGGGGAAGGTGCAGAGAAGAACAGTAGCAGAAAGTTGGATGTACAGGGTAAGAGTCCAGACAAATTTTCACAGAAAACCCAACAAAAATGAAACAGGGAAGTGATTTGAGGAGTGGATCAATATTTGCAGAAAATTAGTTAGGTTTTTATGAAAATGATTCGGTTAAAATAGATCAGTTCAACACAGAGGAAGACAAAACTTATTGGAAGTGAATGAAAAGGAGCCCTGAAAAAGCCACTCCTATGAATACTGCCAGTCATGCTACATAGAGTGAAAATAGGAGTACAGAAAAGTCTCCTTCTCTGGAGACTTTCAAAACCTGTCTGGACACATTCCTGTGCAACTTGATCTAGGCGAACCTGCTTGAGCAGGGAGCTTGGACTAGATGATCCCCGGAGGTCCCTTCCAAACCCTATTGTCCTGCAATTCTGTTGAAGCGCACACGAAGTCAAACCAAGGCTGGAGGTTAGCAAAGTAAGCCCTGCAATCAGAGGGAGGAGGGAAAGGAAGGGTGACAAGGAATTAAGTATATAAATGGGGAAAAAAAACCATCTGGCACAGGCAGAGGAATAACTAGTAGTAAACAAGATTTCTCTAACTGTTACTGAACTGGAAGCTGGAAGAGAGCTAAGCAATCAGACAGCAAAGACAAATAGATGAGCAGCACTGACTGAGAAAACAAGATAGAGCACATCCAGTAAGTGCCAAATGTTTGCTGGACAAAAAGTAAAGCTAACTGTCCCAGTGGTGAATGAGAAAGGGCAACTCAAACTTTACAATCAATATCCAACCCTTTTTCAACAGAAAGTAACAGTTGCTACTGCTTTCAAAAGTCCATTTAAATTAGTCTCCTAAATAAACTGGCAACCTAGTGGAGACTAAAATATTAAGTTTGTTTTGGAAAAGATACTTAATGAAACCGAGAATTTCATTTCTACTTCATGCAAAACGAACACTAAATAGCATTATGACACTCAAGTGCAGCTGTGGAATAGGACACAACACAGAGTAGCTCAGCTGACTGTTGGAAACTATTCCTGATAGAATGACAGAGCCACGAAAATTAAAGATTTGCACCCACTATTATTTTATGTGCTAATACTCCAATGAAAAAAATATAGAGAAAATGGAAGTATAAGCAAAATTGCACCTATTCTTTTTTCCAGACTAACACAATTTCTAATCCAACCTTTCTCATTTTTTTCCATGCTCAGGTTCCTATGTGAATTCCATGTCTAAAAATTAGTCTCACTACATATATATAAATAAGTACTGATTTTAAAAAAGGGAGTTTTGTGTAGCTTGTAATACATTTCATAACATACAATAAATACTTTATTTACTAGTAACTTGGATGTTTGGGGGTTTTTTTAATTTCTTTTTTAACATCAGCCATACAAAATGCATGTCCACAGAAATTTGGAGGACTGTGGTCAGTACAGACACGAGACTGCATTTCGTGCCATCACAGACAGCTGAGTAATGGTCATGGGCACATGGAGACTACAGCACAGCAAATTTCAAGATAGTAGTGGAAAAGAGAGATTAATATGCTGAGAGTACAGAACCCAGTTTAGTAATAAACCTCTGTTTAATAAACCCAGAGAGATGGTGAAGAGGCAGATGACCTTAAATCAAGATAAACTACTTTTCCACAGGTAGTATATAAATGAGAGGGAAACAAATGAGGCAGTTGTGATATCAGAAAAGTACGCATATAAGTATTAGCACAGGAAGTGCCAAACATAAGTATATTTCTTCTGTAACAGTGTTCCTTTTCTGTTAGTTCTCTGTCTTGGCTTCTCAGAACTTGGAAATCATTTCTAGTTCAATACTTTCATTGTATATGGCTTACTTCCTAGTTTCAGTCTTCAAAGTCGACAAGAATGCATGTGAGCAAAACTGCGTATTTCAAACTGAACCCAAAAAAGATTAAGACAGAGAACTGTGCAAGCCTGTCGGGAACATTTAGTTACTGAATTGCTGCCGCAACCTTTTATTATTGCAGTATCAGTTCCATTTCCAGCACTACACCTGATAGCAACACAAATAATCAAAGCCCTCCTGACATTTAAAACATTTCATAGCTTCTCCTCATCCCTAGTCCCCAACAACTGAAATACAAATCAAGATACATTTTTTCTTAAAAAGAAAGTTGAAACAACTGTAGAGAGAAATTTGATACGGTAGTTGCTTTAGAATCCTGTACACTAGCTGATAATCTAAAAATAAGAGTAGCATTAACATTGAATAAGATGTTGGACTCCAGTTGCACTACACACTTTCTGAACTGAGCAACTGCAACAGAGGACCCAGCTGTGCAATTTGCAGATACATAAACCCAAGTTTTGGAAATGCCAGTTGGATATTACTATAATTATCCACTCATAATAAAGGTATAAACATTTCACCTTGTCTTCCTATGGTAAAGATGGTTATCTCATGATGGGAAAACAGAAGTTTTACATAACTGACAACTCATTCATTAGCAAAAAGTTTATAGCAATAATGAAAAGCTGATTTTTGTTTAAACACCAAGCAAGCATGGACATATGAATATTCCTAACCTGTAAAATGATTCCTCCACATTATATCAGCGAAACTCATTGGTGGGCCACTGGGAGGGTAGTGTTTACCTTTCAGAGGCTCATGATCAGTCCTTATCATATCCATTAAGGAATTTTCCAAAGAGTGCAAGTTAAAAGTGTCATAGGGCCTATTCCGGTCCTAGAAGGGAANCTAAAAGGAAAAAAAAAAAAAAAAAAAAAAGCAAGAAAGATAAAAAAAAAAAAGAAGGAAAGAAAGACTGTTAGAGAAAAAATAATTTTCTAACATAGGCTCATTCATTATTTAATAAAACTCCAATATCCAACTCTACATTTTTTCTTTACAGAACTTTATAAATACAAATTGTTAAAATCATATCCCTCATTTTGCAGTTGGTATTTTCACCAGCACTTCCACAGGCAGAGGCTTTGTAATACTTATAAAAATACACAAAGGTAATTCTAAACATTATCATTTAAATAATGAGTTAAAAATAAAGCAATCTTAATATTTATGCAAGAGAATTAAAACTTTCAGACTTCAGAGATTTTTGTATTACACTTTTTTCAGCTACCTTCTGTCATCAAAGCTGAAGCAAGCAATGATCAAGACGTCAGCAACCACATTTGTTCCAGAAAATACCAAGTCAGTCTTCAAATGTCTAACATGAATCTCACAGGTTTAAGGAAATTATACTAGATGCAAGACAACAAAAAGTAAGATAATACATGCAACACTTCCACACTAGGGCACTCAAAAACCTGAACAAGGGTTGATTTGTATTGTTTGGATCTCTCATTTGAGTAAGTAACATTAGGAGTGCTCTGTAAAAATGAAATGCACTACATTGTACTTGCAAGTAAAAGTGAGCCCTGGTTTCAGAAGGGTTCCCAGTCTACAATGGAAGATGACAGCCCTTCATGTTCCTGTGTCTGACATTGCTCAGTGATTCTCTTTGCAATGGCATCCTGGAGTGCATTAAGTAAAGTGTGGCCAGCAGGTGTAAGGATGTTCCCCCCTCCCTCTACTTGAGACTACACCTGGAATACTATGTCCAGTTTTGGGCTCCCCAATTCAAGAGAGAAAGGGATCGACTGGAGAGAGTCCAATAGAGAGCTACAAGATGATTCTGGGACTTGAACATCTCTCCTATGAAGAAAGGCTGAGAGACCTAGGGCTGTTTAGTCTTGAGAAGGCTGTGAGGGGATCTTATATCTGAGAGATAGGTGTCAAGATGAAAGATGCCAGTCTCTTCAGTGATGCCCAGTGACAGGACAAGAAACAATGGGTACAAGCCAGAACACACGAAGTTCCACCTCAACATGAGGAGATACTTCTTTATCATCCAGGTGCTGGAGCACTGGAAAAGGCTACCCAGAGAGGTTGTGGAATCTCCATGGCTGGAGACTCAAAACCCACCTGGATACATTCCTGTGCTGCCTGCCCTAGGTGATCCTGCTTTGGCAGGGGAGTTGGACTTGATGATCTGTGGAGGTCCCTTCCAATCTCTAGCATTCTGTAACTGTGATTTGCTATAGTTCAGCTTCTGTTTTTTAAGTAACAGGCAGAAAGAAAAAAAAAAAGAAGGGAAAAAAAAATAAAAGGACAAAACTCCACAAACAATCTTTAGAAGCTCTATTAAAAGAATCAGTCTCAAAGTTCAGGAACTGTCTTATGGAGAGAACCATCTATCAATGCCAACATATCTCAAGTACTGTATGCATGTAACAGAACAGCCCATTGTAGTTAGATAGTTTCTGAAAAATGTTTTTCTTATTCTCATCACTATCTTACTTATCTTTACTTAAAGTAAAACACAAGTATGCAAAAGACAGCAGTTTTTCCTTTCACTATATTATGCTACAATTAATACATTCTACTGTGCAAACAAAAACATTCATTGCAATATGCTGCTCCAAATTCCTGGAACAATGTTTTACTCATGCTGGTTATTACAAGGTAAGCATCTTGCTTGAAAGAATAAAATTTAAAATCCACAGACAAGAAGTATCAGTATCAATAGAAAATGTTAAGAAAGTTTTGCCTTGCTAAATATTATTTCTCTATAACTTTCTTTTTCTTATGTTATCTTTAAATAAAACTAAAGGAGAGAATGAGTTTGCTGGGATAATTAAGCTTCATTTTAATATTCCTGTTTTGGAATTCAAATAAATATATGTTATTAAAAGTTTGTGTTACAGAAAGTTCTGAAATATAGATCTTCTTACTGCCAAAAATCTCATGTTCCCACAGTTTGCCTACCCTGAACTGAAGACTAACTTCCCTTCTCCAACATGCTGATTTTGTATTTTCTAAATGTGGACTGTCATTATTTTCTTCCTACATTTATTTAATCAATCGAGCAATTTTTGGCAGTCAAACATGAAATCCAAAGAATAATACTTGATTTCTGTTAGAAGCTATACTAAGCACTAAAGTTCAAATGAGCTCACTGATTTTCACTTTTCATAGTTGATTATTTTTATGTCTTCTACGGCTGCTTAGTACATTTGTACACTGTATTTTAAAAGAGTACTTGCTCACCTATCCAAGTGGATCAATACATGTGGAATATAAAAACAAATTTATGCCCAGGATATTTGAAATAGGTCTTGGGGTGCAAGGGGGAGGATGGGACAAACCCCAAATAAACAAACAAACACCCCCAACACCTACAAACAAAACCACATATGGGTGGGGAGGGTGGAGGGAGTGGAGGAAATAAAAAAAAACACCACCAAACAAAACACAAACCCACACACAAAAACAATACACCCCCACAAAAATCCCCCTTTTTTTTTTTTCCCTAACAGAGCATTTTATTTTGGTTAAAATAACCCACTTGTAATATGTAGTAGGAGAGAAGGGTTTCTTTCATTCACTTTCTTAAACAAAACACAAAAATAGACTGAAAAAGTGTAATTTTGATGTAAAAAACCCACACCAAACCAGAACACAAAAAAAAAAAAATTCCAACAACTACAAAGATCTATTCTTGTGATATATTAGTAACCTTGTTAAACAGAATCCATATTATTGCTTCAAAGCAAGAATTTTTGTTGTCATCATCCTCTATTTTTCAGTCAGATCAGTCCCCTGACTTGCCTTACTACACAACTGTAGAAGAGCTTAGCTGGCAAAACCAACACCAGCAGGAGAGCAAAAGGGCAGAACTGTTGCTTTTGCCACAGTGATTTTTTTTTGTTTGTTTGTTTGTTTCCCCAGCTTTAAACATTCCTGAGATTACAGTCTTCGAGGTCAGAAGGAGTGAGTTCACAAGAGGACACGGACTACAAATGGAACTTAAAATATAACATATATATGTTAATAAAGGACAATTAAGTATGCTACTATAGCAACTAATTCCTGGGAGGTTCTAATTTGTTCTACAGCTTCCCAAGGAACTGTGCACATGGACGCATGTAGGAAAATAAATGGGAGAAAAAATTCATACGATCAAAAGCAAGGCTACACAGGGCATGTTTGCTAGAATGCAGGATCTTTCTAACCTTTTAGGACACATACAAACCTGCAATCTATTTTCAAGATTACATCAGACCTACACTGGACACAGAAAGATCAATTTAAATTAAAACTCTTTACCTAGGGAATTATACTACTTCCCACTCCAGAACTTGAGGGAGCTAAATCAAGTAAAAGAAATTTAGGCACAACAGATTTTTCCAAGTATGTTTTGGTATGTGCATAAGTGTAATGAACGCTGACTACAGAATTGGTAGTGTAGGTGATAAAACAAACAAGTCAGGGTTAACATTCTAACTCCTACCTGCCTCCTACCATCTGGCTACTACCACCTTTTCCTTAGTAGCTTCCACTTCAGCAGTAACTCAGTTGTGCTCCACAGAATTGATGATTGTTTCCTAAGCTGACAATTTCCTTCAAGAAGCCTTGAACTCTGTGCACACACAACATGATGCTTCCTTATTTCTCAGCACCTGGTTCTGTGAAAACTG
This sequence comes from Ramphastos sulfuratus, assembly GCA_013399055.1. Taxonomy (NCBI): domain Eukaryota; kingdom Metazoa; phylum Chordata; class Aves; order Piciformes; family Ramphastidae; genus Ramphastos; species Ramphastos sulfuratus. The sequence continues at coordinate 475,075 of WBNM01016572.1, read as the reverse complement.
GTATTGTTCCATCTCCCAGGTTTGTCTCTTGTGTTGTTTCGACACACTGTATCTATTGCCAAACAATCCCACCAATGGAAACGTTCATAAAGGTCCTTAGTAGCACATAAGAATTTTGCAGGAAGTTTTGGGAATAGGACTAAGAATGGAAATCACAATATAAAAAGCATAATGATAAAGCAGAATTAAAAAAAAAAGTTTGAAAATCCAACAAGTCTGGAAAATCTGCTCGGATCTTCTAGAGAAGACAAAGATCCTTAAACCTACTTAGATAAACCACGTTATGAATAAATTAAATCTACAGCTAAGAGGCACTGTTTTGGGCCAAGCGGCAATCATTAATTTAGCCAAAGATTCAAGTTCAGCCTGCCCATGGTGGATTGGACTTTTGCTGTGCACAAGCAGCAACTCTTTCCTTGTCAGTCGCTAGTGTATACAACAACATATTTCAGTTCTTGCAATTCATTCATCTAGAAAGAAAGAAAAAATAGCTTACTAGTAACAATTATTAAAGATATGGGTCCCAGAACGTAAAATCTCACCCCACTGCTCTTATTTGTATGTTCATCCATGACAAAGACTTCCCCAAAGTGTACATGTTAAGTACAATGAGAAATTACAAATGCATGTGCAGGATCAGATTTTAGAAGAATTACAAAGTGAAATGGACCTTCAGTTGAAGATGGGTTTCAGCTGTCTACCTTTAATTGTCTTACTTATAAAAACGATTAAAAATTTAACAAAACACAGTCTCTATTATTTATCAATTAAAAATCAAATACATCAAACAACAAAAACAAACGAAGGCCAGTATCTTTGCAAAAAATAACTGCAAAGACACTAAAATGAAATTAGAAAATACAATAATTTGCATTTTTCATACATTTTGCCCTTGTGTGCATAGGTATTATGGTAGCCTTTAATTACACAGCCATAATTTTCCAGGTGTCTCCATCCAACACACAATGAATCATAATAGTGCTTTGAAGAGGTCTGTTTATCTCTAGGAGAGATGCCTGCATTGCTTATTCCAGGAGAAGGCTAAGGTGTAGTCTGCATGTCAGCAAATTCCAAGAGGGGAAAAGACATCCTTTAAGTTACCTTGATTATGAAACAAAGACTACTTACTGAAATATGTAATTGACATGTATCTGTATCATCTAAAATCAAAAGAACTTTTCCCCTTTGTCATATCTTCTAATGTGTCTTGTTTTTGTCCTGCCCCCTTTAGACTCAGAGCGTGGGCATGTAAGGTCAAGGCATACCCTGGCACTACTTCAGCTCCCTCACAACAGATACACAGACTATGTCTTTACTGGTAAAAGGGAAAGGCAAAGAATGAGAAAAAAATATATATGACATTATGGATGACAAAACCAAGACTGGATCTATAGGTAGGGGTACAATAGGCATTAAGTAGACCTTAATATAGCCTGGCTATCTCACTACCTCTTTCGGCTTGAACAGGTAGCACAAAATGAGTGGAGCTAATGAACTAAAAAAGTTAATGATCAAATATATCCCATGACAGAGACAATGAGAACATGCTCCTTGCATCTCAAAAAACACCCTGAAGCTGCACCTTTTTCTCCTGTCTCTGCAGAAGACTATGGCAGCAGGGACAATTGACCATTGAGCTGATTAAATTACAGTCACAAAGTGAAAAGTTTTACCCTGAGAAGGCTTGTCATAAAAACAAACACACTGCCCAAGCCTAGGTATCATCCACACTAAAATATCCTCGACCATGTATTTTTCTATGTGTTGGATCCTTGCTGGAATGGTCATCTGCACCTGTAGCATGACATACACAAAGAGCTGAGAGGAGAGATACATCTGATCTATTTTTTAATATGGAAGCAGCAAAACCTCAGGTACCTGGACACTTCCCTGTGTCTATACATTTCAATTCATCTGCTAACAGACTCTCTGTTAAGCTTCCAAGCTTCCTACATTCTGAAAAATACCTCACTCTCCATAATTTATTTCAGTGCTCTGCATTTCCATGCTGCCTGAGATTTTCAAGCTTCCTGCACCAGTATGTGGCACAACTCCGCCCAACTCTGCTGAGCAACAAGATGGCCTCCACTCACTGAATTATTAACTGTTTCCAGTAGAATACCCAGGCTCCAGCTAGGCTCACAGATGTCTCAGCATTTTTACTTACAAGATGGATAGATAGTGTCCTAGAATCTAGATCAGAAGGAAGCGACATCCTGTGGAACATCTAAAATTCTTACAGCTTAAAGAATTTTCTTATCAATGCAAGCTTCCTCACTGTGGTCACGGCTGTGTTTCATTCTTCTGTGACTGGCATAAGCCTGGATTTGGCTGCACAGCATTCCAGCATTGCCAACTAAAGCTGAAGTCAATGGAAGCACAGCTCTGAATAAATATAGGGTAAAATGCCAGCACTGTTTTAAACTGGACTTGCTCTCTCTGTTCTAGCACCTGCAGCAGGGCTTAGAACAGAAGGAAAACAAATTTGTCTTGCTCCAGCATCCTAGAGATGTAAAAAAAAAAAGTATTATGGAAGTTCAGCCTGGGACATGCTCAATCTGCCACGATGGTGCACATGAATGATCACATAGAGCAAGCTCAAAATAATCACTGAGCAGTCTTTAGCTCCTAGCAGTTTCAGCTGTGATACAACCTCACTCACATTCTCAGTAAAGATTTTCAAAATACGCAGCTTTGAAAAAGAGAGGAAATCTGAGAAATATGGTCACATGGTAAAGTAAAATGATCACTTAGCAAAAGAATCAAAACCTGTAAATAGCAAGTGTTACTTCCTTTGCAGTTTGGTGTTGGAATGCTGCCAATAACAACATGACTGACAACACAGATGCATGCAGAACAAGAATAACCAGAAATTGCAGTATTTCTTTCCTTATATTGGATTGTATAAAAATATAAAATCAAACAAAACAAATTAGACATAAAAGGGGGGAGGGGAAGGGGTGGAATTTGGGCAAATTTGTCTATGCCCATAATAAAGAACATTTCAAGAGCTACTAGCACTGTCTTAATGGAATTTTATTTTAATTCCACTTTCTTTCTTCATCATCTTCATTTATTATGCTCCTTTAATGGAACATTAGAAAGAGGAAAGCATTCTCTGTCTCTCTATGTTATTATTGCTCTTGGAATGTCCAAAGAGGAAACACATGAACTTCTCACACACTTATCTTTTCTTACTATTAACTGTAACACTTTCACAGGTATTCAGAAGTTCACTGGGCAAAAGCTGCATTTTTTAAAGCTTCTTCAAAAAGCTTCTACAGAAAATAAGGAAGTTTCATACAAATATAAAGCAGTACCATACAAAAAATTATGGAAATATTTTAATATAATTTGAAAAACAGCATTCCAGAAATCAAGTTCACACTATTTAATCATCTTGTATGTCTTTTTATAGATGAACATGAAGAACTCAGGTTGAATCTAAAAGCCTTGAAAATTTGACCTACTCAATCAATTTCTCTACAAAGAAAGCTAAAGGTTGTATTCAAGATTTACCCCCTTATAAATTCTGAAATCTAAAACATTACAAGAAAACTAAAACCTTTCCACAAAACATTTGCAACTTATTTCCAAATGAACTAAAAAGCAGAGAAATAGGAAGAAATATGACAGGCGTTAGACAGAATTACAAATTATATTATTCAGTTTAAAGGTCATTGTCATTTCACTTTGAGCTGAGATTCCCTTTACATGCTCAAAATATATATGAAAGTATTCAGGCTTCATAGCCATAAGACATGGCATTGTGATCACTGCACAGAAGATCCTGACAAATTACTGAATATTCAGTACATGTTTGCAAACTGCAGGAAGGAAACTAACAGAATTTGCCTTTTCCTTAACAGATATGGCAGCTGCAAAGAAGACTGAGAGGACTATGTGAATATGTTTCCCGTGTTTTGGGGTTGCAGGAAAAGAAACCACGATATGGCCCTACTGGATAAAAGCTTATTGCTACATAATCAGAGCTTTATGGTAAACAATGGCCTACTTACTCTGTTCTTTTAAACACCCTTAGCTGTGAGAGCTCCTTTATGCCAAATACACTACTTAAATGATCACTAGTGTTATTTCTCCACCTCAGATTCAAAAGCAGTAAAGCACCTAGTCAATTGCTAACCTGGTGCTCTGAAAAGGAACAGTCTTCATTATCAGCAAGCAGAAATATAGTATGTTTAGTATTTCCTTTTGCCATCAAAGCAATGGGACAATGTGTTTAAAAAAAAAAACCTCAAACAAGAACACAACAACCACCAAAAAACCAAAAGGATCTACAAAACTGCTGTTACTCTTACCCCGATAACACTACTGTAGGGAATGATCTGCAGATGTTACAACTGACTGAGCACTCACTGACAGGATTTGTGTTTAGTCATATGTGATGGTTTAGATAAAAATCTGCTCATCAGTCCTGCTGCTGAATGCATTTCAAAAAGCTGATGTATCTACTTTCTATTATAGTTAGTGATTCCAGTAACAAATAGTTCTAACACTTGTAAAATATAGGATTAAAGTAGTTACACCAAGATGATAATCAGTTCAGAAAAACAAGCAAGTGGAAAAAAAAAATAAAATTCAGCAGTAGAATTTACAAGGCCATTCATTATACCCCTGAGCTGTTAAAATGACATAACTTAGTTGGTTTATAGTTCTGCTGTGCAAGGGTTCAACACTGATAAGTTACCTTTGGGCTTCTACCATTCCATTGAGTAGAATGATGCTTGTGTTCCATAGCAAGAGAAAAGTAACATTGATCTAAGAACACCTCATTAGTTCAACGAGCATGACTTCAGTGCAAACCTCAAACAACAAGATGAAAACACTATGAAAGATGCAAAGACTGCAAACAGTAGAAGACAGTACTATGGATGCTACAGCATGAAAGGGTCTGAAAGATAATGCCTCAATCTGGACCACATAATGTGAAAGGCAGTGGAGATATATTGTATAAGTAAGCTATTGCTCCTACTGTACATAGTTGTGAGAATCTGTCTCATGATATTACAGAGTGAGACAAAATTGGGGATTGAAAAGAACACATTTGTCAGATGTCTGAGCATCACTGCCCATTGGCTTCTTTCCTTATGGCCACCACACTAAGGAAACCTCAAGGATTTCTCTAAGACAGTGAAACAATATGACTAGAATAATACCTAACTGGCATATTTCAAGGTAGACTCCTGTTCCATTTGTGTTGTGCTCAGGAAATAGCACCTCTTGAGCAAAAACACCTTGTAAATCCCAAAACTCCAGATAGATATTTCAACAAAGGGGTCAGACATTTCATTTGTTCATACAAGACAAGATCTTCACCTTCTACCACTAGAAAAGAAAGTTATTTTGCCATTTGAATGTCAATACAGACCATTACTTCTAAAGGGAAAGCAAGAAAACGTTTAGCAGGAATAGTTGTTCGGGGAGGGGGAGTGGAGTAATTTATGCACATGCCTAAACCAGGCCACAAACACTTTCAATGTAAAACAGCTCCAAGAGAAGAGAAGGTGACCTGTTTAATATATTAGCTGCTATATACTTTTAATTACTGAAATTACTCATGTAACTTCTCCAAGCCCTAACTTTTTATTATTATAGCATGACTAACATAATATGCATGACAAATTGTAGCACGAGAATAAAAGTAGTACTTGAAAGAGGTACATGGAAAAATCTACTCTTCCACCTTCTCCTAATGGGGATCAAGAATAGTTTAGCAGCAGGTGTTCCATCCTTTCTTGTCTTGGGACTTGATCAAGGATGTGATCTATGATAGAATCCCAAGCTGTCACAGCTCTCTCAAGATATGCACCCGTTTCTAAACATCGGTTGAAAACTGCTGTATAGCCACTAGGATATAAGGCAAGCCTTTTCCTGAGGTGTTATTATGTTAGAAATTTTAGTTAAAGAATCTTTGCTATTAACTGTTTGATCAGCTTCAAAGTTACCAAAGACTGCTTATAAGCAACCAAACATGTGGGAAACAGCAGAGTAGTAATCCCAAGACTGAAAGCATTAAGCTCCACTTAAGGGGATGGAAGAGCAAAAGTGTAGGAAAAAAACAAGTAGCCTAAAACTATGTTTTATTTAGAATCAACTCTTCAAATTTATTACATGCAAGCAATTTACTTTCAGATCAAATCTGCAAAAGGAAGGATTTTTTCTAGTTACAAGTACCAAATCATCCCATAAATGAAAAATTTTGGTTTAATAACAATATGTTAAATATATTGCTTCATGTAATAAATATATTAAAATAGTAACTGAATCACACTACAGATAGCTGCATCTTTTATAACTTAAGAAGCTTAAACACATACAGGATATGAAGAAAAGAACCAGCTGTCTCATGTACAGTGTCTGAGTACTTACATTAAAACCCTTAAAAATAACCAGAGCAAATATTTTTTCCTCTCCAAAGAGAAAAAGCCATAAGCATTTTTGCATTGTTACTTAGGTGATACACATTCAAATTACTTCTGCACATTTCGATTTAATGAATTGAAGTAATTCAGAAATCACATATGAGTACATGTATTAATAGGCAATTAACCAAAAGGAGACCTTCTTTTATGTTAACTACTAAGAAAAATTTGGAAGCAAGACAAACGCTTTTCTTTTACATTATAGCAGCTAAACTGATTGGCACAGGGCAAATTTAGTACAGATTGATCCTTCTTGATTTGCCTTTTTTTGTGCAAGATAAATATTGACAAGCACCTTAAGAAATGTTGGTAGCAGGGAAGAACCAAGATGTTCAGCCATTCAAGTACATTCAGGGAATGTACTGGAAGAAGTCAGGAGGACATAAAGCAGTTTCCATAACTGGGTTTCACAGACAGAGGGATAAAGAACAAAGGCAGGTAAACACAGAATAAAGGCAGGTAAACAGGTAATGACAAAGCCATGGCATCTGTCCAATTGTAGGACAGACATCAGATGTATCTGAATACTCTATTCAAAAAGAGACAGAGGTGGCAAAGCACAGTTAACAGAATGTTATTTGTACTGGTTTCAGTCAATGTCAGCACTACATATATCTGACCTAAATTAAAATTAAGGAACTGCAACAACTGAAGCAAGATATAAAACTATAAATGACAAACACTGCTTCTAGTTTTTGTGATTGAAATTCAAGGATTTCTTCCGTTCAGTAACTACAAAGCACAAATAACGTACCATCATATGTTAATGATGCAAATATCCTAACAAGTATGTTTTCTGGTTCTTGAAAGAGTGTGCTATGGTTGACTTAACAAGAACTTCAATCCAGCATTTCATATGGTACCACAAGCAAGGTAACTATAGAAATTGGGGG
>WBNM01016572.1:387186-467719 GCA_013399055.1 Ramphastos sulfuratus | reverse complement strand
GGGGGGAAGGTAACTAGTGCCATTGAGGTGAAAAAGAAAATCACAAAAAGGGAAAGACTGATAGTGCTAAACAAAGAAACCTGCTGAAGTTACTAATAGAAATTTCTTAAGCTAATTTTTGAAATGAATTTTACCAATAATGCTAGCTATTAAAGTAGAAGCATGCTAATAATATTTAGAAGATATCATCAATACTGAGATCAGCTCATTCTACAGAAATAACTGAATTTATTTGAAGAACTGCAGCACAGTAGGATGGTATTAAAAGCACTGCTTACAAGATCATGACCTTAAGGATTCAATTTTCACTATAAACTGGGATCTCATCAAACAGAAAGAAGGAGATAGAAAAGAGGAAGACAAAGGTTTACTAGTTAATTTCTGGACAATTATAAACCATTAATATACAGATTAAGTGTGAAAAGGTAAACAAAATTGTAGATTGTATGAAAAATGGTAAAGTAGGGTTGCCTTCTATCCACATCTGTATTCATTTAAAATAATTAAGTAAATAAATAAGCTATTTTCATTTTATTTGGTTTTTTTTTAAATTATTCTGCTTATTCTACATGTCAAATGAAGCCAAGGACTCAGCCATAATTTTGAAAAATTGATCAGTTCAAGTTTATACTCCAACAAGGCTACTATGTAGGTGAAATAGCAATTTCCAGATTCTCTAGATAGCGAAGCATTCCAAACCAAATGTAAAAATTTACTACAACTCATTTTCAAGAAGTTTTTAATGGTACCCACAATGTCAGTTACTTTTTCCTTGCCTAACAAAATAAATACGTTGCATAAGTCATCTACTATTTCTATATTTTGAAACCATGTCAGAAAAGTGTGTTCCTGTTCAGACAAGGGAGGCAAAACTGTCTGCAGAAGCTTGCATCAAAACATTACTTGTAAATGCTGCTGACAATTATGCCTGATTTTATTGCTCAGAAGGTACAGGTCCAGCATCACTTCCCAGCAGCTAAGAGTAGCAGAAGCCACCAAGCTGAGGATCCTTACCATTTGAAATGCTGAACCCAGCCTAAAGCTTGCAAAGTATTACTTACAGAAATTCCCATCCACAGCAAGTGAATAGGTATAGGATCCACTTGGATTATCATATATGAAAAAGGCATATTTTCACTTTCATTTTTTGTTATAAAAATCCTACTTCTTCTTATCCCTGATTTTGTTTGCTTCAACTTCTTGTTCTGCCTCAGCCTTCCTACTGCACTAAAGGCTTTGTGAATTTTTTAAAAAAGCCCTTTTGGCTACTGTGAAAGGTTTCAGTTTATTTTTAATTGTTGCAGGGAGAAACAATATGATACTAGAAAGAATATCTGAGTAAGAAAATTATTTAACAAGATGAAATATTAGGGAATCATACTCTGAAAGAAAAAGGTGCCTTCATAAGTAAGACAAAGAAAAATTTCTAAACCATAAAGCATGTTATAAACACTTGACAGACTTGCTTATTACACACCTTAATGGTTACTAGGACCATCGATAGATAGCATTAGATTTGGTTATAAGTAATATGTTAATGTGCTACATCCTAACAATTGGGTAATACATAAATAATTTGTTAACCCTTTACAAATGTACAGTTACTGTAAAGGTCATGTAGTAAATGGTAGTAACAGTAGTTACCTGCACGTTAATTCATTAATGCTTTCCACAAATCTCCTTCACAAAATTCAATACTGCATGAAAGGATCTGCGTAAAAAAAAGCCCTGAGTACTACTATGGGAAACACTTCCTTGTGAGGTCATAGGGAATATGGGAGTTTAATATATTGGATTTAATGTTTCTGAAGTATGACTGCTGTACCATCATGTGACATTTCATGATTGCCTATCATGTGCTGCTAATTCTCTACCTTATTTCTAGCTGCTTTGAACACACGACAAACTTTATTATTTCTGTCTTTTACATTCCAGGTATCTGCCCGATACACCAAGCAGATGCAAGTTCTCTTGGACCTCAATTAATGCACTACCAGTAATACACAAAAAACTTCTCAGAGCAATTCAAGAATAGCTTGCCATGAATATGAGATTTTTTTAAAAATAAGCATTACTGAACACAAGAAAAAAATGCATTACTTGAACTAAAGTACTTTACTTTCTTATTTATAAGGGTTAAATTTTCCAGTCATTTTTTTCAGCACTACCTTTTCAATACTTAAACTATCTAGAAAGATCACTTTTTTCTTTGTAATCTTTTTAGTTAATGAAAAAGAAAATTTTGATTGTTAGGAATAGGGGAAAGACAAAAAAAGAAATGACAATGATGCTGGTCACACTGAAATGCAGCAGGACTGAAAAAACTGAGATGATCTAACATTTAACAGAACATTTTGAAATGCATTGTTCTTAGATACACTAACTGTAATCCTAACTAAATATGGGGGTTTTAAATACTGTTTTAAATACCATCAGAAAAAGCAATTGTACAAATAGGGCACAAAAAAATACAGCTAATGGGTAAAAGTATATAAAATGGGTAACAGCACAACTGAGCTGAGAAGGCAGTTCAATGACACTTGGTGTACATTCCAAAATTATTGACCCATTCCATGTCTTTTTTGTTTAATTGTCTAAATGCTTTCAGGGTAAGAAGTGTTCGTTAAATATATTGTATGACGTGTAAATAAATTAAACAGCATTTTGCAGGTAGAGGCCAGTAAGGAAGTTTTAGTAAAACATGATGATTACTGTTATTACCAGCACAGAAAGATTGAGAACAAAAACCTGTCAGCTTGATTTTTATTTTTTTACGTAAGGATAAAGGCAAAAGAAATAGGGGTTTAGTTGAAAAGATTACTGACATTGAATTGAAGAACATCCAGAAGACCTTTTAGGATGTTAAGAAAGACTTTGCGATTCACACTTCAACACACACACAATTTTAGGACCTGAAACATTTCCATTGCTTTAAGCAGAATGAAGGAACAATTTCCAACAAGGAATTACAAATTTTCATTGAATCCAAAAGAATATCTTACCATTCAAAGGTTTTAAAATTAAATGTTTGTTACATTTTATTTTTAGCAACTTTCACAAGAAGCCATAATTTCAAAGACTTCCTTTATAAAATAAATAGTGTTCAGAAAAGAAAGCCTTTACATCCTGAGAACAAAACCATGAAAGCTTCGGTGGGTGATTTTCTGTGTTTTGAAAAGCCACTCATATATAGAAGAGATTAATTTAGAAACATAATACATTATAGATAGCACTGCTTTCTAAAGTTGCCTGACATTTCTCATTAAAAGGTCAGTTTTAAATTGTTTACAGTGTTGCCAAAAATAACTTTTTAGTGTGAATCTTTTTAAAAGGAGCACCTTCACAATAATTTTTCTGTGTAGGAAAGACAAATTTCACATAAAAATGAAAACTACAGATACAAAAAATGTCCACATTAAAGACATAATGCTTTCCTCATTTTATGTCAGAAGTGTTTTTCTGTCAATCTGTGTGAAAATTCATCACATATCCTGCAAGCTGGATGTGGTACAAAACAAAACAACAACAAAAAATAAAATCAGTTCAGCACGTCCAGTCTAAGTAGTCACTTGGTTAAAATTTCTGAATTTCTTAAATTTTGATCTTCTACCTAATATTTCTCCTTGAATTTATTTAAACCTACTTAGACATCCTCACGTTGTTCAGTTATTCTGTGGGAATTACTCCTGTGAAAACTTACTGTGATTCAGCTTATGACTACAGGAGTTTATTGGGCCTTCACCTTAATGCTTTGACATAGAAAGCAGAATAAGGAAGGACAACTCAAATGAGAAGCTCCAGTTAAAAAGGAGATCAATATGCACGAGCAGAAAGTAGTAGAAGGGAAGTTTGAAAGGGGTAGAATTGAACAGTTCAAAGCTGGATGACACAACAACAAAGTCACAAAATCATGATTCACTCCAAACTGAAACCCATTGACAGGATGTGCTCTACATGCATCACTTGATTCATTTTGTTAAAGCAAGAATAAACTGTAGAATGGATGAAAATACTACTTCTAGGAATACTGCAATTCTTGCAAATTTTGCAAAAGCCATACACACACACGAATGCAGGAAGTGTAGAGTCTCCTAACTGCCATTATACCAAAGGTCTTGAACCACTTTCCTTAACGTATTACACATTATTATGATAAAAGCCAAGGCAAAAATCAAAGCAGCATGCTTGTTCTGGGAAAACCAATGAGGTTTGTAAAGGCCTTTATTTCCTGTGAGTTGTTGCCACAATTTGGGAAAATGTTTTGATTTAATTTCTTTATTTATGCATAGTATTTTCAAACTTCTACGACTATCAAGTGATCAGTAGGAGAAAGAAAAAGAGGTCAGTCAACCTTAGCTCCTATTCCAAAGGTCCTCACTGGATAGTTTTGGTATGATGTTTATCTCCTCAGCATAATTTAAGACACTTTGAAAGCACAGTGCTCTACCCAGTCCATGAAAAAAAAAAAAAAAAAAAAAATCAGATCTATATCATTTAAAGTCACTGTATAACTTTAATCAGTGCTATCTTGTAGCTTCCCTTTGGTATGCTTCACCCAGGAATTACTGATGTGTGACTTCAGTGAAAGATCTATTTGACAAACTGATAGGAAATAGAAATGTTCATTATACACTTGGAAAACTCCTATTTTCTCCTTCTCCAAAATCACCTGGAACAGGAAGACATTGCTTTTCCAGGTCTCTCTTCTTCTCACATTCAATTCATAAAAGCAGCCTCTAGGCAAAAAAAAATTCAAAATAGGGAAGATGATACAAGAAAGGAACCAGCAAAATACACTGCTGTGCTCTTCACCTTCCCTTCTACCTTGCCTGCCAAAGTAAATAGGAATAATTCCTTTATTAATTCATTAAGTCAAAATTATTGATTGTTATATAGTAATAATTAATATTCTTAAGGAAGTCCCACCTATATATGGAGTTGCTCCAATTATCCATACTCAACTCACACCTTTGCTCTACCTTCACTACCTTCAAGGGCTTATCTATGATTCAACTGATTACTTAAAATCAGCAAGTAATTAGATCTCAAACCAGCATACTTTAAATATGAATATTCCAATTAATTTGAAAATGTAGACATTTAGAACTCGATGAAATTGTGAAATACTTCACAATACTAAGGCTAGAATGTCATGTATCTGTTTGTATCTGGTACACTACAAGAGCGCTAAGATACCATGACATTTTAATATTCAGAATCATGCTACTTACTGTGGTAATTAATAGTAACAACAGAAGCACGTGAGAAAGAAAGGAGGAAAGAAATGTGGACTAAGTTACTTCCATGACAACCAGGCCTTTTTTGTTGTTGTTAATACAGGTGCAGGCTGCTGCACTTAACATGTAATTGTCTAAAAAAACCTAAGATTAGACTACTTGTTAAGAAAGTGTTCAACATACCAATAATGCTATTAGGTATGGTTATCTATTGAACTGTCAAGAAGCCAGAGCCCAGAATGTAAAATTTAGACTGAATGAATACCATGTTGTAAAAGTCAATCTTCAAACAGACTTATTGCATACAACTGTTTCTGGCTGAAAAAAGTAAATCTAGATTAAAAAAGACTTTAAAGTGACAGTCACCGGAGTCTATTAGTAAGCAAAGTTCCTTTGCTCATAAATATGAACTACGTGTTCTAATACATTTCAGGTTACCGTAGTGTTAAGAAACAGAACTATGACAAATAAGCTACAGCAAATTCATTTCCTGTGAAGAATCTGGCAGAAACATTATAAAATTGATGTTAATTGCATATTTCATATTCTTTTCCATAAGGTTTGAGAATTTACTTCACATTAAGTCACTGCATAAGCATGTGTGTGAATATATATGTATGTGTATATAAATCATTTGAGTATCAGTCTGTATTAACAAGGGGGAAGCTAAGTATGGACTAATATCAAGAAGAAAGAAAAAAAAAAATGGTGTCACACTAGAATTATAAATATCATACAGTGGCTGTTCTCTTGCCCTTCATTCCACTTAAACAACTACAGTGTGCTTGGTACAATGCACAGTACTTATGCCTGCTCATGTATTACTACTTAGAGTATCTATATCCAAATGTATTAATATACATTCATACACACATATTAATACATACATAATTATACACACGCTCACTGCGTATTTAAAATTGCACTTTAAATATTAAATATTGAAGTAATACATAAGATTATAAGCTAAGTCTAGAAATTATCTGGGACTGACTGATTGCTGTTGAAATCAAGGAAGTAAAACACTGAACACCAAAATACCTCCCACAAAAACCTCTCAGTCTCCCTGAAAAAGGCTGTATGCTAAAACTACCTTTCTCCACAATAAATATCACAGTATTATTTCTGCTAGAGAAGTAAAGCTGCCAAGAATTATTTGATCTGTCAGAACCTTCAGAGCACCAAATTGCTACGTATTTTAAATGTAAAACTTGCAACTGTAGATTTTATTTTTTACTGTTTCCAAAGAACATTACTCAGAAAGCGGCAAAAACTGGAACAGTTTCTGGGAAATTGTTATTCTTGTGTCGGTATTACTAAAAATCCATAGGGTAGACTTCCTTAATAGCATACTGGTTGCCATATGCCGAACATTTAATTCCTTCTCTATCTTCTCCACTATAAGAATTTCTTATCCATGCTTCAAAGGGTCTATTTCAGGCACTATCAATCCTCCTAACCTCACAAGCTGTGTCCCAATATCTTCACATGGCCAAAAGCCAGAAGGAAGGAAATACACTATTTACCTGAGACAAGTGAAGGAGGAGAGAATTCTGGGAGTAGTTCAAGAGTACAAGATGACAATATCTCTCTTCAAGCCCCATCACTCAGCTGTAAAAAAGGAACTGAACTGTTGCCCAGGTCCCAAGGACAATCACTTAAAGTCAGCTTCAAATGCCAGAAACGCAGATCACCTAACATAACAGCACAACACCAGTGCCCATCGCCTGACAACCTTCACTCTTCACTCAAAAACTGCAGAAGAACAAATTGGCCATATTTCTGTATTTCTTTACTGGCCTTGTTCCACATCTACTCCTGTGATCGTACCTCCAACTCTTATTTGCTACATTACATTTCATTCCTGACTGATTGCTTCTTTTCCCTTTCAACTATTGGCTTTGAATCTTTTTTTCTTTATCTGTATTTTTTTTTTTATCTTTTATATATATATAAAATGTAAAGAAAAAAGATACAAATATATACATATACACACACACATATATACACATAAATATACACACACACATATATATTTTTGTGTGTGTGTATGTATATATTTACACAGAGTGCAATGAATTTTCCTCATTAAGTATATGAAAACAATATCCTTCAAAGCATTTTTAGTTGCCTTTCAACACCAATCACAACAGAGTTCCTAACAATTGATATTTTAAATGTCTGGTTCCTTAGGACCGACACCAATTGATTTTGACATACAAGGTGCAGTAATGTGTTACTCATCTAGCATATTGCTTTATCTACATGTGCTTAAGAAAAACGTTTTCAAATTCAACATTTTTTTCTATAAATGGATGGATCAGTAGCTGAGTATTAGCGGTACTCAACTACTAGAACACAAATCTGTATTAGTCTTCTGCTTAAAACTTTTGATCAATGCAGAGATCCAAATTTAAAAAAAATACATAACATCAGTGATAACATATCAATATTTTTCTTAATTCAAACATCTTGAGGTTATAGCTTACAAAGAAATTAATTAAATATAAACCAGAAATTTTAGAAAGTCTCACAATGTCAACATATGAGAAAATAACAGGTTAGCATCAATGACTTGCTAACATGCATTAATGTATTTCTAGCAAGCTTACTGAAAGGTATTTCCAAAGCAGATCAAAAAGGCTCACTCATGAAGGGTGGCAGATGTACACAGATAAATCTGCCAGAATTACTTGATAGTGCTGACAAGCAGAACTTATTGTGTCAACATATTGCCCTGTTTCTTAGAGGGGAAAAAAAAAAAGGGGGGGGGGGGGCAGGGAAAGAGAGCAAGGAATAAAAAACATCCAATAGTATGGTCTCAAGATATTTTTGGCAATTTATTAAGTACCAGAGCCATCAACACTAGACTACAATCTTGTAAGCAAAATTCTGCAGCCTGTATTAAAAAGAACCTAACAGGAAAGAAAACCACAAGTTGCCTGAGTCTCCGAAATTAGATGGTTATTTGAGCCATGGCTGAAAGGAGTTTAAGTATTTGCTTTCACTTGAGCAGGAAAACACCATGTCAAACTCACAGACAAGAAAATAAGTTTCCAAATTTACATATTGGCTAATACCTTAGCTTTCCAAAACCTTAATAATTTTTTTTTTAAAAAGCCATTTATCTACTCTTTTTTCCCCCCTCCTAGTGATGACTAAGTATCTGTTAGTTTAATTTGTGACCATTTACAGTCACAATAATAAAGTTGTGTATTCATTAAAGATGTATCTCACCAAACAAACCACAGAAACAAGACCATTTACTGTTGGTTTCTCTCCTAAATCAAATTTATCAGAATTTGTAATGCCTTACATATAAACAAGTTCAATAAAAGAATAATTGTAAATTGAAACACATTTCCCTCTTCTAGAAAATGACTGGGAGCTATATTCATTAGCTTTTGTGTTGCTGTGCTTTGTGCAACATAGTCGTTTCACCAAGCATATTGTGTCTGAAACATAATCTTTCCCCAGACTTCAGTGCTCCACAGACACCGACCAGCAGTTCCCTAGAAGCCACTCCGCCTTCATTTAGGGTAGCCAATAACAAATTAGCAACTCTCCCTTTAAACAGAATGAAGCAGCAAAATGAAATTTCGGGGCTGACTATATAGTGTTTTCTTTGAATGGGACTGGAATGTGCATAGGAATGCATATATTTTACTTCAACAATCTCAAAGTAACCGGGGGGAGATTAATTTTTTTCTTTTTTTATGTTTGTTTCTGATATTAAGTGTGTATCTAGATGCTATGCTTATGACACTGGTAGGTCACAAATGTTTGAGAGTTCACGCTTTGTGGAAAAATTACCACCAAAGAGAAAGCATATATGAATTATTTCACTGTATTTCAAACCACAAAATTTCAATTTGAAACTAACCTAGAAGAAATAAGAGATTCACTTCACCTTCTATAGATCTAACTGCAAGTGCATGCTCTGTTTTTTTCAACTTAAAATGGATTTCACACCATGACAGGTTTCATTCTGCATTAAAATTGCAGATCTTCTATGTGGCCCAGTTTCAGCTGCAATTGATCTGCTTTGTCGTCAGAGATTAAAAAAAAAGTAAAGGGCACTGCAGCTTTAAATATTTCAGAGCTATGTAGCTAGTAAATAGACTCCATTGCAATATGGCTCTGAAGGTCGTGTCCTATTGTCTCTTTCCTCTGCAAATATTTTGAACAGCATAAAATGATTTATTTTATACAATACCTCCCTGCCATTTCTAAATCACATCAACTGTATTAGGCATTTCCTTACTGGAAAGGACAGATACGACACTCTTTCCATACACACCCACGCTGCTTCTAGATGTATTCAAAACGTCCACTGTGACTATAACAGCAGGGTGCACATATCAGACACATACATCTTTTCATATGTATACCTTATGTGAATAAACTCCCCATTAAATCCCACCACGGCATAACAACAATTAGTTATTTCAATGGTGATAAAATAATTAACTGTATTTTAGGTCATGAAGTGTCTTTGGTAAAAAAATCAACAGGCCAGTTAGAAAACTGAAGCCAGCAATTTCAACATCACATTTTTCACATATGGAAAAATATAAAAAAAAAAAAAAACAAAACCAAACAAAAAACCACACAGTACCAAGAGAATATATGTCTGTCAAACCTGCTCTTCAGGAAGGCAGGCAACTACCTTTCAGATGCCAAAATAAAACAACAAAAAACCCCAAAAAGTCCTGTCACATTTAAGTTACAAGAAAAACAAAACTATAAAACTTAAACAAGAATTGAGAATCTTTCCGTATGCAACTCCCTAGGACCAAACCCTACTTCTTTCATATAAGGCTGAATGTGAATACGAGTTACGCAGATGCCTCTCTGATAGAACAGCAACATGAAATACACCCCTGCAAAAAATACAGCTTTGTGATAGCTGTCACCACGTAGAAGGTGCATGTAGTCATTTACCTGAAAAGGCAACAGATTGTTGCCGTTGTCCGTCCTGAAGGCGTTGTCTTCCATCCAGGATTTGGGGGTTAAGGGTGCAGCCCGTGGGAACTTCGGAGGGGCAATGACATTGCTGGAGAACGGTTTTTTAAGGGGTGAAATGGGATTGAGGGGGGAGGGTACACCAACCCCCACACCCACACCGACCCCTACTCCAACTGCCCTTCGAGGGTCCCTACCAGCCTGCAGCCCACCCCAAGGGTTGGAAGGTGTACTCCAAGCTGCATTTTGATGGTTATTCCAGCTGGAGGAAGAAGAAGAGGAGGCAGAGGAGGAAGACGGCTTGCTGGTCATGATGGGCTGATGGCTGTAAGCAGCATTTCTCTGGGCAAAAGGTGCCTGATTAGGGCTTACAGGTGACCTCCGCTGCTGCTGCTGCTGCTGCTGAGCTTGCTGTTGCTGCTGCTGATGTTGGTGGTGTTGAGTCTGAGCTAGGCCAATCTGAGGTGAGAAAGTGCCACCAAATACAGGATTGACATGATGTGGAAAATTCTGGAAAAGCATTGTCCCATTGACTGGAGTAATCCCTTGGAAAAAGCTATCATCCACCGTGTTTGTGGTCCCTGTAGACCAGGTGCTGCCGAAGGAGGGAGACAAGGAGGTGCCGGCTGCAGGTTCTTGTTGAGGCTGGTGAAAGCTCAAACCAGGCAAAATGGGAGACTCCATCTGCATCTTCTCTTTGCTATTTTGGGAAGGAGCCGATGTGCCGATACTAGTCACTGAACTGCTGTCTTCTGGTTTGGGTGTCTCCGACGATATGGGTGTAGAGGGGGCTTCTGCTGAGTTTGGATCTTGCTGCTGCTGTTGCTGCCGTTGCTGCTGGGGCTGGGCTTTGCTTTTGTCCATCAGTAAATCATCCTGCATGGTTTGCGCAGCTGAAACAGTAGGGGAAAAAACCACAAAGACAGATTATTAACATTGTCATTCGTACCACAAACCAGGCTGTTTTAATCATTTGCTGGCCAAAAATCTCCTCCTATTCCTAGTGCTATGCTACAGCAAATTGCAAGGCAAACGCGTAATCTTCCCCCTCCCCCCTTTAGGAATATGCAACCTTTGATCGTGCTAGATTGACTCTAAAATATTTTTTTAAGATGCTTCACCCTTTTGATGCCTTGTTTCCCTTCAGTCTAAATGAGAGATGTGCTTATAGGGTAGAGATATACAGCAATTTCGCCACGTCTCTTTTCTCTTACACCGGAACTCAGAGCTCTCACCCTGCAATGAGAAACTGATTCTGGTTCCTGTTTTTCCAAGCACCCTCCTCCTCCTCCACCTCCTCCCCCTGGTTATTTGCATACGTCAATAAATACTGCTGCGTCCTTCAGCAAGGTTAAAAAGACACCAGTCTTCACTCTTCTCCACCCCCTTTTCTATTAAGGGACCTTTAAAGGAGCCGGGTACCGATTTTCCTTAATTAACAAACACGCTTTCAATGATTTAAATTTATCAGAGAGAAAGCAGACACGAAACCTCGCACGGACAGGGGAGCGGGTCTTAGCTGCACAGCCGCCTCCTGGCCTTTTTCTGCCGCACAACTCGCGGCTTGCTTGGGCAGCAGGAGCGCTCGCAGTGCTGGGAGAGGGGGTTGCGGGGGTGTGGGGTATGTGGATGGGATATGGAGACACTTAATGTACAAAGCCACCGATGGGTGTTATATTTCCCTTCAATGACCTTACGATCTTTACGTAAAACGGTGTTTTACATCAAAGCAGTCATTTGCTTAAAGGTATTTCTACTTGCTATATTTTTTATTATGAAATCGTCAGTAATTTGATAATTTGGAAAAAAAATAACTAGTCAAAATGAGCAGATCTGAGAGGTATTATTAGGCTATATTTCTGATGCTTTCAAAAAAAAAAAAAAGGGCTAAATCGAAATTCTTAAAATAGAAACAGGCTACATTATAAAAGCCATCTTTATATGCACAAAGTCTAGCGATGCAAATTATTTGCTAAATCAATACACAAGTTTAGACTTTAAAAAGTAAATGTATGTAGAATGTCTGAGTCATATCTGCTACAAAAGGCACTTCATATAAAATAGAATATATAATTTATTATTCTAAAACACAGTAATACTAATGCACATACAGACATCAATGAACAGCAACTATAAAATAAGAATAGGAGCATCGACATTTTTCAGACTTTTCACTAACTGAAGAGATCTAACTCTTGAAGATATTAGAAAGGAGCAGAAAATCACTTAAAGTAACTAGGTAAAAGATTGTCACTGCTGAATTGTATTTCTATTGAGTTAATTGCATGACATGCAAATTCCTAAGATTGCAAATTTTTTTTTATTGTTATTGTAATGTAACAAAGTTAAACCAAATCAATTAACTGTTTAAGAAAGGTGACGAAGAGTGAAATCAGCGCGCATTCTGACATGAACAGTTTTCAAATAGGCCATGTGTGTCTAACATTTTTAACATTTCTTTTAAATCTCTTCAAAACAACACACTCCCTTTTTAGTCAAAACAAACGTCAGGACAGGTTTCTGCTGTCAATTAAGTTACTACTCATGCTTCCTTTTATTTACCTGTTCAATATGCAAACTGAATAGCAAGGGTTCATGAACAGAATATGCAACGAGAGAACAGCAAGGCAAGTTCCTAAAAGAATGAACTGTTACATCTGTAACAGGCAGGTCTGGTGCTGGTGCACAGGGTGCTGAAAACCTTGTGATGGGGTTTAAAGCAATACTGCTGTAAGCCAGAGAGCCCTGGGTAGCTCCCCATTAGCTTAATTTCTATCAAAATCACCATTACTCCCAAGGCTACATAAAATTACTGCTGATTCCACATCAGAGAGGAAAAAAAGGTTATATGTATCCTTCCTCTGATTCTGAGCTATCAGTATAAAAATAGATCTAGAGAGGAAAAACATAGCAACTGAAATGTTAAAATTCTGTCGTCAATAAAGTATATTTAAATCAGTTAGTCACAAGGTTATCTATAGTGGCTAGCACAGCAGTTGCTTCAAATATGTACCTTGACTTAGCTAGCTGGTTTTGAACTTTATCCTAAAAACTATAATCGACATTTGCTTTTATATTGCTTCTTAAAGGTAAAAATCACTGCACAACTCTATTCCTTTGTCAAGGTTAAGACCTACCTTTAATGAATGAAGCCAGCCTGAATGGAAAAACACTGCATAATAAACTGCTCTGAAAGACAGGCCAGCCAATGTCTAATGTTGGACTAATGTGCAGTACCTCTAGATTATTTGCTGGTTTTAAGTATTTGTACAAATTTGCAATCCAGTACAGGAAATATATAGATATCCCCATAGCAATACCAGCTCCATTTGAATGCAGTAACCCACACAGTCAACACAGAATTTTTTTAAGGAACAGTTACCTTTGGATTTTCAATATTTAAAGATCAACAAAATGACAGTATACGTATTTTCTTCTTTCAGGTTTGCTATGTGACAAATAGTCGACCACTTTGGCAAGAGCACTTTGACAACTGCGAGTTTTCAGCACATGCTCTCCTAAGGAATCATGGGGTTTGAAGTCTTATCTATAGATGGCATTTCTCTGCTGCCTATCCTGAAAGGAAGAGGACTGAAAAGGAAAGAAAAACAAACCATGCACACTCCCTCTTTCCTAGAAAAATTGCTGCAGTCTGTATCACCAGCTCTGGGAAAATAAGTATCTGTCGGATTGATCTGAAAGAGAGCAATTAAATAAGCACTTATGACAATTTAATTTATAAGCCCACATCAAATAGCTAGCTATTCAGAACAATTGCTACACAAGGAAAGAGTTCTGCAATTTCCGTATCTCCTTCCAAACTTCTAGTATAAGAAATTATTTATAAGATCATACCAATTATAAATATACAACTTTCATAAAGGAGATTGTGTCATGTTGCTTAGATGAAGAAAATACTAAATAATCACCTGCCATAATTTCTATAACTATTCTGAAACACAAATTGGTCAAGTGTGAAAATTTAAAACAAATCAAGATCAGCACATAGGTAAAAAGTTGTACTATTTTAATAGTTTACAATTTCTACCTTAACAGTTTTTAATTACTGAGTTATTGTTAATACACTGAAAAATCCACCAAATAAGCTACTCAGAAACAAAGGGAAAGTGTCAGTTTCACTATTTAACATTCCATCTACTCTGTACACTGTGATTCCACATTTCAACCATCTCCCTTACATTGCCCACTCTCCACGTACCACCAACCTCCATATCGATAACACAGCCTCGCAGAAGTTTCTCTCATAAGATACTAATATTTTGATGATTGATATAGGTTGGGTAAAGTTTTCAGAATTTTGTTTACTGACACTTGTGTCCTGTCCGAATCCATTAATTATTCAGGACATCTATTCTGGGAAATTATTCATAATATTAGTTATTCAGGATCAAATACTAATACTTGTGTGGAAATTACAGAGCTTAAATCAGAAGGGTGAAAATATCAGTGTTTAATAAAAGTGCAGACTGATATTTCAAAGGATGAAATATGCGTAGTTTTGTGGCTGAAAGAGAAATTATTAAATCTGAGAAAGGCAAATTAGGGTGGTTGAAAATGATTTGTTAAAACACTTAAGTATGTGTTGTCTACAGTTTATGTCGGATTGTGTGGTCTGCCTGCCTTAAATCAATGCTGTAATCAAGAGTTTCTCAATACTCATTCTAACCTGTTTGCGCTACTCTGTATCATTAAGGGTAAGAAAACTGCTGTTATATCAGTCGAAAATACCTCATTTGATGAAGTATCCCAGCTATTACAGGGCTGGCTCTAAGCATTCTATACCCTCCTTTATATACCTGTTTGCTTCTCAGATGGCTTGAGGATTCACTTGGAAGGAACTGCACCCTTACTGTCAGTTCTTCCCAGGTGGCAGCTCCACTTTGTAGATCAATTATTAAGATAGAGGGAGTGCTCATTATGATACTCACAAATGGCGATGAACTCCAGAAACAAAGAAAATCAGAATGTAAAGACATTTTTTTTTAATCAGCTAGTTAATAGGAAAAAAAAAACAAAAACATTTTTTGTTTCTGCCAACTCTTTTGTAACTGGAAGTTAGATAATAAAAGCAGCTATATCAGAACCCACATTGGTATCTGAATTACTTGACCTGGGCCAGATCCAAAGAAACAAATATAAGACAGGTCCAAACAAGCCTAACTCAGTTAACGTTGTATTGAGTGTATTTGTATTTTATGAAATTCATTATGAAGCTATTTAAGCATGCAATCAGTATGAAAGCATGCTAGCTTCTTTGCCAGAAAGTAAATATTCCAACTAACTTAAAGGTTAAAATGAAACCTTACGTTACTGAAAAAAATATTTTACTGTAGAAACATTCTTCTGTTTAGATTTGTTTCATTTTAGCTTGAGGGCTCCTTGTCTTTTTAAAAGATTAAATCAAGTAGGTAAAAAATGCCTATCTGATCTTGTAATTTAATTTTACATATTACTATCATAGCAGTTAAAATGCAATTTTGCCAAATAGAATACTTCCATATTGCCATGCTAGTCAGATTTGTTCAAAACAGTGAGTGTCTTAAACTTGTCAAATCAAGAGAACTATATTAAGGTACTGCTCCTTCATTATTTGGCCTCTTTTTCAAGCCTTGCTGAAACAGATAAACAGTTCATATAGCTCCATATTACTGTTGCAGTAATTGCTTGTCATCTTTATTAAGCTTAAATCTGTATAAATTTGTTATCAAACAGTTTAGTATTTTAAGAAGTGGTTTTTTGACATGAATATGATAGCCAAAGCGCTTCTATCAGTTTTGGTCATTTTCATCAAGTTCTGCATTTGCCTTCAAATGTGCAGTTTTATTTAATTCAAGATGACTGCCATCTGCAGTTAGTATCAGTGAGGCTGAACTCAGTCAGATCTCAATTAGTGGCTATCATTTTCCTTCACTTTGGATTGGTGAAAGGGAGCCTGTTCTCAAGAGAGTTTTCTTTGGGTTCAAATACAACTGTTACCAGGTGAAAGTAAGAGAGGACAAAGTGAGACAATGCAACAAACATCATGGAGACATAAAGAACTAAGAAGGATCTACTAAGGCATGATACGGGAAATGATAGTTTTAAAAAAATAAAATTAAAAACAAAATCTCCAGGAGATAACTTCAAGTTTACAGTGGAAATTTCCAATACAAAGAAGAAAGCATAAAGAATAAAAAGGGGAAATAAAATGGAGAGAAAAGGCGGTTGAGAGAGAGTTGAATTGAAGGATGAGACTGGTAGGAGAATAAAGCATGTGCTAGAGCAGCTGCATATCTAGTCTTCTTAAGGGGAAGAAATGAGGATGGAACAACAACTCTTGCTCTGTCAGGGAATAAGATTTTTTTCCCCAGATTTAGTAACAAGTAAATACATAATATTTATGTAAATACAATTTTATTTTTTTTTAAATATGTGTATTTTAGGATCACACTTTGATTCTGGGAAGAACAGACAAATACTCCCAAACAATAAAAAAGCACAAATCAGTTTTTAGATTTCAGGATCTTTAAGCTATTTATGGTATGTCATGAGGTCTGCCATTACAGAATCACTGAATAGTTTAGGGTGGAAAGGACCTCTAAAGGTCATCTAGTCTAACTCCCCTGCAATGCTCAAGGATATTTGAGCATCCTGATGTACTTGAAGAACCCTGTTCCATTTGACCTTGAATGTTTCCAGGGATGGGGCTTCTACCACCAATCTGGACAACCTGTTACAGTGTTTTGCCATGGTCCTCATAAAAAGTTTCTTTCTTATGACCAGTGCAAACCTGCTCTTTCAGTTCAAAACCTTTAACTATTGTCCTATCATGTTTTTATGTATCCTATTATGTTTTTATGTTTAATGTATAGATGTGGTGTTAAAGGACATTGTTTAGCGGTAACATTAGATAATGACTGGATTCAATGATTTTAAAGGTCTTTTCCAACCAAAACCATTCTATAAACCCACATAGCGCTCATACATGGACCTGCTGTTTAAGTTTGGTCAAGTCTTGTTACCCCTTCCTGTACCAGCAGTAAAGAAAAGCAGGTGCTTTTGTCATAGACTGTTCTTCATCCTCAAATGGCAACCAATTAATGCTGGGTTCTAGTTACATTTCTTCAGATAAGTATTGTTCACAGCCATTATTACTTATCATGCCCTCAGAACTTTATCTTAAATGACAGACAACAAGTATATCCTCCCCAAAGCAAATCAAAGAAATTTCACAATCACATAATCCTAGGAATAAAGCCAGCCTCTCAATTTGTAATGTTTGAGAATATATAAAACCTAAGCTTTTGGCTAGTCTAGCTGATCAGTGCTCTGGCCAATAGACAATGCCCTTATTCCAGATCAAGATTATAAGCCAGAAACTCTGATACCCAGTGTTGCTCTTACATTTCATAAACAGCTGTAATTGAGACAGTAAGTATCAGGCTCTCCTCCAGGAAATCATGTCCATATGGTTTACTCAGGCCACTGTACATCCAGGACTTCTTAACATTGCAAGGAAAACTCAAATTTACTGTCCAAATGAGTACAAACCAAACCAAATTTTCTGTGATAGGATGTCAGCATGATACATGCTTCTATGCATACCTCTTGTAAAGAGCATTTTACACCACCATAACATTAGCATTCCTGTGTATATTTGTAGCAATTAGAAAATAAACACCCTTTCTACTCTATGTAATGCCTCTGAAGTTCAAGTCTGCATATTTTACACATCTTTACAACACTTTTCTCTCAACAAAGACTCTTAAAAAATACACTGATTTTTCCTTAACTAAGGCAGCACAGTCAAGACTCCAGTACATTCACTAAAATCTACTTCCTATTCTATCTGATCTATATAGTCACATACCCACCACACAAACACTACTTTTCTCAATCAAGAACAGATGTAGGTGCATGCAGCTGTACGATTGTCAAGTTGGCTCTGGAAATTACTACCTTGTACAGCTACTGCAGTATAACAAAATTGCAATTTACGCAAGGTAGCAGGGACTAGCTACATGCAATGAAACTTTTTACAAGAGCTATTTATGAAAAAATACAGTTTTATTAATATATATAACCTAAAAACAAAAATTCAAAGTTGATCTTTACTAACAAACATCCACAAGAATCAATGGCACAACTGCATTTGAAAACTAAGATCTCTTCCTTTGCTTGGGGAACATGGTATTAAGCAGTATGTTTATATGCATGCAAATACACAGACACCTGAACTGAGTGGGGTATGTACACCCATGGTAGAGATGACCTCTCCCAAGTGCTATCCATCTCGCTGGTCTATAAAATCTTTTCAGCTTCTAAATGTCCAGTTTAACAGACCAAATTGCTCTGCATAGACGTCAAAACATGTAAGAACCGCTAAAAGCACTCTAGAAGTCTATTTGCGTATTAGGAAGCATGCGTAAAAACGGAGTGTCATTACTACTGGCCACTCCACACCTCACCCCGCTTGCCCACAGAAGCTAGTGGCCACCAGGCCTTCAGTGAGCACGAATGGCCACTTACAAGGGCCCCAGGTGCTTGTACTTGTCATTGCCAACAAGCCCACACAAATGGATTAACTTCCTTTCAGCCGTACCAGCCACCGCCCTTCTCGGCAATCTAGCCGGGGTAGGCAGCAGGCAAAGTGCCCTCTTCCCTCAGGCCTCTCCACCCCAAAGGCAGGTCCCGGGGAACCGTCTACTGTCTGCACCTGCTCGTTAGCCAAGGGAATGGCGAGGGGTGCGCAGGAGGGTGCTCTTTCCCTGGGAAGATTCCCACGCCCTTGAATGAGCGGAAAGGGGACAGAGAAGGCGACCCACCCTCTCCCTCCTCTCGGCGGTGAAGAGGGATGGCCGGCGGCAAGAACAGGGCTGCGCCGCTCCCCTCACCCGCCGTGGAGGTCAACGGTCGCTGCGAGAGGAGGAGGGCAGCCGTAGTACGGATGACCTTTTCACTTCCTGAACCCTTCTGGTTCTCAAGGGGATCTTGGGCGGCAGCGGAGGGCAGCAAAAGAAGGAGCAGCCTCTACGAAGGGAGCGAAACTGGGCCGAGCACTGAAGCTCTCCCCGCCTCTCCCTGTACCCCAGCACAGCTACCCCGTTGCCACCGCGCTGCCCTACCTGCCCCGCCCGCGATGCCGGGCAGCGACTACACGACAGCAACGAGGAAAGACATAGGGCGGGATAGAGAGCAATGCGGCGGGAAGGGGGAGGGCGAGAGGAGGGGTGTTCCCAGCCACACCTTTAAACTCCAAGCGCCGTCAGGACTGCGATTCCCAGCATGCCGCGCTGTCTCGCCTGTCCCGTGGCGCAGGCGCACTTCTGTGAGTGCGTGATGGTTACGGGCGTTCGCGGCTGCGCACGGCAGTGACCTCAGAGAGGTGTCGTCGCCGTCGCGTCTCACCCTGGCAGCCCGGCGGCTTGGGCCGCGCAGCTTGTGTGTGTGGCTCCGTTTCGGCACAGCGACCGGCTCTCCGTTTCGTCTCCGTCTGTTGAAGGAGGAGCCGCCTCAGCTGCCTTGCGGGAGGGTGATTTCGCTGCCTTTTCTCTCTTCTTCCTCCACCGTCACACGCGTGACTAGTGGCTTCGTTGCCCCGGGGCCTTCTTTATCAGGCTCCGGGCCCTTAGCTGGGCCCGTTTCTCCTCCAGGGAGCCATGTCCGAGCAGACGGGCTTGGCCATGCCGCAAACTATGGACAGGTACGACGACAGCCCGGCCCTGCGCCACAGCGGGAAAGAACCGTCAGGGTGGGCGTGTGAGTCCCCGCTGCCTGTGGCGTGTTTCTGGCAGGCGAGCTGCGAGGGGAGTTAGGGTGGGTCGTTTCAGTGCGGGGTCCCCGCAGCCCCTGCGGAAGGATGGCCGAGGGCGCGGGCCCGATTTTACTTACTGGCTTTTGGAAGCTTCAGTGGTTCGGGCGAAGTCGTGCAAACTCAGTGGTAAAGCAGAGCAAGGTACCGCAGGCCGCAGCGTGGTATCGGGTGTGTGTAGAAGGATCGTTATACAGCGTTTGGTCAGGAGGTGTGTCTGGGCTGAAACGGTTTCTGAGGGGGGTGGTGGAGGTCCGATTTCTGTGGATCTAGGAGATAGTGTAGGTATCGAAAACATTGATTTGCTCGTAAAACAAGGCAACAAAAGACGCTCGAAGCGTAACTGGTTTTTGTGTAGTTTGTTAGTGGTTTTATGATCTTTAAAGAAAGCCTGTAACTGTTTTTTTGTTTGCCTTAAACATAGATGAAGACAGACACTGATTCTTGTTTCTAAAAAAAAAGTATAATAATCTTTATGCTTTAATTTGAATATGTACTTTCATCCTGTTCCACTGAGTGCTTAAGATTCATTAGGTATAATTTTGAGTCATCCAGGAAACCCTTAAGACCCACCCCTGTAAACAACAAAAACATTCATAGCCTGTTATTGCCGAAGGTGGGGACCCAAAAGGAATCAGGCTTCTGTTGATTAACCTGTCAAGCTTTTATCATAAGGAAGAACAAAAAACAACAAAACCCACCAAACACCCTGGTGTTTTCCTTCTTTCTAGTTCACCCCTGAGGAAAAAGGAGTTAGTGAAACATGCTGGCTGTCACAGGCAAGTGGTAGTGATATAAAATCTATGACGCTGAGGCAGAACTTGTTTAGCTTGGGAGGTGAAGAGGAGAACTTTCAGCTTGATGTAGAAAGACCATATGAGTTGAGGAGGAAGGAGAAGTTGTTTGTATTGGAGAAAAGCTGGAGAAATGAGAGATGACAATGGGATGATTTAGATTATGATTGAGAACAATGCCTGTACAAAGAGCCTACCAGCCAGAAAACCACAAGGCATTTTGAAGAAGTGACAGCAAAGAGGTAGATTTTTTTAGAAATGCTGAGGAAAATACTTGTTTTGCTACAATGTAGGAGTAGGAGGAAGAAAAAGAAAAGCTCAGGAAGAGTGCTGCAGAATCAGGTTCTCTGAAACTGAAAAAAAAATCAAAGAAACATCACATTTTTAGGAATATTTTATGTTTTGGAGCTCTAGAAAACTATGAGTGGGTGCCCTATTGTCTATGGCTGCTATGTCATAACCATGAAGTCCTAGTTCACACTTTGGGGAAACAGCTGTAAAGTGACTGTTGTGAACATGAGTTAATTACTTTCCCTTGTTTCAATTAACTAGTGACCAAACCAGTTTACTGTTCTTCAGTTGTTACATGTAATAAGTATATGAGATTTGATGTACATTTAATTTTTTCCCATCTATCCAAAGTTGTAATTTGTGTCTTTAACACTTTTTGAAATCTTTTTCTAGTAAATTTGGAGTAACAGAGTTTGTACCACTCTGAAGTACTTTGAAGTAATTGGCAATTGTCCCCAACTTCCTGAATAGCAAGAACACCTGGGAGGTAAATTTTAAAGTATTTAGGTAGCATAAAAGAAGGTATGAAGAGAGGCTGTGGCTTTCCTATGAAAAATGTATTGGGCTCAGGAATATGTGAACCTAGAAACAGTAGTGGGAGAAGTGGTGAATGTTGGGTTAAGAAGGAGCCAAGTACTTAGGAAGAAAATTTAATTGAATGTAATGCATTGTCAATAGAAGGATTTTGGAGTAACCAAGACCTGAAAATGCAATCAGTTTAAGTAATTTTTTGGTTACATATGGGGTTTATGAAGAAGGTTTACAGTGGAAGAAACAAATTTTCATTCATAAGGTATTTCCAAAGGTGATGTTGTACGTAGTGAGGGTCAAGATAAACTTCAATATTTCATTGTAGTGGACATAACCCATGGATGAATTATCTGTAAGGATTCTGAGGAGTTGAAATGCCTCTTCTGTCCTGTTATCTTTATTGCTAGTGACTGTTGCTTTCTTGGGTAAAAGAGAAAAATACACATATGAAAGCTTAACAGTAACTGTTAATGCATTATCATTGACGGAATCATAATATTGTTTAGGTCGGAAAAGTCCTCTGGCAGGCAGCTTTCTAGCTACTTTTCCCCAAGCCAGTAGCATTGTTGACATGGCGTTGTTGTGACCCAAATGCAGGACCTAGCACTTGCCCTTGGTGAACGACATGCCATTGGTCACAGTCCATCAATCCAGCTTGTCTAGAATCCTCTGTAAAGCCTCCCTACCTTTATAAGCAGATCAGCATTCCCACCCAACTTGTTCTTGTCTGCAAATTTTCTGAAGGTGTACTCAATTCCCTTCTCCAGATCATTAATAAAGATGTAAAAGAGATCACGTCCCAGTACTGAGCCTTAAGGAATGCCGTTTGTGACCTGCAGCAAATTGGATTTAACTCCATTCATCACCACTCTTTGGGCCCAACCAGTCAGCCATTTTTTATCCCAGTGACGCATTCACCCATCCAAACCAAAAGCAGCCAGTTTTTCCAGGAGGATGCTGTGGGTTACAGTGTCAGAAGCTTTACTAAAAGTCCAGGTCGACAACATCCACAGCTTTTCCCTCATTCACTAAGCATGTCATCTTGTCTTAGAAGGGACTGAGCTTGTCAAGCAGGACCTGCCTTTTAATAAACAATTCATATTATACGCATTATAAAGGCATACTTTTAGGTGAAATTTAGATGTCTTAGTGAAGGATAACAAAAACAACTTTCCAGTGAATAAGGCTTTCATTTACTCTAATAGTTAAGGAATAAAACCCAGGGTTTTCTTAGTTTCCCATACCTACCTGGTCACACTGTAGCAATGTACCTTTGTATTGCTAGTAAGGAGATGCTGCAGATTTGAGTGTGTGCACTGCTTTGTATACAAGGGTTAGAGCTCTTATAGCAAGTTCATTGTAAGTGAAAACAGTTAGCTGCTTCTCTTAACTCTTAGATTGTACATCTCCGTGACTTCCAGGTTTGTTTTCTAACAAAGCAATTTGGAGTTTTCTAGTGTAAGGAATATTTTGGTAGCGTCTCAGCATTGTCATTTGGGATTTATCTTTCTGTGTGTTTTGTGGTCTGTCCTCATTTAATTTCCATACATAGTTTAAGTCAGGAAGCAAATTGCATTTTTAACAAAGAAGATAAATAGCTGTTAATGTGTAAGGAGCTTGTCACTTGAAGTTTCTAAGGATTTTGTAGTTGCCTGAAGGATTGGCTGCAGCATAAAGAAGCATGAGAAGTAAACATGTTTGAGATGACAGTACATTCAGGACCTCTCTTAGCTGTATCGTTTAGGGAACTAATCCAGATGATTATCATGATCCCTTCTGGTGTAAAAATTAAAACTTCCATCCCTCTTGTAAAGTTGTTTTATTTTCTTCTATCTCATCTTTAACTAACAGACCTATCTGATAGTCTTAAAATATTCTGTGTGCAGAATTCTTCGCATTCTGTGGTAAAGGACCATATTCCTGGACTAATGGGTGTACTTGAAGGTTAGTGGTCTGTCTAAATGGTGAGGTTTAATTATTTTTAACCCCTTCATTGATGTTGTTTTAATACATATTACAGAATGATAGGTATTTCCATTAAAAAAATGAAATTATGTAGCAGGGCTTTTTTTATACGCTGTTAATCAGAAATTGCTGGATTACATAAAAATGTCTTGGAACTTACAGCTATTACTCTGTTGAGTGCACAGGGCAAACCTTGCTTGAAAGTTAGTTCTAATACATTTGTCAAATTTTAACAGGCAGAGGTCATTGATGTGCTGTATGCATTTTTTTTTTTTTTAAAGCGTATTTTAAAATCATTTTTTAAAGGAAATACCCAGGACTATTCTGTATGGTATTAAGTTGTTGAACCTTACAAGTCTAGTATGCCGAGATCATGAACTGTGTCAGTCCTTCTTGTGTTTTCAAATAGAATTTTGAAAATGACAAAACTCCTTAAGTCTTTTATAGGCTTTTTTTAAAGTTTTTTTTTTTAATGTTTCCTATTCAATTAAGGCTTATAGGTTTTCTTTCAGGACTGTTTGACAACACTTCCCAGCTGAACACATAGTTTCTTCTAGCTGCCCTATGTAGCACCTGTTGTAACAGGCATTCTGTCATCTTAATGAATTTTTCAAACATTTTTATTCTGGATAACTTTGAGGATAAGAAGGTGATCTCTTTAGTGCTCTATTTGAGCCTTTAAATACTTAGAATTTTTCCTGTCTCAGCTGCTTGTCAAATACAATTTGACTTTTTTATAGCTATGGTTTAAAGCAAAACTAACATGAAATTCAGTTCGGTTTTTAAGTTATGTCTATAGCTACATCTTGTCAGTTCATTGTTTGATACTTTTCTTTAAGAGCTTGCATGTTGTTGCCAGGACATCAGTTGACTGATCCTGTACTACTTAGCCTTCTTACAGAACATTTGACTGGATCTTACCAGAGTGGATGTTTTGCTTTCTCATATGTATTCTAACTAGTAAATATTTATTTCACTATGTGGTCTTTTTACTGTATTGATTGAGCAGTCACTTTCTGAAGTGACAAGATTTGCAAAATAGTTATTAAACATATACTTGCTGTAATGAAGTGGCAAGGCAGTGACAAGCCCATGTTGCTGGAAAACCTAGGCTATCTAAACATGACTGATTTTAAAAAAAGAATCTTTGTGGTCAATTTTTTTTTTAACTTTTCTGATGGGCGATCTCTGATTTGTTTGTGAAGATGATGCAGTCAGTCTGCTGTCTTAAAAAAACCCACATGGTTAGCCACATACCAGCTTTTTCCTAACAATGTCATTATGTATATTTATCTTAATGTGACCTGTAATGTTTATGTCCTCACATTCCTAAGCTTTATTCTCTTGGCATTAGTTGGATTGCTCTTGTGGTTGCTGGCCAGAATGTGATCACTTTTAGCTTCTGCTTTTTTTTTTTTTTTTTTTTTTTATTCAGGGATGTTAGGTAAAATGTGATAAACAATCTGCTGAAGGCTTATACAGGTACATGCTGAAGAATCAGTGTAGTGGTAATTTTAGTGTGGTTTAACTTTTTAACTAGCATGCTTTATTTTTTGAATGGGTAACGGTTGGTTCAGTTGTGGACAATCTGCAGTTGTTCTTGAGAGAAACGTCATTTGACTTGTTTTTTCTTCTATCCATGCCATTCCTTATTTAGAGGAGATAACAGAGTTGAAATTGCAGTTATATTTAAAAATAATTAAAATTTAAAATGCAAAATTGTAGTTGGCCTAAGAAATTACTTAGGCTATCAAAAGATGCATGCTGTTGAAACTTATTTGTCTTTTTTGCCATCACACTGATTGTGTTGGTTTAAGGCTAATTGGAATATTTTAATAGAGAAAATTGTATTATAGGCTGTGAAAAGGAAACACAGCCTATAATATAATTTTCTCTATTAAAATATTCCAATTAGCCTTAAACCAGCACACTGATTTGTCAGGAAAATGCTAGCAGTTGAGGTTTGAAAGTGGCAAACTAGTAAATTCATGGGGTTTTTCATTTTTTTTCACTGTTATCTAATTCTGTGGTAATTTACTTTTTTTTTTTTTGGTAAGAAAACAGAGTGTGCAATGGCTATTTTTTAGTTGCTTCTTTCATTCCAGTTAGCACGTGTGGTGTTTATGTTGGTATGACTCTTTTCCCTTCCTCTTTGGAAGTGTGGGCAGTGATTTAGGTTTACTTGCACAATTAACTGTTGCTACTTCAGTAACCAAAGACACAGGTTTGCATTTAATACTATACTGCTACAGCCTAGACAATGTAATTAGTGCATTGTGGACCTTTATTTTGAAATCCTTAAACTTGTACTGGATGATCTGCACTGTGTAATAGTTTCACCAAAGTTGACATTTATCTTTGTAGGAGTCATGTTGAACTGGGTAAGATATGCATAGTAACAAACAACATAAACCAGGACTTATGTAATATTTTTACTTAAAAGTTGAACTGTTTGCAATGTCTATGGTTAATCATTCTGTTTGTTTACTTGCCCTGATCAAGCATGCCTGTCTTCATTGCCTCACCTGAAAGAATTGTTTTCTTTCTACACAACACAGTTAAATACTTTTTTTTTTTATTGGAAAGAGAACTTTCAGTTGTTCTTCTAGAGTAGGTTGTGTATGCTTAGAGAGAAGAGAGTGTAAGGATTAAGAATGAGCTGTGCTGGGTGGGCTAAGCTCTACCAGAAAGGAAACAAAAGATCTCTTTCCTGTCTTTACTTCAACTAATGTTGATGAAGGGAAAAGCAGAATTACTTAGAGTGGATTGGAAGAATGAAAGTTTGAAATAGTAGTAACTTTCAGTAGCTCGACTTTTTCATTATTGTTTCATGCCAGGTATATCCCTTGCTATTCCAGGTCTCTTTATGCCAAAGGTTCTGTGTAGATTCAGTTCTTCCTGTGTCTTATCAGTAAAGATAATTAGTGAAGACTTACTGCAGACCTGTAGAATGCCTTTTGCCCATCTGTAATATAGGCGTCAGCACGTTATTTATAAACCACCTTAACCTTTTCATTCTCATCTCAGATACCTTGTATCTTGGACATCTGCTTTGCTTAGGAATATGCATATATGTTTTAATTGCTGCTTAATTGTTAACTTCTGCCTCCAGACAGTAGGCAATTATTCTACCTATTTAAGTGTGGGGAAATTCCTGAGAAACTATTCATTATTTTTGGTACTAAAAATCTTGGAATTCTGCATACTATCAAGGCATTGAGATAATATTTTCAGATCTTTTATCTGCTTAATCTAAAAAAAGCTATACAAAACCCTATTGTTTATTAGTATCTTCCATACAACAGTGCTTGTAAAAAAAAAAAAAGTAAATATTTTGAATATCTATCTTACATGTATAATAATTTACATAAAAGAACAAATTAAAAGGTTCAGGTATTAATTTTGGAACATTGTTTTAAGTATTACTTAAAGTGGTAATGAATACACCAGCTGTTCAGCACTCACATGCTTGGTGCTGCTGACATCTTAACCTTCCTGTTGTCTTACCATACTACAGCATGAGTGGGAGCTTTTTGATACATCTTATTTTTCTCCTCTCAGAACAAGTTGGGTGATGAATGTAATACCCGTCCTTATCAAAAGAGTGCATGACTTGCTCATTTTTTAGTGCCACTTGTGGTTTACCTAAAGTAGCAAATCTGTCCTCAGTGCAGATCAGATGACCCAATCTGAAGTGGTCGTTTAAAGGAAACTGCTTCTGGCTGATGTTTTCTAAGTGAAACTGTTATTAAGGTTGCACAAGATGGTCAAGGGACTGGAGCACATGACATACTAGGAAAAGCTATAAGGAACTGGGGCTGCTTAGCATGAGGAACAGATGGCTTGGGGAGGCCTAATAACTTTCTAATACCTACTGAGGTTTGTCAGAAAACAGTCTGATTAATTTTCATAAGTTCCTAACAGCATCATGAGAAACAACAATGATAAATTTGAACAGAGAAGATTTCAGTGTGTGGAGATGGGTAGCAATGCAGTCAAGCTTTGGAACACATTGCTCATGGCAGCTGTGGATCTCTCTTTATGGGCATTTTAAGACCCATCTGGAGAAAGCTCTGAGAGTCTGGTCTGAATTCAGTGTTGCTTCTGCCTTGAGTAGGAGGTCTGACTAGAAACCTTCTGCAGACTCTTTCAACCCAAATAATTCTATGGTAACAGGTCTAGATGCACCTCCAATTTAATTAGGGAAACAACACAGTAATAGCATTTGCGCCGCATGACATGAGTATACTGTGCTGGAGGTGCCAGTGCAAGAGGTGCAGTTCACTAATAACTTCTCGCAAATCTGCACTTAGACTTATTTAGCATCTGTTCTGAAATCTGTACCTAAAAGTTTAGGTGACATCTTGTCTAGCTGGACTGGGATAATGTTTTCCTTTTCTCAAAGATTTTTTTTTTTTGATCTCTCGTTATTTTAATGCTAATATGAATGCTTTTCATTGTTAGCTTTCTACTGTTCAGTGAAAGTGCCTAGGCTTGAGATTGTGTCATCGATTCTGGGAGACGATTATACACCTCCTGCCTAACACAAATATAGGATAAGAAAAATTCCAAACAAAATCTCCACTTTTAAATGCTTTCTTAAAAAAAACAAATTAAAATTAAACTGGCTTGCTATGTAACAGTTTCCCTCTAATAAGTAAATACCAGTTGATTTAAAGCCAGTTGTGGAATCTTCTTCTATGCTTATGTTTGGAAGCATCTCTCAAAGGAAGCAAACTTTTTGGTTAAGTGTAGTTAGTGTCTTTATGCTGTTAAGTGATTGATTGCTGATGAGCATTAAACTATTTAGTGTTCTCAGTTCATGTATCTGTGCCCATTTCTCCCTTTGGTCATGCACCTGTTCTTTAAGGTGTATGTATTAAGAGAATGTGAAGGTTGAATAATAGAGTTCCTGTGGACAAGAGAGGCTTGCATTCAGTGATGGTTTTTGTTTGTTTTAAAGCCATTTTAATATAGTCATTATTTCTCTATAATGGTTCTAGGAAAAAAAAATACTAGGCCCTCTATTTTAAAGATGTACTGTTGTCTTTATATACCTTCCTGGTTTCTCCTCATTTGTTTCTCTTGTTAAAAATGCCTCTTCCTGGGATCTTGAATACTTTTGTTCAGAAATGAGTATTTTATACTTGACTAAAATATTCCAACACAAGTCAGTCTTCTGTGAAGGATATAATTACAGAAGGCCATGTGCTGAGTGCTTGTGACTCTTCTACCAGTGAGTCATGCAGTCTGTTCTGCAGAGTGGTGGGGAGGGTTTGTTAATGTTATGATCAGACACTTTGGAGTTTCATTAATGTATATTCAGAGTAAAGACATTCCCAAATTTTCAATGCCTGACACATTTGAGTTAGGGTATTTTGTTGTTCTTGAGATGTTAGTGTTCCAAGAATTACGTTTTTTTGGCATTTAATTTTTTGGGGATAATTTTTAGGTTTCAAATAGTTCAGTCTTATTATGTATATTCGGAAGATATGACTGATTTGAGTAGGCCTCTTTGGTTTACTTTTTTACACTGTAAAATATCTGATAAAAAACAGAAGTTACAAACTGAGAATTAACTTGAGTAGTGGTGTCTGTTACATCAACTCTCAAGTTCAAAGCAATTTGCTTGCTTTGGAGCCTTCCTGCCAGTTTTTGCACCTTGAGGACTATACTTCCTATTTTTCTTCACTTTTATTTGGAAGAACATAACCAAAACATTTCTTACCCTGTGTGGTCAACTTAACCGTGAAACACTCTAGGCACACATCATACAAAAGTCAAAGTTGTTTCAGTTACCTTGTCTAAGAGTGAAATGGTGAATAGCCCTAAGTTTGGTTTGCAACAGCTAAAGTCTATGCTAATGTATTTTCTTCTGTAACTAAAAGATCTTGTAACGAAAGATTAATTTATATTTTTACATTACCTGGGTAATAATGGAAAATTGCTACATGAGATAGAGTTTATATAATGAGGGCACTGAATTTGTGTTTATCTTTTGCTAGTCGCAGCAACAGTCTTTAATGTCAGCTTGGTTACATTTTTAGACATGTCAAAGTTGGTATATTTTGTATCACTTCTGATATTTGCAACATCTGTCATCACCGTGTACACATATCACAAATACTAGTATTGGTATTTTTCTGATGCAACTCTCTTCCCCTTTTCCCCAGCGAAAAGTAATGTTGTTTAATGCTAATAGAATAGTTTGATAGAAAATACGTATTTTTATCTCCTTGAGAACTGGGAGTTGTATTTAACATTCCAGTTTAAAACAGGTTAAAAACATTTTGATAGCAATCTTTGGAAACACAGATGTAGTTAGTGTTCAATTAAGGAAGCTAATAAGTACATGATAACCACCTGTTATGGAAAAGTAAATCTTCCAGGAGATATGAAGGACTAAAGCTTCTTATCCGTTGTCTCAGAACTTGAAGGAATGAAGGTTAAATTCCTCAGAGTTGACCAAGCATTTGCTTTAACTTGCATCTCGGCTAACAGGAAAAAATGGATATAGTTTTGCTTATCAAGTAGCAGAGCTAATTACATAATTTCGACAAAGCAATGAAGCAGTTGTGAAGTGATTCCTAACTTTGGTCCTTGGGCAGCATTTTCAACCAAGCAGTATGCTGTAAGTGGAATTGTTTTGATGTCAAGGTTAGCCACAGTGTTAGTATTTTTAAATTCTTCAATAGTGTTTGGAAGTTGTTTTCTGGGAACATTCACTGGGGAATCTTTTGTGTATGTAATTAAATTATACCAGTATCTTAAGATACCATAGCATACTTTGAACCACTTTTTCACGAAGAAACAAACTCCTTTGTTCTAGAGCTTCAGATCAATTTTCTTGCTGCCTGCACAAATTTCACACAAATTTCCCTTCTATTCCCTACTTGAGTTGAAGTGACAATTGAGTAATTTTCTGTATTGTTATTGATTAAAATGTTTTTGGGGTGGTTTTTTTTGGGGTGGGGGGGGTGTTCCACCATTTTGTATGCCTCTGTTTAAATTGCCTCTGACTGGAGAGAGTGTTGACTGAACTACTGAAAACAGTGATGCAAGTTTGTTTTTTTTTTTCCTTCTGAAAAAGGAAATAATAACTGTAATAGCAGGTTGTAATAACTGTAATCTAGAGTATAGTTCAAGATACTTTTCCCAGAAGGCCTCAAATGGTTGAAATCAGACAGACACAGATGTTTATACTTTTATTTTTCTTTTTAAGAGTGATGGTTAAAATCAGTGTTCCTGCCTCCTGGCAGGCACTTGGTAGGTTAAATTGTTAGGGTTGTGATGCCTAGCTGCTGATATATAATAAGAGCAGTTTAATTAGCAAAAGGTGTCATGTTTTAGTAATAAGGTGCCTCTTGGTTGAGTAATAGCTTTATGTGATTTGTCTTTTAGATTTTTTTTTTTTTTTAGGAGAGCCTCATTTTCCCTCCCTCCCTTAAGAAATAAATTTTTGCAACAGCAAAGTTCTTAGAGGCTCATATTAAGGCTCAGGCCTTGGTGATTTAACCAGTTTTCCTTTTAATAGAGTATCAGTATGGTAATATTAAATAAAGCCTTTATAAGAATTGAATTTTGAAGTCTTTCCAAAAAGGATATGCCTGAATAACTGCTTGCAAAAGTTTAATTTGCCCAGAATTAAAGGTAATTTTTTTACTGATAGTCTAGATTGTCTTTGACAACTAGACACTTCATGCCAATGAGACAGCTAAATCTGGGGAGGATTTCTTATTCCAAGTTGGGTAGAAGTAAAGGCCATAAGAGCCTTGTAAGGCATGACTCAAGCACAATAGATGGTGACTGGCAGACAAAGGTTTAATTTTAACTACAAGCTAGAAAGCTGCTAGCAGGATTCTGTGAACTACCATTTACTGATACTTCCTTCTTTATACAGTGTGGCTAACTGAAGTGTAAAATATTTCTCCTTAATTGGAGCCATAATTGAGATTCATAGAATGGTTTAGGTTGGAAAGGACCTCAAAGATCATCTAGTTCCAAACCCCTGCCATAGGCAGGGACACCTCCCACTAGAAGAGGTCACTCAGGGCCTCATGCAGCCTGGCCTTGAACCCCTCCAGGGAGGGAGCATGCACAACCTCCCTGGGCAACCTGTTCCACTGTCTCACCACCCTCACTGTAAAGAACCCTTTCCAAACATCTAGTTTAGATCTCCCTTCTTCCAGTTTAAACCCATTGCTCCTCATCCTGTCATTAAAAGACCTTGTAAATAGTCCCTCCCCAGCCTTCCTGTAGGCCCCCTTCAGATACTGGAAAGCTACTATAAGGTCTCCTTGAAGCCTTCTCTTCTCCAGGCTCAAGAGCCTCACTCTCATAGCCTGTCCTCACAGCAGAGATGCTCCAACTCTCTGATCATCTGATCAGATCATGATGGAGCTTTTAGGACTACTATTTTTGCACTACTCTTTTTGTTCCTCTCTGGGTGTGTGGTGTGGTTTTTTTTCCCTTAGGATAATGTAAGGAATTTTTGAGTTGGATAGGGCTTGGGGTGAAGATAAAAGGATTTTCTGCTGTGTCATGGCCAGGAAAGTCTTCCTCTGCTAACAAACTTCTACCCTTATGGTAGGTAGGTACTGTATTCATTATGCTTTGAAGTCTCATGATGCTTTAGGCTTTGAAGCTGAGTTCATTTGCTTCCAGCAGTTAATCTCCACAGTGAAACCATGACATAAAGTAGCATTTCTTAGGTTAAGTGGTACATTCTTTGTAGTTTTTCTCAGGAATATGTAGGTTAGGCTTGCATTCTGTTGTGACCAGGTAATGGCCTCTAGCACAAGAATCTTATTCCTGATGGTTCTTTCAATTTCAGGAAAAGGAAGTGTTTAGCAGTAGCATTTGCAATACCTTGTTTATCTTACTGTTTGCTGTATTCTCCTACTAAAATTACAGCCAGTTCCAAAGCAACCTACTGGTGTTGTATGCTGCTAGGTAACTCCCTTGATATTTTTTTTTCTTTTTTCCCCAACATCCTAGTCTTCCCTTTTAAACATGATCTTACAGTATTTAGAGTGTAGTTGGAAGGGCTAGTGGAAGCATACCACTATTCTTCATCAAAGATACTTTATCTGTTGGTAAAGATTATATATAAAAATGTATTTTAGAAGCTCATTAAATAAATGCCTCTTCCAAACAGCAGATTTGTGGGTCATCCTTTGGATCACTGTATTTTTATGGCCAGTCACTGGAGTGCTTTCAGTCATTTCTTGCTGCTTCAAGGTCTTGCAATGACAGGACTAGGGGCAATGGGTTTAAACTGGCAGAGGGAAGATTTAGAGTAGATGTCAGGAGGAAATTCTTTACAGTGAGGGTGGTGAGGCACTGGAACAGGTTGCCCAGGGAGGATGTGGATGCCCCCTCCCTGGAGGTGTTCAAGGCCAGGTTGGACAAGGCCTTGAGTAACATGTGCTAGTGGGAGGTGCCCCTGCCTATGGCAGGGGGTTGGAACTAGATGATCCTTGAGGTCTCCTTCCAACCTTACCCTTCTATGATTCTTCCAAAACACATTTTCACTCATCACTGCATTGGCTCTGTGCTATCATTGCTATCCAGCCTTTTCAGTTCTTAATTTTCAGATGTCAACCTAGTTGCAGTAAGCCAGTCAGTCACTGCTTAGCAGAACAAGCATATTTTACTATGATAGCAAGATACCAGGAAATTCCTGCTGCTTTAAGGGCAAGCAGTGTGGTTTATGATGTGGGAAAAATGCACAAGTTTTCTTAAAGACGCTTCTTATATTTGATGAAGGATCTGTAGTGAGCGGAAAAATGCCTTTTTTGCTTATGGCTTTCATGCATGTTCAAATTTGCATTTCCATGGTAAGAATTAGGGCCTGCTAAAAAGTCTTGCAGGAATTTCCTTGGAAGTTTTCTGGTTTTGCATGATGTTCACATGTGTGCCATTGCATATTAGGGAATGCTATTCTCAGAGTCAGAATTGAGACTGGAGAGCTTTAGCTACAGGGGTGCAGAGTGTAAAAGGCATTTCTGTGTGTTCAAAACTGAAATAATTACATTGACTTGGTGCTTTTATATGGTTTGTGGTTTGCTTTTTTGAGGCCGAGGAAGTGTGGAAAAATACATTACTGTTACTGATTTGGCTCTGTAGAAAGTCGTCAAGGAAAAGGGTTTAAGTTTCTATCAGAAACAATGCTGTGTTCCACCTTGTCAACCTTTTCTATTTCAGGTTATCCGAGTAGCAGCCTGATTCAGTGGTAAGAATCAAGGTCATATTTTATTCAATATGAGAAAATGGAAAATCTGGCAAGACCCAAGGTACTTGTTTTGAAATGGTTTTATTTAGCCATTTCTGCTACAGCTGCCGTTAATGGAAAAAGATAAAGCTGGTGGCAGAATTCAAGGAATTTGATGTCCATTATTCATGACTTGCTAAAGGTTGAAGTCTGTAAGAGATTTCATTCTTTTCATGGGTCTTGAAGTTTTTTACATATGATTGCCTAGCAAGAAATTTGACAAAGCAATTAAAGATGTGCGTTACAGAAAACTTGAGTTCAGCAGAAAACTTCCACAGAATGTTATTGATAGACCATTCATGAACAAATTCACTAGTTCAAATTTCAGTACAGCAAGATTATATTAATGCTTAAATCTGTTACTAGTTGAATAGACCTACGTGGTGTGATGGCACTTGACCATACTGATATAAACAGATCTAACTAGCTCTGTTGTGATGCCTTTGGTTTAAAAATAAA
The DNA here is from genome assembly GCA_013399055.1 of Ramphastos sulfuratus. Taxonomy (NCBI): domain Eukaryota; kingdom Metazoa; phylum Chordata; class Aves; order Piciformes; family Ramphastidae; genus Ramphastos; species Ramphastos sulfuratus. Next base: position 433,393 of record WBNM01016572.1, on the reverse strand, counting down.
AATCTGTTACAAATGTAGAGCAGTCGTAGGCCTAAATAGGACATGGAATGAATGAGGAAATGTTTAATACAGCCAAAAAACTCTCAAAGAGGTACAATTATCAGTAGTCTTGTATTGGCTTCGGTTGTTTTGGGTTTTTGGGGGGTTTCTTGGTCCAAGTAAAAAAAATGAATAAACATCGCAAGGACTTGATAGTAAGTGCAGTGAATCACAATGTCTGCCATGCTTTGTAACACTTTCAAATCTTTGTGATCTCAGCATTTTCATATAGATTCTTACTTATTTGGCTTGGCTTGGCTGCCTTTCCTTCTCCTGATTAGGAAAGTTAATGTTTTATTTTGGCCTGCTATGGGTGCCAGTCAGGAGCAGGAAGGTGAAAAGAGGGATGGTGTTACAGGAGTGAGTAAAATTACTATTTCCATAGATGTGGTGAAGGACAGAAAGAAGCCAAGTCAGACTTTGCTTTTACCTTCCCATTAGTAAGAACAGAAGAAATTGCATTTGTGAATCAGGATGTCAGTCTTCCAACTGAGTAGTCAAAGATATGCAGCTCTAGTTTTACAGCACCAATGTTAAACATCTACATCTGTACATATTATAATATGTTCTGTACTTAAAATGGACAGGTAGATGTGACAGTAATGGGGCTTTTACCTATTTTTCAATACTAAATAGCTTTTCCTGCAGTCTTGCCTGGGATCTGCATCTCAGATTGTGTTGCCTTTCACAAGTATGCCAGTAGTAAGTTGCTACAGGCTGTGTTCTGCTCTTACACACTTGCAGTTTAATTCTGGCATGCTTCCACTGCTATAAAGCAGAAAAAGATTTAATGTTCAAAGGGAATCTCTTGCAAATATTTTATAGGCACTGTGATTCCTATAAAAACCTGTAGTTATTTCCTGTGAAGAGGCATTTTCAGCTCACAAATAGAGGACCATACAAAATGGTATTCTATCAGAAGTTTCTTCCTCTAGAACTACAGTACTATTCTTGAAGTACTTTATGACAATTCGTATTGCACAAAGTCGATTCCTCTCAATGAAGTATTCTCCTTTTTTCAAAGGGAAGGAATGAATGGAATATAATTGGGTTTCTTTTGTGATACATTGTATCATCTGTGTTGTTTGCTGTTTAAGTGGATTGGAGTAACTTTCCCAAGTAACAGGTTACCGTATTGATCTTATTTTACTTTTTAAAAACTTATCAAAATGTCTGCTGTAGGAGGAGATGACAATATGTTAAAAAATAGGTGGATTTTTCTTACGTTGAATTATTCAGAGGATGAACTACAGTGTTAAAGCTTTTCAATTCATAAATTATCTAAAAGCTAAATTAGTAATTCAGAAGGTGTTGAAAGCACTTGTTTAGCTGTCTGCAATGTTAAGTTAAAGCTGTGTGTTAATACCAGAACAAGACTGTGGTGCAAAATACTTAGTTTTTTGGTGATTAAGAATGAAACAGCAAGCATAATCTCCTGTAGGTGCACATTTGCTAAAACTGCGTGCTTTCACATGTGAAAGTTTATTTTAAGCATGTAAAAAGAGAGAGAAAAAAAATTTCTTCTTTTTTCCTTTCTATAATTACAGAAGCTGCTGGGTTTGTTTTGCTACTGATGAGGATGATCGAACAGCAGAGTGGGTGAGACCTTGCAGGTGCAGGGGTTCTACGAAATGGGTTCATCAGACTTGTCTGCAGCGCTGGGTGGATGAAAAGCAAAGAGGAAACAGTACTGCTAGAGTTGCTTGTCCTCAGTGCAATGCAGAATATTTAATAGTATTTCCAAAGCTAGGTAAGACGTATCATTAATATTTTAAACATAAGATAATAGGCTGTTTCTTTATATTGTTTCTATTTAATATTTTCCCTTTCTTGTGCTTGGAGCATCAGTTCTATTGAAAACTTGTCTATTCCCTTTTCCAGGCAGAAAAAAGTGACTTTATATTCTTACACTGTCCTGTATGTCTTAGTTAAATGCCACTTAAAATTCTGAATTAGGTTGATAATTATATTGATAAGTCTTGTAAGTAGCTGACCTATAAATAATTAGTAATGTGGGTTTGTTTGGTGTTTTTTTTTAATGGGGTGACTTCTTTCAGCAGTTGCCACATATCAGTACTTTTCTCCCCCCTTCAATCTGCAGAAAAACTATTATAAGAAATTTAGAGAAAAGAACCTTACTGAGCTTTCTGTTGCATTACCTGGAAAAACATATTTTTACTTTGTTTAGGAGATATTCCTGAGTCAATATTGCCCTGTATTCAAGAGGCAGAATATCTGTGGTTGCTGGGCACTGCTCTAGCTCCATTAGTCAGAGTGAAAGAAGAAGCTGGACATGGTCTTCCAGAGTTTACTTCTTGAGCAGCTGAGTAGTACACTGCACAATATATTAGCAGTGGTTGCTGTTATTCCAGCTCTCATTTGCGAATATATATTCTATGGCGTACATTAAGTAGAGCAAGAAAATGAAATGTTGCCATGGAAACTTAAATTGTGTTGAAAAGTAAAGCTGCTTGTTAAAGAAATGCTGATGTAGAGTAAGATTATGTTTTGGTTTTTAAAAATTTTTTCCCTAAGTATCTTATTTTTGTAATTAAACGACTGAAAATAACTTGCAATGACAATTCTTTGGGACAGGACCTCTTTTCTGTTAGTATAAGTACTGACAAAATTGTGAAGGGAATTTTGTGTGATGACAAACATTTCCATGATAGAACACTGAGAAATGGCAAGGAAAATACAGACTAGTGTATTGTTAATACTCAATAAAACATAAACCAGCATGAAACTTATTACTAGGGTATTCATATATCAATCCCAGTTCAGCTTTGCTGTAGGGTAGAGACCAAATCTTAATCATCATAAAGCAAGTATCAAATAATAGCATTTGACATTGGCTTTGAGGAAATAAAAAATGGTTTTATATCTGGACATGTATAGTATACCAGAAGCTGAAGCTGTTTAAAATTCTTATTTGTATCTTGAATGATGAAATTGTAATGTGAATTGCATTTGCATTTTATTTTGGCATTTGGAAAAAGGGGAAGCAGCTGTAGTTTGGAGGTGATATGTGCATGTAAACAACAACAGGCATTTTCATTTGTTCTTGTGATTTGTGGCATACATTACTTTGAAAGCTAAGATTCCTGACTGCTAACATTCCAGCATATGGAACTGGCCTAAAATTCTTGCATGAGATTGTTCAACTCTTGCATGCAGACATGCAAATATCTTTTGATGTATTTTCCCTCATAATACCATCTCTTTTCCAGTTCTGAAGATTAGAAGGCCATTCAAAACAAAACAAAAAAACAACTAGAATTGCATAACTGTGCATAAAGGACATTGATAGTAAAGCAAAGAAATTCATTTGGGTCCATCAAACTTCAGTGGTGAGCCTGCAGTCCCTTGAAGTGAGATGACCTTGCCATTTTGTATCTCTTTCTAGTAACCTCAAAATGTATCACAAGTCAGCTATAGTCAGTTGAGGTCACACCAAGCAGAGTTAGGACAGTTAAGATGTTTTCATGCAGTCTTGACAGCAGCCCCATGTCTGCTGTAGCCGGGATCTTTTCAAGACGTTACTAGTCAAACCATTCAAGAAACTAAAATGACTTGAGCATGGAAGTAGTGACAAGTTTCTTTGAGGTTCAGAAACTTAATTACATTGAGACTTCTCTAATGTATTGCTGGAAGCTTTATTTCTAAAAACAAATTTAGGTGAATGGGCACTCTCTAACACAACTTCTTTTGGTTATGGTTATAGTTTTGAAGTAGTATCAACTAGAGGAGATATAACAAACATCTTTATAAATAGCCAGTGGGTGTGTTTTTGTATGTAAAATTAGAATTCTATTTCAGATTTGATAGTACATATCAGTTTTAGAGATTGGTAGCAGCTATTTTTTTAGTAACTATTTCTGTGCTAGTTGCTTTCCTCTCTTCTGGGAACTTTATTAAATAGGAAAATATTACTGCTGCTTTGAAAGTAACCAAAGTATCTTTTAGAAAATTGGTTCAGTTTAATAAATAGAAAACAGAATTTGACAAAAGCTCTCCAGAGGTCCCCTCCAGCCTCTACCATTCTGTAAGTAAAGCATGAGAGCTTTTACAAAATGAAAAATACTGTCGTATTTTGTATTTCCTTTTTAATTTGCATGTCAGCGATATTTAATATCTTGCTCCTTCCTTAAGATACCATCTTAAAAGAAGCAGTGCGTTCTTTCTCAAAGGGCTAATGAAAAAATAAAATAAAATATTGAAACAGTGATTTTTCTAGTCTTTTCTTAAGATTCTGTATATAATTCTATAGCTTGCTTGCTTTTAATAATTATCAGTAGGTGCAACTTGTTAATATTTTTTTGTGTTAGACCTACATTGCTATATCATCAGGATGAATAGGGCAAGCTTTAATGCTTTCTGTTGCCTTTTAGGAATCTCCAGACAGGGGTTTTGGGTCTTTTGTCTTCAGTTTCTTCAAACACAAGTTTTCAAAATGGTTCAATTAAACAGCTTTTTCAGTGGCTGTGGGAAGCAGTCAAGATGTGTAAATTACTGTTCATTTAGTACTTGCGGTTATGACCTTGTTACTACTTTCAGCACATAGATAGACATCCGGGCACTAAGTCTGTCCTGGAAAAGTAAACATAACTGTTAATTACAGTTGAACTGCTTGTTCCAGTTTTAGTATAGTGTTCCTTCTTCAGAAACCTTTTAATTTTGGTACCTAATCAATAGCAGGATGCCCAGCTCAATAATAAATTAACTCTGTAGTTAGTTTATCAACTGCTTAAGAACTTATTTACATCAACTGGTGTATTTGAAGCAGGGTGCTGGTGAGGTGTTTACTGTCTTACCAGACACACAGGAAGATGCATCCTGCTTGTAAAACTAGAGCTTACTACTAAAACAATGCATGCTGTACTAAAGATGAATGCAGAGGTAACCAATTTGAAGTACATGAGTAGTAAGTTAAGAAGCTGAGGCTCCAGCAAAGCTAGAGACTACCTTAAGCAGTATTCTGCCCAAGTTGCTTAGGACTGTATACTAGTTTGATACATAACTTGGCAATATTTAGAGTGACTTCTATCAACACAGCTGTTAAGCTAAATGTGCTTACATTGCAACTCTTCAGTATGGTATTCTGACGCACACTTGTGTATGGGGAAAAAAAAAGTTGAAATCCTTTCACAAGGTCTCAGGATTCTACTCCTGTACAAACGGTGTAAAATCTTACCCTCTTTAACAAAACCCCAAAACAAACAAACACAAAAAACAACAGAAAACCAATGCAATGCCACGAGCCAGATGTTTTTAGGAGGCCTTTAAAAGAATACTAATGCTGATCAAACACATCAGTGAATGGGTTCCATTAGATTCTCCCGTTCCTTGTTTCTCAACTGACTTGAGCTGAGTGGAACTGGTTGTTTTGAAAGGATTCACACTAGAGCTGTTTTCTTGAAAGAGAAGAACCAAGTAATGAAATAGGAGTCAAAATTTTGTAACTAATGGAAATAAATGCTTAGCAAACTTTTTGATGTGGTTTTTCAAGGCTTGATTGTACATTTAAAATGCACAACTTCAAAAGAATTTGGTGTAAATATGGTAGTTCAGGAACAATCTTTTTTCATAATGGGGGCTAAGTTAGCATCACTCTAAAACATTAGTACATAACAATTCTATACTTAGAAGTATTTAAGCTAATAATTGAAGTGCAGGTGATTTTCATATATTTGGAGAATGCAGACATCTATTAATACCTTTACCTTTAGAAAGGTAAGAAGGAAAAATGTCCTTGGCACCTAACTGGCTCAGTTATGTGCAAGATGAGAACAAGTTTCAGGTAATTTGGCATCAGGAGGGAAATAACATATAGCTTGGGAGTGGTGTACAAAACTGAGAGCATGCTCACTAGCTTGACAATTCACCTAGTGAAAGTCCTGTACATCTAGTGTATTGGGACTTCAGTAAGTCACTTAGCACCACTGCTCAAGAGATCCTTCCTTCCCTACCCTGACCCAACCAAACAAAAAATATATTAGGAAGTAGTACAGTAATTACAGACTGGGCTGGGTAAACTGTGATGAGACATGGAGGATAAGGTACTTAAGAATGCTTGTAGGCCTTATTGGTGCTCTTGCAGTCTCTGAAAGAAAAGATGCAAGCATGCCCTTGTTTACCTCTCCAAAGTTGCTCTGGGTAGGTCGGGAAAATGCAGTTGTCCACAGACAGAATAGTGGAACTCTGTAGTTAAGCCTTGCTGTCAAAGGCACGAAATAACCTAAATTGGAGTTTTCTTCCTCGAACATTTGGGAGGTGGTCCTCTGAAGATACTGAATGCAGTCTCCTTCAGCCAAAGGAAACTTTCATACAGACTGTGCTACTTGTTACTGTAGAGCTGGATAGTTTGATGACGGAATTCTCAGGTGAAGCTGCTCAAGATAAGCGTGTGAAGTACATCACAACTAGTATGTCTTTGTTCCTTTTGAAAATAAGTATCTAACAAAGCCCCTTAGCCAACATTTTTTATATAACAGAACAGTTCTGATTGACAGGTTTAGTGAGTAAATTAGTCAGTGCTTTCACTAGTATATTAATCTCTCAGAAAGATGTGGTGAAATGAAATAAAAGTTCAGCCTAATCACTTTTTAATTGCATGTTCTCAAAGTGTGTGTGGGTTATCAGACTTGTATTTTGCTATGTTCATTCTTTCTTACCAGTGATAGATACAAAAAGTTTTCTTCACTGTTCTTATAGATACATATATATATATATCTCTTGAAACCTTACTTTTCCTCTATCATAGGTCCAGTTGTTTACGTTTTGGATCTTGCAGATCGCCTGATCTCAAAGGCTTGTCCATTTGCTGCAGCTGGAATAATGGTGGGCTCTATATACTGGACAGCTGTTACATACGGAGCTGTGACAGTGATGCAGGTACACATGTATTCCCTCCTCTTACTAGCTTTGAAAGCAAGTCTTCTAAACAAGTCAATTAAGACTCCCCTTTCCTTGCCTTAAGACGTGCTTTACCTGCTTTATCATTTTCTATGTAGTTAACAAGTGAATTCAAGATGGGTGGATGGGTAGATCACTTTTAACAGATCATAGTGCATAAAACCAAGTATGCCTGTTCCAGTGTGGTTCAGTGGGCAATGAATGAAAATTCACTGCTGTTCTGGTTGTTTGCCCCTTGTATGGCAGGCTGGTGAACCCACTTCTATTCTTAGAAAAAAAGTGCCATACCACCCAACTGCCAGTAATGGATAACCTAATTCTTCAGAAGAGACCTGAGACTAATTTTTTCTTTTTACCTGTAGAAAAATTTTGCTGGAGACATTCAAACGAGTATAAAGGAAAACGTGTGCTCTGAATGGTGGAATTTGTTCATAAACAACACATGCAGAACATTTACATATTATTAAATATGTTCTTTAAATTACTTCAGACTATGATTAGTTTAAAAGGGAAAAACACTTTCTGTTCTTGTGAACTTGCTATTTAAATATAGTGTTGAGAGGTGGTAGACTATAAACTATATATATATTCATGCCTGTTCTAGTTCATCTACAGGACAAGAGTTTTTGCATAGATGGTGCAAACAGAAGGACCTTCATTACTATTTTAGCTGTTGATTCTTATATCAAGCCCATAACCTGTGTTTTGCCTAAAAGCATTAGGATTCGGTTGTAGACAGAATTACCAAATCCATATGCTTATAAGTATTCCTCTACACAGTTCTAATTTTTAGTGTGCAGCCTAGTAGTCCTTGTCCTTGTAAGTCATATGCCACTGCTTCTGCTTTAGCCGTGTGGTACTGCCCTGCAGTTCTACAGGTCACTCCATCTCAAGGCTGTGTGCTGATTTGGGTCCTTTTGTGCATGAGCTCATAACAGAAAGGTTTGACAGCCATTTCCAATGGAGCCCGAGTGAGTTGGTGCAGGCTCCTGGGCACCAGTGTGGGCAGGGTCAAGCAGCTGCATATGGGATTATAATGGCTTTCAATGTCTTCTCCATTCCAGTGGATGAGTCTCTTATATTACAGAGTGGTACACTTAGGAATATCCTTATCTGATACTTTGTTCATGTTGTGGTCTGTACAGGAACATTGCAACCATCTGTAACCATCTGTAATAAAACAGCTAGACTTTGNATACTGTGATACTGTGAAGTCTTTATCTCCTTGCTCACTGCTACGCTGAGCCTTTTTCCATAGAGACTTACATGAGTTGTGTAGCTCCATTCTGTAGTTGTTCTGCTTTTGAAATTAGTTTAGACAGCTGGTCAAGAATGAAGAATTAGCTTTATTCTTCATACTCAGTTATGAAGAATTAGCTATTCTCCTTTGATCCAGTGTTTCTTGATCATTTGGATTGCACAATGGGCAAGAGAGTAATACTCTTCTCCTTATAATGGAGATTAAACTGGAAGCAGAGGGAAACTGGAGGTTTTAAGTAGTTTTATATTCTTTGTTCAGTTGCGACCTTTGTTACGTTTATAAACTATATTCATCTTTACCAGGTTGTGGGTCACAAAGAAGGTCTTGATGTCATGGAGAGAGCTGATCCTTTATTTCTTTTGATTGGGCTTCCCACTATTCCAGTCATGCTAATACTGGGCAAGATGATTCGTTGGGAGGACTATGTGCTCAGGCTGTGGCGGAAATACTCTAATAAACTACAAATTTTGAACAGCATATTTCCAGGTAATGTGATTTCATTTAAAGGGAAATATCAAACTCCAGTAGTTAGCTTTAGGAGATGGGGGTAGGGGAGTAATTTTCACCATTCTTAAAGGTGATTAACACCTTTCCTCTATTTGATGATCAGTCTCTTTCAATAGTATTTGTGTAGCACCTCACGAGAAAGGTGGGGCAAGAGGAGCAGGATTGTGGATTCAGTTAAAGCCTTAGTAACAAAAGAAGCTACTGAAAATCACGGGTCTTGTTTGGAAGTAAAAGTGAGAAAGTCATTTAACAGAAAAAGTATTCCCTGAGAGGAGAGATGGTTCTCAAAGTCATTGGGCTGTAGCTTTGTAAGGAAGCTGGAGGTGGGCACTAACATGCTTTCTGTGTACTATTTGAAGTAATAGCTATGGGCTATGTAACCTTCTCCAACTCATCCCTTTAGGCATTGGGTGTCCTGTTCCACGTATTCCAGCAGAGGCCAACCCTTTGGCAGATCATGTTTCTGCCACACGTATACTATGTGGAGCTCTAGTTTTCCCTACTATTGCCACGATAGTTGGCAAGCTGATGTTCAGCAGTGTGAACTCAAATCTCCAAAGGACAATCTTGGTAAGATTCACTATTTACTTCATAAACAACATGGGAATATCAAGTGTTACAGGTAGAGTGAGGAAAAGTCACAAGGAACATAAAGTGCTCTACAATTGGCATTTGATTAAGGGAAGGGGCTTTTTTAAGCACGGCTGTCTTGGCAGTCGACTAGCGTCATGTTCATGAGAGATTTTTGTCCTTATGACTGAAACTAATTTCAGTTAAAGACAAGGCCATTACTTGTATCTGGTACTGTACTAGACAGACCTTAGCAGTAATTAAGGGTCATAATGAAGATGAGAAACCATCATCTTCTAAGGACAGTCTCTGCAAGGGATGACAGGAGCTTGTAACATCAACCTTGTCAGATTAGCTTCTGTTTACTAATTTTTTGAAATAATTTCTATGTTACTTATTAAAATAAAGAGAGCAAAGAGTAAGCTCTCCATAGAAGGTGATTGAGGGGCAGAGGACAAAGAGGGAGACAATCTTTTCCTTTGTGAATAACTTCTCTGGCTTTCAGTCTTTCAAGGGGAAGTGCTCTTCAGTTTGGTAACACAGTAACCCTGGCCATCTGACTTGTTTCAGCCTCTGTCTTCAGTTCTAGCATGTTTATACAGCACTCTTCCATATGGAAGAAACCATGATGTTTTAATTATTTACAGTCTGCACTTCTTTTAGTGTCTCTATTTATTTCAGAACTTGAGATAAACATACTGTAAAACTTCCTGGGAAAAGGGGTTTACAAAAATACCCAAGTGACCTTTTTCACTGTTGTCACATAATGGTAATGAGTATGGTTCCCTATGCCATGCAGAGTATATATTCAGAGAAGGAAGGAAAACAGATACATACAGCATTTCACTTTGTTCTTTAAATAGGATATATTTTTATATGTTTTTAAATAATATTTGTTGGACTTTAAAGCAAATAAAAGCTTTCCAAAGGTTTTGTAGATACAGTGTGTAATCCTTTTAAGTAACATCAATTTCTGTAATAGTGCACTGTGACAGAAAACTTTGAGGTACTCATTTTGTATTGTCCTAATTAGCTAAACTTAAAAGAAAATTACTGTACAATTGAAAAACCTTCTTTGAATTGAAATTTTGAAAAGAACATTTGTCGTGATGTGCTGAATGGTTCATGTTTTCAAATTATCTTTTTATTTCAGGGTGGAATTGCTTTTGTTGCTATAAAAGGAGCTTTTAAGGTTTACTTCAAACAGCAGCAGTATTTGCGCCAAGCTCACAGAAAAATTTTAAATTATCCTGAGCAAGAAGGAGCATAAGGCTGTGGTCTCCAGATGTTGTACAGTTTCACTTAACAGGTTTCCTTGTTGTATTGGTTCCATCATTATTGCACAGTAGTAGAGAATTGAGATAAGCTGCTGCTCCTGTTTTGTTTGTGGGGTTTTGTTTTTGTTTGGTGTTTTTTGTTTGTTTTGTTGGGGTTGTTTTTTTTGTTTTCCCTTCAAACCTAATAAAGCACTGTCTTACGGCAGGGTAAATCCTTTCACCAACCACCAAACTTAAGAATGTGTCTTGGCCTTCATTATTTTTCGGTATTTCTGTTGTGCAACAGGCTTCTGAATTGATTTGAGCCAATATGCTGAACAGGACTGAAAAAAAAAATCAGAACAGAAAAAATTTTAAATTACGTACTTAATGTAGGCTACATCCAAATGGCTTTTCTTTGTGCTTTCGTACCCATGCTACCATCCTGTTCAGCATTTCACACAGTGAGGGCAAATTTTTAGAAAGGAGATGCCATTACAAAGGATAAGTAATTACAGAACATCAGTCAATAAAGATTTCCTTAGTTTTTGCTGGTTTCAACAGGAAGTGTAAAATACTCAAAAGACTGGTCAGAGACAGCAGAAGACAAGACTGTTCTCTACAGGACTTGTGCATCAGCTCTAGCCACACAAGTACTAAGTGTTGAAATTAACATGGCTTCCAGGTGACTGTTCCATTATTGATATTTTTTTTTTTTTTTTACTGTCCTGTTGTATCTTCTGCAGTGCCTAGTGTTACTTCTCATGGCTCTTCCCTGTTTTGTAACTAGTGCTGGATAGCACTTTTTTTCTCTCAAGTAAAACTAATTACCTGGGGGAGTCAATTTCAGTTGCTTATTTTGTAGTTAAGTATTAGAGCACTTTGTTTCATTTTCATGTTCCTTTTGATTATGTAAATATCCATACAAGTACAAAGAGCAGTACAACTGTGAGGAAACATTAGACACTAAAGCTACATTTAAACTGACAGATTAGGGCACCCTTCTAAACTTCTAGACCTGGGAGCATTACTCATGTCTGTATCAGGACTAGGCTTTTTCTGCCCATAGCAGCTGCAGTGAGTGGAAGGATCCTCGTGGAAGGACTGGATGTGAAGAGTGTGACACTATGTTTTGGGTACCTAATGTGTGGTACATACCAGTAAGCTAGACACACTTTTAAGGCAACTTGGATCTGCTCTGTAAAGGACTAGAAGATAAATCTTAAATGTGTCATTTATGTTTGTTTACACAGTAAGCTTTACTGTTGCAGTGTTCAAAGTAGCTATCTGAGGGAAACATCAGCACTTCAGTTACTGATCTCTTTATAAACACAATTTCAGCAGAAATTAACTGTTTCATGAAGTTAAATATTGACAAATATAAGTCCATTTATTATTGATACCAGACATGACCTAGGTTGAGCACAAAGGTTTTTATTAACAATTTACTTGTTTTCCTCAAAGTTGTGTGGTTTTGGTTTTTCTCTGTGCGTACCAATATGAACAAGGAAAAAGGTTTAAAAAAATCTTTCACTGGAATTATTCATAAGTAAAGTTTTCTTTTCACTAGAAGTGAAGTAAATGAAGACTGGACTTCACATTTGACTGCAATAATATATGTTAGAAAAATTAAAAATATGGTACCTTTTCCATAGTATATTCATCTTAATTACTGAGGTGTAATATTTTAGAACTGTACAAAAATGTATATAATGGCCAACTAGTATTCAGAAATTATACAGGTATTGAAAATTATACATTCAATCAATATTGAATACTTTTGAGGTTCTTGCTGTAACTGAACAATTACTATAATCTTATGAGTCTGATTATATTTGTCTTGGTGTGCTCACTTTTATATAAAACTATAGAGTAGCAACCTCTGGAAGTTGCTGCTTTCTGTAAGATAGTCTTGAAACAATATGATACCTATTTCTTACAGAACTCTTCATTTCAACAAAACAGCTTTTAAGTAGTCTTCATTGTATATATTTCTAACCAGTTTATTACTATTTTTTAAAGTGTTGTGAAGAATTGAATGATGCCAATTAGTAGAATTGAAACTTGTTCCCTGGGAAAGCTCATTGTCTTCTGTAGAAAGTTAAAGCTCTTGTAAAAACACAATTATAAAAATACTGTATAGATTATAAAATTATTTCACCTGAGTGGCAGGTCTTTGCTCTGTTGTAAATCTTGTTTTTAAGTATTGCAAATTATAGTTATGTTCAATTAGGTTGAATAAATATTTTTTACACTCCCTGGCGTATTTTTGTCAGTTGAACAAAAGCCTGTAGCAAAACTTCTGAGTTATAAATGTGTTTTGGTTTAATGTGTATCTGAGGGTTTATATAATAAATTTGAAGTTGATAACCTGAATAAATACTTTGGAGATAAATGAAGAATTACCATAAGATTTCAAACTTATATTTGCACCTCTTAATTTTTTTCCTCTCTAGTGATCAATAAATGATGTAGAGGAATGCATTACTCAAAACATTACAAGCAAAAAAAAACTGTTGCAACACAAACAGTTTCTGGTAATACTCAACCAGGTTTGGAGGTATCTGCACATCTCTCTGCTGGCTGGTGAGCAGCATTTATTTGGAATACACTAATTCTTCTTCACTAAGAAAGATAATGCTGATTGTAGGAACTATTTTTTTTCCGCTAGTGGCTAATTTGTCCCATTTGTTACTTTCAGAACAAGGAATATGAAATATTACCTACCATTTCTCAGTATACTTTCTTATCTGTAACTTGGTCCCTCTTAGCCTTCTGTTATATCTACACAGATCTGTGATTATGTAAATATGTAGGAGATGCTTCTTCCCTTCTATCTCAAACCATGAGGTTTAGATTGAGTCTTACTATACTTTTTCACTGTTTTTATTTGACTTTTCCCTTCTTCCTCTTTCCCACCCAAAAGTTTTTCTTTGTAACTATTTGGATGACATGTCTGATTTGAAGTGTATTATTTCCCTCCTCATCTGGAACTGTTTCTCAAAGGTTAGTTGTTTCCCTTGGCTATAAGAGAAGGGTCCAACCATGCAGCTATCAAAAGCCTCTCCAGTACCTAGAGTAGTTCTGTGCTTGTAAGAAGATATGCTTAGGTACTGTGACTTCAGTCAGAATTACCTATTTTAAGACTTTTACTAGAATGTCAGCTGCATAATATTTATTGTGGCAACTGTGAGAGGATTTCTTTTTATTTTTTTAAAGGCATACTGTGAAACATGGGTAAGTTTATGGAGTAGATGTTTGAGGGTTGTTTGGAGGTAGCTGTTTGCTAGATGCTTTTCTAAAAAGTTTTTAATCACAGACAAGTTTTGTCTCTGTTTCATAGGGAGTTTTACTGATGGAGAGAACTGGGAGAAGTAGAACTGCAAAGGTCATTTACCATTACACCAGTAATCTTGCTTCTGCAAGCCTGTATTTAATGTTCTGTGCCCATGCTGCTTTCTATTCCAGTTTTATTTTTTTTTTAAGAACTAGGATCGAATTTATTTAATGCATCACTGAGCACCTGTGTTACCTATTCTCTTAAGAAATGCTGTGCTAATAATTTCTGCTTCCTGTTTTAAAGAACAAATGCTAGTTTCACTAACAAGTCTCATTTTGGAAGCCTTTCCTGGTAGGCAGCTGCTGCTGAAACTTGATGTATTTTCTGGTTTTGGTTTTATTTGGTTTTTCTGTTTGGGATTTTTTTGTTCCTTAGTTTTTGGGGGTTTTTTTGTGGTGGTGTTGTGTTAGGTGGTGGGGTTGTTTTGCTTTGTTTGGGGTTTGTTTGGTTTGTTTTTTAATTTCTCTATTTTACACACACACACACAAAAAAAACAGGGACAGGTGTCTTTCTGATTAGGATGGCACTTGGTAGATTGTCTGCCTCCCTGAAGTCTCTTTCAGTTAACTAGTGCATTAGCATGGGAGAGGAACTGTTCTCAGAAACCAGCCTTTGCCCTGAATTGCCAGCAGTTTTGATTTATTCCAGTATGTTTGTATATAAGTAAAGAAATGGTACCAGAAGTTTTCTTGTCTATAGATAAGTACATACAGGTAAACATCAATGGATTGCAAATGACTTCTGCCAGGACTGAGGCAACAGTTCAATCCATCACACTACTACACACTGTCAGGATGAGCTCTGCTTATGGTTTTGCCAACTAAACAGAATTTGATGCAAGAAGGATTTAAGATGACTTAAAAACGTTAAGGCCATGTGGTGCTAAGTATGTACCCTAAATGGCTTCATTTGCTTCATTTCTCTTTTAACACTTTAGGAATTCAGCTGTTGCCATCTTGCTTACATTTAGCTGCATTTCCCTAAACTGAGACCTTTGACTGTCCATTGATGATACAAAACTGAGAGGAGCAGAAAATGTGCTGCCATTCAGTGGGACCTGGACAAGCAGGAGGCCAACATAATAATTCAACAAGAGGGTTTCAAATAAATGATCTCTAGGGGTCCCTTCTAACCCCTTTCCATTTTATGATTCTGTGGTTTACTGCCACTTACTGACAATTTGTTCTCACTGTTTCAGCCTGGGTTTTTTGGGGGGGATTCAAGAAGCAACATAGATGTCAAATGTCACGAACTAAATAAGTACTCTTCTTACATGGACTTGGAATATGCCACTGATTCTGGCAGTATATCATCCTCACAGCCTCTCAATATCTGAACTAACATCTTCTAACCCCATTGACTGAAAAAGCACATTTTTCTACTGCTGTGATTTAGGGAAAGATTCTCATTTCATGCTGGAAGTTACAGAAACAGATTAATCTGGGGAAATCAGAAGCCACTGTTCCTTAATGAGTTGGTTCAACTCTAATAGGTGCTGAGGCCAAGACTTCTTTAGTGGTTGCTTTTCAGCTGGTTGCTCTGTTGGAGTGAGCTGTACAATGAGAAGTATTTATGCCAGCATTTCAACCATTCAGATTCTTTCTGCTATACAAATTTACAGAAGTCCAAGATAAGCTTTTAAAATTAATTTGAAGGCATTATTCAAGCTCACTTTCCAGAAAGGCAACAGGCATAAGATGTGAAAGGAGAATATTACTGCAAGTGGGGAAAAAAGAAAAAAAAAAAAAAATCTGTTCTATAAATAGTTTATCTCCATTAGTTCCTTCCTCAAGAAAGCTTGAAGATCTGTGGTCCATTTTTACCAGGTAGTTATTCACATGCTCTGGGTTCTTAATTGCTTTTGCACTTCTGACTGTTGCAAGCATAAAGCAGTTACTCCTGATTGTAGTGTACTAAATAATTCAGTAGAAAAGTTCCCTTCCACAACTACTAAAAGCAAATAGCAGACACGACTTGAAACTGCCTGAGCTGAACAGCTCAGCAGCACCTGTCAAAACACATCTTGCAGGCACCTCATTTGTTGCTGGATGACTAAGCCATGGAAAAGCAATCGCCTAAGCAGTGGCCTCCATAGAAAGTACTATGCTTTTTTGAATAAAAAAATAATCTGCAACTTCTAGCTTCAGCTGACTGATACAGCATGTGCAGCTTGATGGAGTGTTTCATCTTTCTCAATTGCTCCTCCCCTCTTGCTACAACTCGGTAACACTTTCTTGTATCTAATGGGAGCAGAGAAAGGAATGCACTGATGTGCCCAAGGACTGTTTTGTGAGTAACTGTCATGTCTCTGCCATGAATCATTGCAAGAAGCTAATGCCCCTATTTGCTACCTCTGGAAGAGCCTCCACCTACTGTATACTTATGCATAGAAGGTAGAGTACATAAGATGGCAGAGAATCTAAAATAGTTTTTTGATAATCAAGAATGTTTTGGTTTTGTTTTCTGAAGCAAAATGGTAGTTAGTTCAGAAATATTTGACTAACTGGATAGAAATTTTTTTCTATCACCTTACCTCCTTCACAGTTCTAGGTTAAGATCCTGTGGATATTTCTGAGTTTGTTGCTAGTCATAGCTTGTGGCATTACTCTTGCCTGAGCTGCTTGTATTACTCTGTTTCAAACACCACCTCCTCCTTCTATGTGCACTTCAGATATTTTTATTTATATTTTATTTTAATCCAAGACAGATGTTGGTTAAATGTGATACCATAATAAATCCCTCTGGATGAGAAACATTGCAGAAGCTTTACAGAACCAAGTTACATGGTGAAAACCTTTTGGATAAGGGAAGGTTATTGAAGGGGAAAAAAACCTCTTCATTTAGCAAGCAGGGAGAAAAAAAGCCTTTTTGGCTTACAGCATCTAACTTGGACCACATTTGCTCAGTATTAAAGCTATGACTGGCTAGCAGGCTTTCCATAACCAACACAATAGCAATTCTTTTGACTGCTGAAATAGGCACAGAAAATTGTTGTGAACCTAAAAGGATAATTTGGTCTGAACTTTATTAAACAGAATTTTCCCATTTTGTCTTAAATATTTGGATACCTTTTAAATGCAAAGGATTGGGGAGATTTTGTTTTGGTTTTTGGTTTGGTTTTTTTGGGGGGGAGGAAGGGCTGGTTGGTTGGTTGGTTGTTTGCTTGTTCTCTTAGTGGTTTCTTCTGAAAAAGAAATTGGTCTGTTCTAACTGCAGGTTTCTCTACCCCAAAGTGGTGTTAAGTTTCAAGTTACTATAAAAATGAAAGTGCTTTCCACTTAGCATAAATTAAAGATCCTGTAATGCAACTGACCTTCCCACATTACCAAACTCTGTCTCTATCACGCAGAATTGTACTATGTATTTCAATTGCATGCCATCTTACTGATAACTAGGCTTTTCCCATTTCATTTTAAAGATGAATGAAAATGCAAACTAACCTAAAGTAAATTCACAGCTGATTTCAAAAGTACAGCTGCTTCTGTTTCTTCATTCAGTTGTAGATTATGAACAGAGTTGTTCTATTTTCCTTTCTAAAGAGGCTCAAAAGTGAAAGCTCTTCTGACTAATAGGTAGTGAGACTCATTACATACATCTATGTTATTTTTTAAAATTACATTCATTAGCATGTACATTTAGCTATTTAGATGCCAAATGCCAGAAAATGTATGTATTTCCTGAGCCTTCAGGTCTTCAGCAATTTTGGACAAGAGTCAGAGTAGGTGATCACACTCCTCTCAGCAGCTCCTGCTCAGTTCTTGCTGAGCTAAATCACATGCACTAGGTACTGGAATTCCTTTATACAACACTTTACTCATAAGTCATTAGCAACCCACGAAAATATTTTGTCCTCATCTACAGATTATGACCAAGGAAAAGAAGACAGTCATATAGAAGAGTGGCAAAAACATAAATTAGTGGCATCTATGGAGAGCCATTTCAGAGATGATTCCAGCCATGCACCATGGCAAATGTCCCAGATGTCAGGAATCTTCTTGTTTCCTTAAAAGTCTGAGCATCACGGGGTCCTTCTTGACCAAGCATAAATCACAAGTACATCCTCTGCAAAGGTCAGTACCATGTGGCTTGTAGCACTGAGCTCTCTGTGCTTAAATCCTTTTAACTAAGTGCCAGGATAGGGGGAAGTCCCTATATGGAAAACTGCAATTGCAGGTAGTGTCATTCTAGGAGGTTGTTAGAATGCAGACACCTCCCAAAACTGCTTGAGAAGCACTTTTTAACTAACTTTTCTAGCTTCTTACTGTCAAAATGGTGGGCAAAGTCCTTAATTATTTTTGCAACTGGCATTCAGATAATTGCATAAATAACATCTCGACTATTTGCAAACCTGCAGTTAACAAATGGAATGCATCTTCTGTAGTTACCCTGTTTGTCCTCATTACCACATTAAATCTCATGAACCTCCCTTTTAGTGCCTTATCACTAAGGAATACAACCAGTTACAGCACCCACATAAGAAGAGTTTAAAGAAAATCAAAGTAAATCACTCTGTGTAAGCTCAACATCTTCAAAAGTGGCCAGCTTTAGAAACTTCATTACAGAGTAATGAGCTGCACCTGGATATTCCTCAGGAGCAGTGTAACACAGTGGTCAAAGTGTATGACTTGAATTCATGCCTTTTGGCAGGAACATAATGGTCATCTAGGAAGCCATGTAATCCTTTCCTTGCACTCTTAGGAATGGCAGCTGCTGAGCTAAAACACTGAATGTTACAAAAAGAAACATGAGCCATGATGTAAAGCTTGAAAGTTGGCTTTTAGTTTAGTTTTATTTCTGCTCTGGTTCTGAAAGAGCAGTGCATCATGGGAAAGGCACAAGAAGCACGAGCAAGCTGAATTCAGTTTGTGGTACTGAATCCATCCTGCCCTTCAAACACTTGTTCTCTTCATCTTGTGCAGGGGTCTCACCTGGTTGGAGGTAACAGCGCGTGATAAAAAGCTAGAGAATGAGAAGAATGACTTGAAACAAAATCTGCGTGAGGGAGGCTACAGACAATGACTGCAGGGTCACTTTTATCACTATAATCTGATTCTTCAGTTCCAAGAGTCCTGCAAATACCCATTTCTGTCTATAAAAACAAAGCAACTGCTTGACAACATAACCCGTGGGTCCCAATGAAGGAGTGAGGTATCTTGAGCATAGCTGACAAATTTGTCACAGATGGTTTAAAGTGCTGTTACACAACTCAGGCATGTTCTTTGCTGGATGGGTAGATGCACACAGAGCTGCTTTGTGATGGAATGAGCCATGGATATGCCACCTGATACTTCAAATTGTACAGCATCCAGCCCACTCCTGCTTTCCACAATTGCTGGATGCTAGGGGGTTCTTTTGGGTGAGAGTCTGATGCTCCTGCCTTCAGGCTAAGTTGCCTCCACAGAAAGTACCTGCTGGTGCACAGCAGATGCCCCCGTCCTGGGGCAGAACTCCTACTCGTGCTAAGAATTCGTCCAGGCAGCCACGATAACCTTGTTCCCATCTCAAGCAGCAGGATGGGTATAAAGACTTGCTGGGAAAAAGCTCAGAGCTGGGTTGAGACCCTCTTTCCCTTCCACCTAATGGATCTGTAGACCTAAGATGATGCCTGCTTATTGTATACCTGCACCAGGGGTCTGTTCTTGGGGCACCAGGCAACTACTGAGCTTCAGCCTGATCTGAAAGTTATTTGCACTGGAGCCAAGCTAGCAGAATAGTATCCCTCTTGTTCCCTGGGAAGGAAGCCAAGTCCAGTTCTCCTAGGACATAAAAAGGGCCAGTGACTCAAAGGTACAAAGGGCACAGGGTACCCTCTGCCATCACTGTAGAGTGAAAGCACAGCCTAAATGCAGATAGCTGGGTTAGCTGTTACTTGCTTCAAGTAAGGATGGGCTAAGAACACTGAACAAGCTCAATGCAGTTATTTTCTCCCAGTAGGTACAATATTTTTATTTTAAAATCCCCTGTCTTTAGTGATACATTTTATGGCTCTGACACTAAAACGCCGACAGACCAGAGTACAACAGTTTACAGCCCCCAGGTTATCCTTGGAGTCTGCAAAATAACAAAAGATATAAATGAGAGCACTGTGGGAGGATTCTGGAACTGTATCAACTGCTTGGCAGAAAGAGATACAGATTTCATCTCATGTCTAGGAAAAGGCCATCCCTCCTTATCACAGCTGTGGTTGCAATGTAAGCTGAGAGCAGATGCTGGAATTCTGAAGTTCTGCATTATGTGAAAGCAGATCTAGGTCCCCAGCAGGTAAAATGCTAGGACTTGCCAGCAGTTAATTTTCCTTTTCCTGCTTCTGCCAAGCCTGACAGCAGTTATGGTTGTGCTGAAGAGTTACTTTTAGAGGTCAGAGATAAAGGTAGTTGGATATGGATTTGCAGTCCTGAGCACATGCAGCATTTGAGAAGATGATCTGCTCTCATATTCTGGTTCAGGCCTTTTGTAGTTAATCTCCCCATTTTCCAGCTGTGTAGGAATTGTAGGTTTTGGCTAATCCTTCTTGTATGCCTCTGGTGACTGGAGCTTTTTCCACTGACAGCAGTTCATCACTACAGCTAAACAAAATCACTGTAAGCTGTCAAACAGAAGACAAATGAGAGCTTACAAAATAGAATACTCGCTGAACTGAGACCAAACTTCCAGGGCCAACAATGATGGTGGTGGGGGAGGAGAGACTATCTAGTTATAATTGCCAATTTAGCAACAGCTGAGCCTGTACTTAGCCGAATTGGTACTTCTGTTAAATTCATAATGGTTTTGTCCTGTACTAAGCCTTGAGTTAGCAAACACAATGCAAATGCAGTGTTCCAGGGATAACTCTTCTCTGAAAAAAACAGCAGGTGCTGGTTAGTCCTGAATCCTAGGGCAAAACTGCTTTTATCTCTCTGCTGTTGAGCTGAGAATCTGCCTGCAAGCAACAAGGTGATAAGCATGTGCTGTCTTTCTCAGTAGATGTTTCTAATTATGCTCAGTTCCACTTTCACCTTTTTTTTTTTTTTTTTTTTTTTTTGGTAAGCCCAAAATAATATTGTTTTTTAAAAGATTTTTAAGATTTTAATTTCATGATCTTAGAGTCCTGTCTTGATAACGGCTTGTCTTTGGATTGTACCTCAGAAAACCAGCACTCTGGTTTCATCATCAAGTGATTGCTACCAAACACTGGTGAATAAATTGTAAATATGCCTTATTCTCTCAAGAAGAGTTGATTTGTGGGAGATAATTACTGTTTAGCCTGTTGATTTGCTCTCATCAAAAGATGTTTCAAGTTAATGAATAGTGTATAAAAGGTTACATAAAAACATGTAAGAACCGTTTGTCTTTAAAAAAAAAACTGCTCCAGTGAAGTAAAGTGGAGCCGTAAGTTCAGTAATAAAACAAATGCATTTGCCTTCTTAAATGAAAACCAGTATTTCTGGGAGATCTGCAGAAGAGCAATAGTTCTCTCATGATCAAAAAATAATCATCAACTGTAACATTAGGCAGAGGAAATCCAAGTAAAACGGAGCATGTTTGCTATGTTTATGACGTTTGTATACAACACAGCATACCTAAACCAGAAAGAGAATACAGAATCCTGAGGTTTAATTTAAGACTATTCATTACAAGAATAGGGGATGTCAAGAAACTGGAGTATGAAGCAAATCTTTTCTCCTTTCAGGCACAGGTGTACCTCTACCCATCTGGGGACAGGAACCTTCTAACTCACACTGTTACAGGAGGAACCATGTCCCCTCTCCAAGCTGACGGTTATTCTCGTCCAATAAATAGCTTGCTATAAATCATACCAGAGAAAATTAAAATTGGAGGGATGACACAAAAATGAGCTACACTCCACAGACAAGGGAGAAAGTTGTCTGTAGCTGAAATTTGAAATGTCACAGACTAAGATGCTGCATCATAAAAGCCTCTGACAGGACTATCATCAGCAAGGGTGTAATTTCTTTTCCCATCATATATTCTCTGAGTCACAGCTGCAGGCCTTTCTTCTTTTAATAGGGGTAGTAAGTTTGCTTTGCAGTTTGAAGATGAGGCAGATCATAGACATTTACACTGCCTGTGGTCTGAGGAATCAGTATTCAAACTAGTTTTAACCTAAAAATGCTGCACTTGAGCTCACGTGGTGAGTCCTAAGAGAAAGGGTATGGGCTGGCATCTTGGAGAGTATTTGCAGCAGCAGCAGGAGTGCAGCAAGGCTGTCTGTCAAAGTCCTGGCTCAAGCAGCTCTGTAGTCCAGCTTTGAAAGCAGTTGTTTGTGTACAGATTTCACTCATCTATTTCTAAGTCATATGTGGGGTCTACATTCATAGCTAACGCTGTTATTCAAATACTGATCTTACTTAAGTAGCTCCTAATGTTACAATACAAGGATAATTTGATGCTGGAACAAAAGATTCATCTGTTCTTTTCATACTGTGTAATATCATATTAGACTTTCCAGAAATCTGTGTAGGCCAAGGGCATGGCTTAAATTGAGCCAGTGTAATGGCTTGTGCTGTCTTTACTGGCAGGAATTGTTTCACCTCTCAGCTCCTGACAGTGGCCCAACAGCATGAGTTAGATGGCTGTGGAGGGTGGAGACAGTCCTTTCAAAACAACCACGGGACTGACGCAGTCATCTCATAAAACTCACTTTCAGATTGCATGACCCCTTTGCCTGCATGAATTCACCTTTTTCTTTGCTCTTAGACTTAGATAATTTATTACATCTTTGTGAATGTGTTCTCCATGAAAGGCTGTATTGGAGAGGGTCAGAAGAGGAGAGCTTAGCAAGGAAGCTTTAGCTTTCTCAGTCTTGCTCTTTAATATGCAAGTTACATCACTTCAGACTTGCATCACAGTGGTTAGGAGGTCCAAGGCCATTCAAGCTGACAAATCTGTGACTCATCTCTGCATTGGGGTGAGACTCTGCATTAGCAGAGGTCTTTGAGATAAAATATTGACAAAGGAAAGACAAAAGGGAATTTAACAAAATGTCATAATTAATGCAACAGCATTTTAAATCACCGACTGTGATGTTATTCGATTTTTGGTGAATGGGAAATTAAATAATTCAAAATATTCCAAATCTCAAGAGCAATTATTCAATCGAAAGCTCAAAAGTTCAGTTCAGTCTTCAGAAGGGTATATTTCTAATGGACAGGACACCTCTCAAGCCAAGAACTCGCATTATCTCTGAAATGTTCTTTTCAAGCTTACAGCTCTGGAGAGGTCCATTTAATAATCTGTCAGATTTCATACATTTCTTGCCAGGGTATCATTTATATCTTATTTCTTCAAACCAGAATAAGAAATATTTTTAGAAAGAGAGCAAGCAGAATAAAGCCTTAAAATACACATCAGCTGACTCAGAGTTTTCTATCTCCTTCGACCACATTGCCTTGTATTTACCCTTAAGTTAAACCAGTCAGATGACATTTTTTCTCTTTGTGACAGAATTACAGAAAACAGGATATGTAGTTTATCCTTTCAATGTGCAAGCCAGGCATCTCTTCCAAGCAGATGTATTAGTAAGCCACCACAGCCAGGTGCAGCTCACACCCAGTAGTGAGCCAGACTCAGGGAAAAGGGAAGCTCTGACTGCACAGCAAAGAACAGAACGGGACAGACAATTCCTGTATTGCTATGTAATTCTGTTCTTCATTCACTATGCAAAGTATGGAGTTAATGACAGTTACCTACTGCTGCCAAAGCAATTTCTCTTCTTGTGCTCTGTAGTGGAGGCTTGTAATCTCTTCTTTCCCCAGTACTCATGCATGCTCATACATACAGGTGCACAGCTTCCACGAACTAGGAAGTCTAGAGATAAGGGGACACTGTTAGCACACATGGTTGGAAGGCTAACGTACAAGATCCTGTCTGTCCAAGGATATGCCAGCCTTAAGTCACAGAATCATAAAATGGTAAGGTTGGAAGGAGACCTCAAGGATCATCTAGTTCCAACCCCCTGCCATAGGCAGGGACACCTCCCACTAGTACAGGTTACTCAAGGCCTCATCCACCCTGGCCTTGAACACCTCCAGGGAGGGAGCAGCCACAACCTCCCTGGGCAACCTGTTCCAGTGTCTCACCACCCTCACTGTAAAGAACTTCCTCCTAAGATCCAGTCTAAACCCATTGTCTAGNCACACAGCTTGGTGTCATCTGCAAACTTGCTGAGGGTGCACTCAATTCCTCTGTCCATGTCACTGACAAAGACGTTAAACAGCACTGGTCCCAGCACTGACCCCTGAGGGACGCCACTTGGCACTGGTCTCCAGGTGGACATTGTGCCCTTGATCACCACTCTCTGTGTGCGACCATCCAGCCAATTCCTTATCCAGCGAGTGGTCCACCCATCAAGTCCATGTTTTTCCAGCTTGGAAGGAAGGACAGAGCTCTGCAAGGATATGTTTCCTCCTACTTCACTCCTAGCTGATACAGGAAGGCTGCTACCCTCACCTTTGATAAGCCCATGTTTCCAATTCTAAGAACCTTAGCAAATTTTAAATACCATGCAAGTAACTATGGGAGATTTCTTTTGTAGTACTTTGGTCACTTAATAGGAAATTATGGCAGGTCTCCGACCCTCTTGAAGTTTGAAGCAGGGAACTGAAAATCAGGTATTATGGGGAGACCTTTAGTGATTGAATTGGTGGCTTTTGGGACTTGTATGGGGAAATCTTCCAAAATACATTGAAAAATCTAAAAGCTGAAGCTACTGAGTTAGGATTTGATGAAACTGAACTGGAATTTCCCAAGGGGTTTTTGTGTAAGGGGCCACAATAATAAAATAAATGGGTGTTAGATCCTTACTGCTACCTGCAGTGCTGGACCTGAAAGCAGAAAACCTGTCCTCCAGAGCTCTTAGTGTCTTCTCCACTTAGCCTATCCTGCTCAAAGGCAGAGGATATCATGTGGGTTCCACAACTGGTGTAGTGAATGAAGGACAAGGAACTTGGGGACTGAGCAATCTTTGACAAAAACAGGTAAGAGATTGTGGGCATTAATTTGTGACACAGCTCTCAGATCCGCAGCCGGGTGTGGATCATATACTGGGAGAAAGAGGCAAGTGACAATTGGGTGAGCAAATGAAGACTGAGACTGGCGAAGGAAGAAGGACGTGGATCCAGAATTAGAGAAAGGGAGGAGTCTCTGTCACCATCAGAAGCTGAGTGCCCATCTAAGCTCCAGCACCTGGAAATGCCAGCGACGTGCACTTATCGCACAAACACTCACGTCCTCACTGCAGGCACGTCCAGCGCCCTGCGGGCCGCACGCAGGAGATAACTTGTGCTTGTGTCACTAAGGTAACACACAACGAAAGCTACTCTCTCCCCCTCCACTTTCCCTTTCAACGCGGCGATTGCACTCCCAGATGTTCCCAATGCTTCACCGACAAGCTCCCCATTATCTCAAGCGTAAGGAAGTACTAGCGCCATGACAGCCGCCAGAGGCCTTATTTCTGCCCTCTTTTGTAAGAGGATGTGTCTCCGATGTGACCGGTCGCTCTTCTCCACAGCCCGCTGCACGCCCCGGAGGCAAAACTGCCGCCGTTTTCATTTCTCAGCGGTGCCTGTTGTTACAGTGCCAAGCGCTCCGTAAGTACGACCCGGGTAGGAAACGCGCAGCGCCAGAGGTCTGCAGTGCCGACGAATTTAAAGAATCGCACTCATGGTGCCCATGGCCTGACGCAGTTTTTTTCCCCTCAGAGTAACGGGCACGGCGCCAGCCGCACATGCGACGCACAGCGAAGCCGCGGCTCCGCTGGCCGCTGCTGCACATTAATTGTGACACAATTCACGGGCGCCCCAAGAACCTCTAAAAGCAAAAAAAACCCCACAAACAAACAAAAAACAAACAAAAAAACCCAACAAAACCCCCACACAACAAAAAAGAGGCGGCTGTGAGAGAACTCGGAGCCTGCAGCACCACTCCGCCCGCAGAAGCCGCCGGTCCCCAGCGTATTCCCTTTCTCCAGCTGCAGGCCAAGCGGCGACCCCTAGCCCCAGCCCGGCCGTGGCTCCCATACGGACCCCGACCAACCGCACACACGGACCTGACCGCATCCTCCGCTCTCTTCCCCTGACCAAGATCATTCTCATCACTCCCAGCCGGACTAGCGCCCACCTACCCTTCACACAAGCATGGCTCCGGCTCACGGCGCCTCAGCCCGGCAGCACCTCCCGCGGCCGCGCGCCCGCCCCCGCCTGCTGAGGGCAGCAGCGAGAAGGGAGCCCAGGGGACAACTGCGGGCGCCGCCTCCTTGGAAAGTCCTGAGAAAGCAACCTGGTTAGGGCGCCTAACGAGATGCTAAACTTGTGAAGATAACGACTTCGCGCACTCTAGCTCCTTATAAAATACACATCCGGGCCATTTCTGCGATTTAGAAGTGATTTATTTTCTCCACTTAATCATTCAAAGTTGTCTTTATGTTTTTATCTGTAGAATCGGACAAACAAGAGCTTTCCTCAGCAGACGAAGAAAATAATTTTCATGCATAAAGATGAGATGCACAGTTCTTCACATTGTTACAGGGAATAACAGCAAACGTTGCATTGTATAGCACCAAGAAGAATTTTAATTACAGTGTGAAGGAAAGAGGCTGCAAAAGCTCCTTGTCTCATGGTGATTCGTTTAAGCTGATACTTTTATTCTGAAGTGTATTTTGTTTTCCAAGCAATTAAAAGTAAACTTTACAAAAACCCCAAAACAAATGAGGGAAAAAAAACCCTAGATATGTTTTTAAAACATAATATATTCTACAAATTAAACTATGAAGTTTGATTTCTTGCATAGCAAATTTCCTTTAAACTTTGAAACAGAGAAGAACATCAAAAAATAAGCTTAAAAAAAAAAAAAAAAAAAAAAAAAGTAAAAAAAAAAAAAAAAAAAAAAAAATCTTCCTTTCCTGGTCTGCCCTTACCCCAACCTGGTTACAGAGCAGGAAATCATTACTGAATATGCATGACTACATCATAAGCCA
Organism: Ramphastos sulfuratus; assembly: GCA_013399055.1. Lineage (NCBI taxonomy): Eukaryota > Metazoa > Chordata > Aves > Piciformes > Ramphastidae > Ramphastos > Ramphastos sulfuratus. The sequence continues at coordinate 406,532 of WBNM01016572.1, read as the reverse complement.
AAACATTCCACTGCAAATTATGCACAAGCTACTACTCTTAAACTTATTACTGCAAAAAATGGCACTGAAGAGTTCAATATTTACTGTCAATTAAAGTCCCTTCTACTTGACTTCCCAGGTAAAAAAAAGACATTTGCTAAGCACCAGTTCTAAGACTCAACAAAGGACAAAACCAAAACAAACCACAAACAAACAACCCCAATCTTCAAATCTCATTCTCTTACATCACCATAAGTAAAACACCCAGTTCTGCTCATTCCAGAGATGAGGGATTAGATATGACAGGTAATTTCCAATGCATAATGCACTGGAAATATGCCATTACCCAGAGGCACAGGTAACTGGTTGGAAATAGCACTAAAGAGCAAGAAGAGACTAATAAGTGTCTTTCTGACAAGAAGATAGCAATGTTCAATAATAAACTGAACCTAAGTAAAGACCTAATGAGTAAGGAGATTTGATGTGGCCGCTACTCAAAGCGCAGAACTTCACTCTTTGCCCAAAGCATCCAACATTTCAAGAGGCCAACAAAGACAGACTCACTGATGCCTCCCAATACCTTTAGCTGTTCATACTTTCAGGACCAGGAAGAAACATTTGGAACTTATCTTTTTCTATCGATGATCTGCTGTCTGTGGATACTGCAGTGCTGACCATTCTCATTACATCTCTCCAAATCATGCGCTCACTCTCCTGTAATAGCAGTCTACCATGACTGTGCACATTGTTGCCAGTACACGTGTAAGTCTCACTTAAGAGAGCACCTCACCACGTTCAAGGAACCAAAAATTACCAACAGAAAAAGTAAAATAGTTCAAGCTTACTCATTGTGCTACCCTTTATAGTCACATTTAACCATACACAAAAATCTACACTTGGTTTTGACTTCGTATTGCAGTCAATTTTCCGGACAATTACCTCTTCCTGACTTGCTGGACAACTAGATATATTTAATCTTCCCACACAGCTTTGAGAATTGCAAATGCATACCTTACAAATGTAGATATATATGTTATCTCAGGATTTAGCTTTTTGCTTGCATGGTGTATAGTGATCCCTGGGGAACAGCAAGGCAGCTCCACTGGCATGTTTCCAACAGATGTTTGCCACAGATGATCTCTGTAACACCATGGTGAAATTAAAGCTCGTGCCAATAAACTAGGAGACTATAGGATTCTTGTTTATTTCTATAGAAGATTAAGACCCTGTATCTGGGTCTCAATTAAAGAAAGAACAAGATGTGCAGGACTATAAAGGTATTCCAACAATATTTAAGATTATTTTAAATGACTAGTGAAGAGTTCATGTCAAAAGAATTGTTAAAATATACATATTTTATATTCTAGGGGTATCAATACATTACAAGACAACACATTTACTCCAGTTGTCAGGCCAGCTTAAGTAGTTGCTCATTATCTCAATGGCCTTTTTTTGTGTCTGTATAGTAGAGAATGTAGAGCTAATAAAATTAATGAAGGATTCTGCTACTTTTATTCTCTTGCTTTCAAAGCTCAAAGAATCTGCCTCTTCAGACACTGCAAACTGTCCTGCAAACAAGGTCTTTCCTTCACTCTTAATTTCCCAAATCAACGTTTTTAAGTCTAGTATGATTAGCTATACAGCACCACAGTTGTGCATTGGTGATTTACAGACATAACACATGACCCCTTTTCACAGGAATTTGCAATTCATACACATGACATGAAAGATAGACATGATTATTAGACAAGAAGTGCAAAAGGGCATGCAGCTAGTTGCTTTCCATTTCATATGCATTATCTTCCATTTCAACACTATTTTTATTAAGTGTGGGCATGCACCCCAGCTCACACTTACATTCTGTATACATTTAGCTTAATACAATCTTCCATATTTTCACATTCATTAACATCTTTAAACTAATGATTACTGACATTTAAATTCAAGTAGAAAATCCAAGCTACGAGCATTCTTTGTATATGCAATCTTCAAGTTACACAAAGCCTATAAGATACTCCACTCTTAAATATACCAACTTCCAGGAAAAGGCTGCATCAAGTACATTTTTATTCACAGCAGTACTGTGGACACAACAGCAAACTAGTCTCCTGCTGAGGTTGTGAACACCTGCTTTTAAATTATTTCTATTTACTTTAATCTCCCACTTTGAGGAACTTCAGCAGCAGCTCAAGTGTGGCTCTCAAGGCTTGGATATACTGTAGATAGCATCCTTTTATGTATAAAGTTGCCACAATTAGAAGGTAAGTTCTAATCATAGAAAAAAGTATCACAGACCATGCATGCAGCCCACACCTGGTGCGTGCCAATACTAAAGGGACATCAGTAACACTTTTTGATGTGATGATGGGAGTATCTGGTCACCTCAGCTTGGTCAGAAAGACAGGATGCAATGGAAGATCAACAGCAGATGTCTCTGGCATTGTAGATGACACATGGAGTATCAGAACTAGAGAGTCATCTTGTGGAGATACCAGATCCACAAGATTATACATACAGATACACGTACAGATTCCTGTCTTCCTAAACTGCACTTAATGCTGCAGAATTGTCACAATTACTTTCTCTTCCTACAGTTTGATCTGGAAATCTGTGAATCTGCATAGATTTTTTTTCCCCCCAAATTCCCAAAGTTTCACCATTAGCAGGTACATGCCAGTGAATGGTATTGGTTATCTCGCAGCTGAAACACAGAAGGCTTGGAATACACAAGTATTGGTAGGCTAGAAGTTATTGCAGAAACAAAAAAGTAAAGAGGGCAAAAGTTGAACTGTTTGACAGCTTACTAACTCCAGAGCACTGATGGGCACTAATCCGTTGTGAAATTCCCTGGTTTCACATACACGCAAATAATAATTCAGGTTAAAACCTGTCCTGCTGAACTTACTTCATTGCAAAGTAAGTTATGTTTGAAAAACACTAAATGAGCCATTTTTGAGAACTAATATTGTGAAATGTTTACATGTTTCTGGCAGTTTAAACCAGTTCCAATACTGCTTTATCAAGTGCAACACTTCAGTACAATTCAGCAAATTTTTAAGACTGTTCAGTTCCGCTAAAAGGCATCACATCCAAAATTTGGATCTTCAAAGTCCAGTCTCAGCTTTCACTAACATTTGTTTACACACACATTTTCTACATTTGATATCCCAGAATGCCATTATGGTGCACTCTCTGAAATGACTAAGCCTTAACCACGTAAAGCACACTAGTACTGAATCCCTACATTTCCCTGGAATTCACGAACATGTCATTTTCTAGGTCCTCCATCAGTTCACCCTTTAGGAAAGACGTAATCTAAAATGCATATTCTTCTATGCCTTAAGTCAGTGGTAGTGCAAGCTAGCAAAACCACCTTAACTTCCACCTTCTACCTAAATTTTCTCTAGCCTGTATTTCACAGCAGGCTAATAAAGTCCCTTTTGTTGAACTTGTTCTAATTTTCTAGAGCAAGAATTCACCACCAGAATAGGTAGTACATATGCATTTATGAGCCCACAGGCACCATGGGACACCTGGTTCTGCATATGGGTGGAGGGGAGGGATGGAACACAGCCCTGCCTTCCAGCTGCAGCTCCAGTGAAAAGTTTACTATCTTTTGCAGTCATTAGAAAGGTACCACCAATCCCTGCTCCCCTTTCTGAAAGGGAAGTGGGGCACACAGTGAATAGATGTAATGTGAATCTGAAACACAAGGAAGCACATTTGACATACAGGAAGGTGGTGATGAATCCTCAGAGAGATGTAAGATTCAAATTTGGTACCCCTCAGTAGAGTTTCCTACTGGCTAAGCTGTCACACTTCCTCACTCAGTGCAACAGTAACATGAAGTCCACTTGGTGCTGTGCATCTTCTCCAATCCATTGCAAAAGTCAGAAAATTTAATTCAGAATTTTGCACTACAGCACTGAAGAGGGTGTCCTACAAGTTCACAGCAGTAAATGCTCAGCAGCGTGGTGCCCACATCCTTTAATGTTGCACTTTTAAGTTAACAGCCTTGAGGTGGCTGAAAAACACTAATTTAAGAAGCCATAAATATTTTCAATCTTAAATTTGGTTTAGATGCTTCCAGTTCAAGTAAGCTGGTTTAATTGTGACATTTCTCATTCTGCTGTGCCTTTGGCCTTACACACTTTCTTCCTTTGAATTGCAATTCAGATTTCACACATTATTAGCGTTATAGTCCACATACTATAAATTGTAAGTATATTCTTTGAATTGCAAATAGACTCTGAAATGTTTCAAATAAAACCTTTTCAGGAGAGTCTATGCAGGCCAGGCTTCTCTTGAAATTACATTAAAAGTAAGAAACATGTCTGAGTTTCTGATGTCTTCTGCCTTTGAACTGGCACAGAGAGCACCTTGTATTGTGCACCATGCAGCAACAGTATTGAAAAACTGACTAGAAAATAAAGTATTTCAGAGTTGGCCTTGCATGTAAAATTAGGTATCAGCCCAAGGGAAGGACCCAGGTGTCACTGTAGATGACCACATCAGTTCGATGATCAGCTATTGAAAAAACATGGGAAAAGTGTATGACAGAAGGTATAGAAGATAACAATTTTTCACTTTACAGTGGATTGATAGCAAAAGCATGCTGACCAGTTAAATGGTTGAGACAATGCTGACTAACATTTATTCTGCTGACCTTGTGATAAAACAAGAGCTATAAAATGATAAATGAAGTTGAAGAGGTGTGTGATGCTTTCTCCACACATTACGATTGCACATCGTCAATAAAGGCTGTTCACGTCCAGACTATTAAACAATATTCTGACAAAGCTCAAGCACCTTAACACAGCTAACAGCAATGGCCAAAGAGTATTTGGATGTCTTAATTTTTAACAAAACACAACAAAGCAAATGAGTGAAGATTTACAACAATCACTAACAATTGGGAGTAGAAAAAGAGAACCCTCACGCTGGGGACAAATAATTTTCCAGGTGGGCTGCAGATTTCTTTGCTCTAAGTGCCAACCACTCTTCTCACTGCCAAGGACAGCATTTGTGTTTTTAAATATTGCTGACTGTCAAGAGGTCCCACTGGAACAGCAAAAGTACCATTCAGGCTGCCTTTGCATTGTCAGAATTCAGAACTGACACTATCTGCTGTTCTAACAATCACATTTACTCCTAACCTTTCGAAACATAACCTTTCGGTGTGCATAAAACAAAGAAAATGACCAGGGAAAGTAATTTCTCAAAAGCAACACTGTAAAGCTGCAGCAGGCACCATTCAATCTGGCTGCAGCAATGCTCTGAATTTACAATTTTAGATTTTATAATTAAAATCCTGTCTTGTGCAAGTATTTTTACCTTTGTATTATTAGGTTTTCATACGCTCAAGAGAGCAATGGAGGTGACTCTACCTAAAAAGTCTGGAATGCCATACGGGGAAGCCCTCTAAAACTTCCCTAGTGAGACTGGGAACACCTCTCCAGCAATACTGTTCAGCCTAAGTAGTCCAAGCAACTGGACAGCAGAAAATCACAATTAACCTATAATAGAAAACATGCACAGACTGACAGATGTAACATTACCAGTATGCAAAAAAATCAAAATGAAACAAATTAAGAACTCCAAACATTAAATTCAGATTGTTTATTGTAAACAGAATAACTCTAGCACTCTGTCATACTGGCTGTGTCACATGCACCCAATTCCACATCAACTGCTTAAAATAGCACTTGCAAAAATTACAGTTATGTAATAATAATTTATGGTTTCTTACATAAACTAATTAACAAGCACTAAAATTGAATTACAGTGTATTCTAGGTAGTTTTTTATTGCTTGTAGACACTGCAGCTTTGGATCCATTAAAATGAATCCATTAGTATGCCTGAGTTTATAAAAATTTACTGCTATATCAAACTCAGAAACTGTAAAATGCTGGAGAACACTTAAAAGCAATTAAGAGTTGCTGGAAAATGACATGGGTTTCCACATCCAGTCACAGAACTTTAAAATTCTATATTTTTTCCTCTGGAAAACATGATTTGCGAGCTTGTGTTAGATACACTGTTAATCCAATTTATTTGGATAATTTAAAATTAGAGTTGATAGTGCTTCCATGAATATATATATTTAAACATGATAGAAGCCATTTCATTTTATTTACCATAAGAGTGGCATGTTTAAATACTAAATCCCAAAATACATATTTTTGTAATATGTTGTCAAAACTTTTAATATCTATAATACAAATATTATACTAAAGAAAACTATAAACAAAAGCTAAATGCAAGAGGCTAAAAAGCTCATCTTATCTGAAGGATCCATGAAAAATGTTTTGAACAGAGACATCTTTACTGTTTTTGCTTTAAAGATGTTTGATTTTTTTCTCCTGAGGCTACGAAAAACTGCTAGTGGCCCTCTTTGGCAACAGGTTACATCACAAACTATCATCAAGTTTATTAAAAAGATGCTGAAACATGTACTGCTAACCTTTAAAACAACTTTTAAGTATACTGTGCTTATTCAGTGAGATTCTCAGATAAACACAGCTTACAACCCTTCCCCTGTCAAGCATTCATTTCATTTGGTTTCAGAGCCAGTGTAAGAAAGAAGACAGATTTAATGACAGGATAGCCCTATCAAATATACCAGGCTTCTGACATGACAACGTATGTGTCACATCACGGCCCTAGTTTCAGGTTCTTTTAGTAAGAAGCCAACTCTCAGTAACACCCCTGCTGAGCAGATTCTGTATCTTCAGTGCCTTGCATACTCTATCCTGTATGAATAATTGTTATCAATTCTATTTATTAAACAGGTAGAACTTCGCAATTAATAAGGTGCTTTCTTACCTTTTCCCATTTGGGGGCTATCCCAAGCACAAAACCACTCTGCAGAAGCCAGTAAAGTTGAAGATTAGACACCATATATTGTTTTATCTTTTACTAAATTATAGAATATATTTACATATAGTATTTCAGCATAATTCTTGATCCTTCCAGGGTTTGCACAGTCTTCTTAAAAGGAGTAGGAACCAACACGTTGTGATGTAACCTGAACCATACCTTGTGCTGTAAGGAGCACTGCACACCCACTACTGCACTGTCCCAAATGCCTTTCTCAAGGACAAGTAAGACCCACACAGATGAATCTGATTCATTATAGGGCCCGTTTTTGACATTTCACCTGTTCTTGACTCAAGAACTAACATGTGCTTAAAGTTATTTGCACCAGTAAGTCCTCTGCTGGACTGAGACATAACACAACAAATCAGGCAAAACAGACTTGAGTTCTCCATGAGCACATGCACAACTGAAAACAAAAGATGACACCAAATAAAGTGTTTTATGTACCAAACAGAAAAAATTCACAGTAACACTGAAAAAATGAACATGGTGTTGACAGCATCGATAGACTGGGACAACGCTTTTGGTAACAAAAAGAAGATGTCCTATTAAAGTGTTTCCAGCATTTTACTAGTTTTAATATAAAATGTCCTCAAATTCGTATAGAAAGATTAAAATCATGCCCACATCTTCAATTATTCTCATTAAGACAATTCTCTCATTTACTATTGTATTTTCAAATTTCCTTCTTTTAAAAATTTATTTTCCACCCACACTGATCTTCATAAAACTTAAATAGAAAATATGTTGGCTACATTAAGGTTCAATTAAAAATACCATTCAACACATCACTTCCAGAAAATGTGAAAGTCTCTGCTTTTTAAGAAAAATTGTTGATCTCATCCTAAAAAGGACCTGCTATTTTCACCCCCTCCAGCCCCCAATAAGCGAATTATTGGGATATTCAACAATGTTTTTCAGGAGTAACAAGGATATTTCAAGCACTTTTGTTTGCTCTGGAGGGTTTGTTTTTTTTTTTTTTAATCGAAATGAATTTTTTAAGGGGTATACTATTTGAAAAATATATTTCATCTACAAGGTTTTTATTGTTTCAATTGATTTTGGTTTTCAACAGGTTGTCTGAAATATAAATGACACATGACCACAACTGATTTTTATATACTCTCTATCCCAAACACACAGCTAATGTCAAAAGAACTGAGAAGGAATTTGGGACTTCCGTAACACAATCAGTTAACCTAATGCTCCTCATGAAGTCCCCTGAAACCATGTCAGTACTGATCATTTGCATTTCTTCATCCAATTGGGGCTCTTCACAGTTTTGCAGCCATGAAATTGATATGTGGTTTCACGAGTGGAAAGAGCGGCAGACTGCGCTTGAATTCTGTCATGTTTTCAATCACATTTGGCTGCAAAGAAGCGTATGCAAGAAAAAGTCGGCTCAGTATCTTTTATCAGAGAAGTGAGACATCCCTTGCTTTTAACTTTTGCTACAGCTACACATAAACACACATTTCTTAATCTTCACATTTCATTATTACCGGATCACCCGAAAAAATAAGAGTATTATTTCTTACAGAATAAATGGTTTCATATTTACTGTAGATAATTTAAAACAATAGCTATGAGGCAGTAATTGCATTACCAGTAATAGCAGAAACTGTAAATAAATAAATAAATGCAGAGCTTGTCTTTTCATTTACAAATTCTACTTCAGAATATTCCACCTATCCTTTGATTATCAGACATAAGCTCATAAGAACAACAGCAATTTAATGAAATACTACTTTTAGTTGCAGTAACAAAGGAACTTTTTAATATTTCGGTCATAATGGCTAATACATCCACACACCCCTGGTGATGACTTTACCTGTAACAACCGAGTAAGAACAGAGATTTACCACCACATTGTGAAAAGTAAATTATCTATTAGGGACAAACAATACCACCCTTCTTCAAGAAAAATCATTTAAGGTCCAGTAAGGGCCCAGTGCCATTGTATCTAACCACACAGTGAAATCTGTGACACCTGCATTAATACAATTTGTTAAATTGTTTCCTCCACAGGCTACACATGGACAGGAATGTACATAAGTATTTTATTTGGGAGGTTAAAATAATGAGCAGACAGTTGGTTTTGGTGGTGGTTTAAGATTGTTCTGTTGTTGTTTCTTTAAAAAACAAAGATGATAAATTTGTTGATGCATACACACCCTTCTCTTGAGATCTGACACATCTAATCATACACAATCAGTATTTTCAGCCAGCAACAATATGTTGCTCAATAGAGTTAATTTCTACCACTAACTTTCATTTCAATGGAAGAGAAGTAACAAAGGTAACAGAAGAGACTGTGAAAAAAGATAACCAGGAAAAAAATCTCTGGTGTTATCGAGGATGACAATGCATGTTGAAAAGAGCTGAAATATCAGCCCCACAACAGCACAAATTTCAAGAAGTTTGTTTCTCCCTATACACTTATATTTATTGATACTAAAACTTCCATATTGAGAATAGAGACTGGGATTTTATACACGGTGTTTTTTACCTGTGGTAATGGTGGTGCTGGTGCGAGGTTCACGTCATTTTGGCAAGGAAATTCGCCAACAACAGGGCCTATTTAACATCAAAATCAATTTAGGACTATTTTTACATAATGAAATGATTTCTCTTATAAGACAGGCATCTATATAAGTCACAGTTATTAATGTATCTCTAAATAAGCTTTTCTAAATATTTTCCTTTTATACTCACTCCAGGCCTGCCTTTAGAAATACAAAGAGCTTAATCCATGATATGGCTTGAGGACATGTTCTTCAATTCATCTAACACACAAACAGAACGTAAGAATAAAATTTGCTAATATACTGTTTGAAGAATACTTCAAACTGCTGTTCAGTACAATTTATGAGAACAGTGGTATCAGTGGCGAATGCGACAGCAGCACATTTTTTAGTAAGGCCACACCTATGGAAGTGTTTGGTTTACTCCATGTACCAGAATTCTGGCTAGCAACCACAAGTCTCCCCTACCTGTCACATGCATGCTGCTCTTGAGTCCCCTTGAAAATTCTTCCTGCATCAAATCCCCTTGTCCATAAGAACTAGTCTTAAATTCCTTAAATTTCCCTTCTATCTCCAGACTCTTATTTCAACCCTAACCTTCAACCTGGGAGTTCAAGTGCTTTCCCCTCCCTAAGTCAGAGATCTCTACTCTACTGCTTCTTTTCTGCTCTCAGAGAAAACTGGATGTCTGCCTCTAGGAGGAAGGGTTCTTTCTGGGAAGCTTTTTAGCCTTCCTCCTTTGTCTTACACAGTTGGAGGAATGCTCACTTGGACTCATGGGAACTACTCTAAAATCCCCATTTCTCTTTCATGATAGAAGGGAGGCCACATGGCAAATGAAATGGTTTAGGACTTGGAGGATGTGGAGAAAACCCCTTGCTATGATCTAAGAGTAAACACTTGTTAGGTTGCCTCTCATGCTCATTCTTGTCTTGGGAAAATACCATTCCAAGCAAATAATCAACTGTTGTGGCAATGAAGTTACTACACACTAGAAAGTTTTCTTTGGATAGGGGAAGTATAGAGCTGTTTCCGCCTAGCAACGATTAGTTACAAAACCTGAAAAAAATGCTTTGAAGCAAGTTTTCCTTACTCAGCTGCAGAGTTATCTTTCCACAGTATCATAAAACATTCTGACACTGGAAGGAGTTTCATGATAGATACACTGCTACCTGCTTCTTTCAGTTGCGCAGATCAGCCTTTAATAGTCTTGATTTTGCAACCAGTTACATGTTAGAATTTAAGTCCAGTATAAACTGGTGAAAAATCTGCATAAAACAACATAGAAGTTTTCCCTCTCAGTTTATTTACATTACCCAGAAACACTTTTAACCTTTTCCTGATTAAATTATAAAATGGAACAACACAGTTTACAATGCACAGCTAATCCAGACTAGTTGAAAATAAAACCTAAAGAAACTTTGTGTTTTCCAAGTTCAAATATAATGTTTGGCATTCCCAGAGGCTGTCTTTTGTTTGTTTGTTGTTGATGTTTGGGTTTTACCTTGGAAGGTGCTTGAATAAAATTGCAGACATTCATTGCTTGTTTGAAAAGAAACCTCACCACATTGTGCTGCTAACTTCAAATCCTAGTTTTGTTTTTCCCTCCAGGACTACCACAGAGTTGTATGTTTGTTATAAAATACCTCATTTTAAAAAGAAGTGCTATTTTAAGATACATTGTTTTAGTATCAATATACTTCATAGTGGCTGAAGAACTTCTCACAGTCAGAGAATCTGAAGTGTTCATGTGAGGAAAACCTATAGAAACAAACACACTTTCCTCGGAAAGGTAAGTAATCTCCAGAACTCAGTTGTTCTTATAGTGCACTTGTATCCTATAACATGGCTGCCTTTATCTATGACTTGCCTGAATGGGAATTATATTAAATTATATATTTAGCACAATACTTACACGAATCCATTTCTCTTGCAAGGACATGTACTGATACCTTGTGTCTTCTAGGAGCATCTATTGCCAACAATACCTACAGTAAAAAACATCCAGTTCTTCAGGTATGAGAAATATGACTCAGACATTATGTTTATTAAACAGGAAAAGAATAAGAAGATTTGTCTTTATAATACAGAATGAAATTTGGGACATCCCTTCGAAAATTACTAAAAGCAATCCATGCAGTATTTGAAATTATTTAACAATCAAGAAATTCATGTACCGTTTTGAGACTCACAAAAACTGGAAATAATAGAAATTCAGTCAATAACTATCACAGTATCGGGAATGCAACCTAAAATCCCTGCAGAATTTTCCATCACTAGCAGCCTTCTGGAAGGACATCACCCTGAACACAATTACTGAACTCAGCTGGACTAGCTCACCCATCTGGACAGTTATTTCTGCTCTGGAATACTAGATAATCATGTAATAAGCATTAGTGTAAGCAAAACTGTACAGATTCCTTTAAGAACAGAGCATGGATACTTGTTCTAGTTATCGTTAGAACAACAGCTGCTGAAATTCCATTTACTAAGTCTGTATTTGCTGCATACCTTTACCCATCCTATCATGCAATTAAAACGCCCCCCAACACAAAAAACAAAGATGTTATTGTTCACTCTGCCATGTAAATAATTAGCAATTTCAAACATTAAGACTAAATCTCAGAAAAACAGATAGTAATGTGAAAATTCCCCTAGATAGTGAAAAGGATAAGACAAGAGCACAAATAATTTTGAAAGACAATTAATGGTCACACGAAGGAAAAAAGAAGGAACACACAGAGGCATGTATACTCAGAAATTTCTCCATCCAAAAGTAAGTTCCAAAGATGCAGCTCTACATTATTTTCCAAAGCATTCCATTAACTATTAATGCTCTGTAAGTAATAAGCAATATGTACACTGCTACCACTGCCTATTATATCCATCAAAATTCAGAAGGAATTAGACTAAATTTACTGGGGGGAGGGGAGGGAGGGACAGACTCCTCTAGTATTTCTTCTATTATCTACCTAGCAACTTTATCCTGAATTGCAGTGTACAATTATTGCATTAGTATGCTGTTCCTTTGCCCTACCTAGCTATGAAAGGAAGAAAAAACCCAAGTATTTCTTTACAGTGAAGTTAGCTTTACAAGTTTTTGTTTCATTCACAATTCATGCACACAAAAAAGGTGAATCATTTACTGGTTGAAGAAAAAAAGCACAAATCTGTAATTTTGGCCAAGCATGTTTTTTATTCATTGTGCTGGTTTGAGGCTAATTGGAATATTTTAATAGAGAAAATTATATTATAGGCTGTGAAAAGGAAACAATGGTGATGTCTACTTCACTCACAGGCTTGGTGAGATGTTTAAGAATAAGAATACAAAACAAAGATAAGACACTCGGGCACAGTCTCTAGGGCACAGCGTCTTGGGCTGTCTAGCAGCTTCTGGCTTGTCTCCTCTCTGCCAAGTAATCTCACTAACCACTTTCCTTCTAACCCCCCTAGCTGATCTTGGGTGATCCAAACTCACCTTGAGCATAAGGCAAACCTTGGGGTAAGGTATAGGAGTGGGGAGAAGGTGGAAGGGTGGTTGGAAGCCCCTCCTGGGGTCTCTGATTTCTGGGAGGGGTGTTGTGTTTCTGTATTACCTTTAACTTGTAAATTTCTGTAAATATTCCTGTATATAGTGTATATATCTGCTTGTATATTGTGCTAAGCTGTAAATACAGCTTCATTCCTTAACTTCCAGCCAGCTGAGTCTACTCTGGGTGATTTTACAAAGTGTGGGGGGGCAGGAAACTCCCAAACCATCACACTCATAAATAAATAATAAATGAGAGTAAAAGCAGATATGGGAAAAAAACCCAAAATAAAAAACAAGGAAAAACCCACTCACCCACCAATCAAAACAAAAAACCAAACACAAAAAAGTCCCTCCACAACAAAAAACAGTTCTCCAATATTTAGACAGTATGCTAGTTGCCATTAAACTAAGGAAGATGAGGGAACAAAATAGTTGTTATTACTGTTAAGGTATATGCATTAATCATACCATATGCCTAAACCAGACATAAGTATTTGCTTTCATAGTCCACACAAATAACATTCAGTTGTATCTAAATCTCTTTCCAAGTAACCTGTTAACTACATGACTAACTTACCTTGTAGAACTGTATAATATCATCCTTAGTCAAGGTCTTCAGATAAGCCACTTCAATGTTATCTGCACAATAACAGTAAAAATTAAAACAAGTCTGCAACTCATAGCTGGTTATTAGCACATTACATACTCAAAGTACATTTCTTTAAAATTCATATGCTGTAATTTAATGCAAATATATATATACTTTTCATTGTTAACTTTCAAGCTAATGCTTGCATCACTAAAAGTGCCATTGGAAGCTAGGCAGAAAATTGCACTTCAGTAAGTCTATTTGATTTACTAAAAACACGTTTCAAGAATATTGATTGCATTCTTATGATACTCAGTAGATAAAAGAGAGGTATCTCTGCTTCTCTTCATCTTCTTCAAATAAACATTACACATTTCTAATCTGGACTAGCTACAGATGGCTTTTATTTACAGTTAGGAAACAGGAGGTACTTTGGCAGAATATACTTTTATCAGTGCCTACATCGCACTTGTTAAGGAAAAATCACCTTTAAGATATCTGGGGACAAAAGGTTTCAGTAGCTACATCACTTTGTATAAATTAAATTGTAATGCACTAATCATGTAATATTGCTGCATAGGCATAATGTTTTTGATTTAGGCCTGCTTGCCATTCTTTGGGTTAGAGCAGGAAGATCAAAAAGAAATCCATGCAAGAGAACAAATATGCAGCTGACAAGTCTGCAGGCTGTAAGTAATTAAGTTCTTACGTGGGGAGCAGGAGTAATCAGCAAAACAGTTTGGAAAATGGGTGACATTTGGGAGAAATGTTTCAAATTAAGTAAACCAAATAATAATAAAAACATTAAAAACTCGAAGAAAAACCCCTCTCACTTCTTAAGGCTGGAATGTGAATTTCTGATTTTCACAATTCTAGTCACATTAGAATCATTAATGAAATAAACTTACCAGTGGGTAGAGGGGAATTAAAGATACAGAAGTCAAGGGAAATAATAAGTTGAGTGGGATGTAGGTATGAAAGATAAGGCTACAGCTAGCAGTAAGAAATTCCAGAGAGATAATATAGCTCCAAATATGGTAAAAAGAGTAACACTAAAGGCAAAGAAAAATTAAACTGTTTCATCAGACACAAAAGGAGTACTTGAGGGGATAAGTTTTCCACAGTACTCCTTATATTCAGGCATGAAACCTCGCCACTAGCTCTCGCTCCCTCAAGACCAAGGTAGATGACAATTCAAAATTCTTCATTATTAGAACAGTTCAGTTAGTCATTATCAGTCAAAAGACTACAACTGCTATTGTGGAAGGCCAATGCTGTGCATGTAAAGCAGGAAAGAAGTCACAGGAATACAGAGTGAGATCTGTGTAGGAAGCATGGAAGATGCAAAACTACAGCTGTGTGTAAGAGCTGAAATATGAACATTTGAGGAAAAGCTATCTGTAACTAAATGTGATTTTTTTTTAAATATTGGAAATACACCTCAGTATTTTGGATTAGATGTATTCAAACAACGATGAAAATGGGAAATATAGAATTTAATGTAAGTAATTCTCAGTCCATTTTCACTCTAAGTTGGACCTCATTTGGTCTTCCACAAGCTTATCATCTTCGAAGAAAAAACAATTAATGTTTTTTCAAGTCTACTTTAAGCTGAGACAGATCATATATTAGTTAAGACACCTGCTGTTGCGTCTGCCATCACTTTCTCAGAACTGAGCAATGGGAAGAGCAATAAGGTTATGAATGTGTGCACCCTCAAGTATGTCAAAGTGTATCTGAATGCATCTCAGTCACATTAGGCACATAGGTAATGCAGGTGCCTCAACAACTCAGAAAGAAATTTGAGCTTGTGTGGCACCAATATTTGCATTCAAATATCTCCCAGTCCTTGACCTATTCTATGTCTCACTGAGCCTTAAGGGAAAGCATGGAAGGTCAATGAAGCATTTGCTAACCCCCATCCTATCATATGGTGAACATTAAGAAAGATGTTTATCCTCTATTAATAACAGCTCCCCAACAGTGACAGCACAGGTTTCATAAAAGGTATTTTCTCAGGGCAGACAGAATAAATACAACCTAAGAACATAAATGACAAAACAAAATAAAACAAAAATTATGCACAAGTTATGTAAAAGTTCAAGTTGTTCAGGATATGGGTAAATGATGAGGTTAGGTCGATGGTTGGATTCAATTATCTTAGAGGTACTTTCCAATCAAAACAATTGCATTATTCCCAAATCGATATGACACTCAACAGTCAGATGTGCAGACAAACTATGACATTCTGTTTTAAAGGAACTGTAACTTGTCTTACCTCTGTCAAAGTTATACTGCTGGGAAATGATTTCTCCCCAGTATTTAGCACATTCTGCAGACAGCTTCTTTGGTTTGTCTAGACGACGAATTGCTAAAGCTTGGATGTGTTTTTGGAAGGCCTCTTCTGTCATATCTTCTATGCATTTCTCCATAGTTTTCAAGAATGCCTCAACTCTGCTTTCTAAATAATGTGGTGGCTTTTCAGATTGGATAATAAATCTCAGTCCTTGTATGCCATTTGCCCGACGGGGACCACTGAACACAATGTAACCTTGGCAAAATAACAGTAGTCAAAAATTAAATTCAATCCCTTGTTCCAGCACTAAGTTTGTCAAATATGGCATGTTTGACAGGAATGCAACTTTATGCCAAGTTTAATTCTGTATTACAAATCACATAGTGCAGGTTTTCAAAATAAGCCACTCTATAGTTTTTTAGAAAACACTTTCATTTCAATAAGTATCAGTACATGGGAGGGGCAAGGAGAGGAGGCAGATAAAAGGAATTCTGTCATCAGTATTACATAACCAGAAATTAAGCTGTACTCTAGTGCTTTACTAGACTCAACATTACAAACATTATTTTTTCATAACATCTAGTCTGAATTCCTTTGCTGCAATGTAAGACCATTAATTCTCATCAATCAGATACAAAGAAAGTATTATTCCCTTCCTTTTTGTTGCAGGTTTTACTTGTCTGAGCAACTATGCCTTTCTTCAGCCTTCTACCTCTCTTGTAACAACAAACTTGTCACATTTCAGTCTGTAAGTGCTCTTTTATAGTTCTCTAACCCTTCCTTGATGCTCATGTCAAAAATGGATACAATATTTCAAACTCCTGACCTGAACAATACAGAAGTACTACCGTGTGTGCATCTTGGAAGCTCCCACTTATGTATCTCACCACTTGGAACAGGAGCATGACACTGCTGATTTGCATTCTACTTCTGATCTACTGTTACCTGCAGATTTGTTTTCTACATCAATGCTACCTCACCAGTTGCTTCCTAGCTTTTATCTGTGTCACTCATTATTCCTGCTAAATCATTCCTACCAAACTGCATCTCATCTTCACTCATGTTTCCAAAAAGTCAAACTAATTTTGAATTCTATCTGCCCAGATATTTGCCCATCTTAGTATTATCTGAAGATTTAGTAAGTGTATTCACTCTATCTTCCAGAGTTTTGTTGGATCACACCAAAGCACTCCAGAACACTATTTTTCAAATGAACTATTCTTATTCTTCCTGTCATGACTTTCCAAATAGTCTTGCATGCAAACGTGTAGCGCTTCTACATAGGCACGCTTCTCTAGGTTGTTTGAGACTATTAAATACCTTTCGTACTGTCCCAGGTTGGGAACTATAGGGTTAAAAAAGTCCTCTAGGGACTTGAAGATTTGTTTTTCAATCCCACAATTCTGCTATCTCTTCATAAGCTCACGGCAAGGCCAGCTTGTTCTCTTTTCCTCCCCCTCCAGCCTTGCGTTGGGCAGGAGCTGCGTTACCGGGACAAAACATGTAAGGATAGGCCTGGTTGGGGCCTCCAGAGGCTGTGCTTAGGCCTCTTGGATGGCGGAGGTATGGGGGGGGGATAGATTGGAGCACTGGGGATGATAGATTTAGTTTTGGGTTGGGGGAAAATTCAGGGGGTTCGCTTATGGATTCTGTATCTGCTTTGTAATTTCTATCTGTAACACTCTCTCAAAATATAATTCTGTTTTTTTCTCCAATTCATTTGAGAGCTTCACTCTGTCGGCTCTTTAAACCCACGACACATACTATCAAGAGGAGATGTATGATAACAACACTTCCAGTCAGCCAGCCAAATTCTGTTTATATGTAAAAAACAGTTTGACTTGAGTTTGTCCTAGGAATAGTCTTTGTTATGTTCCATGAATTTAGAACTGATTTGATAAACCACCCTGTATTTTCCAGGAATTAGAATTAACCTGACTGTTCTGTAATTTCCCTGACTCTCTCCTTTGTTTTTTAAAGGAAATATATAGCATTTATCTGAGTTTGTTTTTCCAGTACCACACCTATCATCCACAAATTCTCGGTTCTAAGACTTCTAATTTCAGGATTTCATAATTTTGTTGCTTTGATTTTTTTTTTTAATAATGTAATATAATGTATCATGCTCAAACTCTTCAAAAGCTTCTAGTTTACCCAAACAACCTTTAACCTGTTATTTTCCTGTTCAAAGGTAAGCCTTGGACTTTGATCACTGGTATTTATTTTGAAAATCATTTGGTCACAGTTGACATTTGAAGTGAAACTAACAAAGCCATCATAAAACATTTCAGCTTTTCAATTCCCACCACAGGCAATTTATCCTCTTTTTCATACTGCTAAAGCATTTATTGCATGAGTTCCTGTCACTAATTCTACTCTTTGGCAAACTTCTAACTCATTAACTTCTTCCCTTTACTTTCTCAGAGATTGTATTCTTAGTTCCATGAAGTTGACTGTTTTTTATCTGCATTTTTACTGTCTTCCCTCCTACATCTTGTGAACTTCATCATTTGCCAGTTAGATAGTGCTGAACAAACTCATCATTTCTTCCTTATCAATTTCTCATCTCCTCTTTAGCTGATTTCTTTCAGTTTCTATACAAAACCTGCCACCAGCACATTCAAAAAAATCTGCTAAATAACCTGGATTCTATCCTATTTTCAGTAAATATGTAAACAGTTAAGATCCCTATAATGATGTCTGAATCTGGTAGTTGCTCACAAGAAGTCTAATCTTGGTGATATCCTGGGTAGTTCACAGTCATCACACTGAGACATTCATCTGCCTATCACCATTGGAAAAACAGTACTTCTTCCTCCTTACCAGTGCTTCAAATGTGAAAACAGCCATGAAAAGTCCATGTTTTTGCTAGTTACCCTGTTCTTAGTCTAACTAGTTCAGGTAACAATTATTTGTATTCATTGGTAAACAGCTATATTCTTAAAAAGCCTAGAATGCATTTAGTTTTTCCCCAATTTGGCATCTTACTATTACCCACTGCTAACAGCATTCCTAAGATAGGGCTTATGAATCATGGAGTGCACCTGGAAGTAGGATTGCACTCACAAGAAAAGGTGTTATGCTGGACCTAGTCCTCACCAACAAGGAAGGGCTGGTGAGTGAAGTGAAGCTGAAGGGTTGCCTTCGCTGCAGTGACCATGAAATGGTAGAGTTTAGGATCCTCAGGGCATCAAGGAGGGCACATAGCAAAATCACAGCTCTGGACTTCAGAAGAGCAGACTTCAGCCTCTTCAGGGATCTCCTTGGCAGAGTGCAATGGGAAATAACCTTGGAAAGAAGGGGGGGCCCAGGAAAGCTGGTCATTGTTCAAGGATCACCTCCTCCAGGCTCAGGAACAATGCATCCCAGAAAAGAGGAAGGCAGGTAAGAATGCCAGGAGGCCTGCATGGATGAATAGAGAGCTCCTGGATACACTTAAATGCAAGAAGCAAGCTTATAGCGAGTGGAAGCAAAGACAGGTAACCTGGGATAAGTACAAAGATACTGTTCGTGCAGCCAGAGCTCAGGTCAGGAAAGCTAAGGCA
>WBNM01016572.1:332545-386247 GCA_013399055.1 Ramphastos sulfuratus | reverse complement strand
GATGTTAGGAGGAAGTTCTTTACAGTGAGGGTGGTGAGACACTGGAACAGGTTGCCCAGGGAGGTTGTGGCTGCTCCCTCCCTGGAGGTGTTCAAGGCCAGGTTGGATGAGGCCTTGAGTAACCTGTGCTAGTGGGAGGTGTCCCTGCCTATGGCAGGGGGTTGGAACTAGATGGCCCTTGAGGTCCCTTCCAACCTTACCATTCTATGATTCTATGATCAGAAAGACTACTACTACTACTACTGAAGATATGAAATTCAGGGAACTGACCTAATCTACTTTTGCAAAAAAGAGATAGGAAATTTTCTGTAAAGTGATCAAGTTTTTCTTTAAAATCAAGAGTTGGTTTCAGATAGTTCGGGCTTGCTTCTTCTCAATTTAGAGTGCGTGAGCAGTAACACTCCTTTGAGTCATCAGCAGTTAAAATGATTTACATTTACTAAGTGCCCTTTAAATGACATTCACTAAGCAGGGAAAGAACACTCCAACATGTCTCATTTAAGTGTGTGAATAAGCCTGGATGTCCATATACAGACACATAATCACTACAGAAAAACTTACCTAATTGCTCCTTGGTGCGAAGAGTATTGAAGCATGGTTCTGAGATAATTTGACAGAAGAGCTCCAGAAACATATTCTCAGAAGTGCTCTGCATGTCTGTTTGGTAATATATTTCAATTCCGCAATTGTTATGAACTTCATTTCTCTGTTGATATACAAACCAACCTCCTAAAAGACAAATTTTTCAGTTCATAAAGATGTACATTCTTATTGTCCAAAATTAAAAGAAGATAATGGTCTTGCACTTGTGGAATGAAATTATAATAAATGGGTTAGGACTGTTAAAAGAGAATTTCCACTTACAGTATACCTTTCATGAAACAAAAAGAAAAGATTAGTGCACTGAAATGTCACAGCTTGAGCATATCACCAAATAAACTGAAACTGTCTGCTTCTCCTCAAGCAAATATTTTTGGAATTGGACTAGAATTCTGCATTGCCTCTACTGTGTAAATAGTTACAAAAGACAATTTGTCAGAAACGTTTATGAACATTAAAAATAAATCAGCATTTAGTACCAGTAGCTTCTTTGACATATGGTAGTTTCCATAGGCTTATGATCAAATACAGGTAATAGGCTTTGGCTGTAGCTACATCTTTACCACTCCTGTGTAACTCTCAGCAATTCCTTAAAGTGACTTTCTTATATATGATTTCTTTTGCATAGTATTAAGTAAAATCATATATAGATACTATGAGACCCAAATCATTTATATGTCAGAAAACAAAGTTGTTACTTGTGTAAGAGCTTTTAGTTTTTTGCAAAATGCTAGAGTTTAGGATAATCTTTCACTGCATGGTCAATTAACACTCAAAGTGCTCAAATGGTGCTTATCCAAACCTGTATGCTATACGTAAAAGAGTGGGACATATATCATATCAAGTGAATTAGGATTGAATCACATAATCATAGAATGGTTTGGTTTCAAAAGGGACCTCAAATATCAGCTAGTTCCAACCTCCAAGAAGTCAAATTTACACATATGGATTGAAAATTGAAGTAATTTTCAAAAAGATGACAAATTAGCGTAGAATTTTATTAAATGTAAAAATATAATTAGGATATGGGTTTGTTAGAGGCTGAGGGAGCTGGGATTGTTTAGCCTGGTGAAGAGGAGGCTCAGGGGAGACCTTATTGCTGTCTACAACTACCTGAAGGGTAGTTGTGGCCAGGAGGAGGTTGCTCTCTTCTCTCAGGCAACCAGCACCAGAACAAGAGGTCACAGTCTCAAGCTGCGCCAGGGGAAGTTTAGGCTCGAGGTGAGGAGAAAGTTCTTCACTGAGAGTCATTCCCCACTGGAATGGGCTGCCCAGGGAGGCGGAGGAGTCACCGTCCCTGGAGGTGTTCAAGGCACGTTTGGACGTGGCACTTGGTGCCATGGTCTAGTCTCGAGGTCTGTGGGAATGGGTTGGACTTGATCTTTGAGGTCTCTTCCAACCTTGGTGATACTATGTGATACTGTTAAAGTTTAAAATAATCTGATTTTGAAAACGAACTCCTAGCAACAGAGTAATATTTTAAATTCATTAGCAAACAGAGAATCTCAATTTAATATCCATTAAAAGGTGCTAAAATCATTTGACTTACTGTCAGGAAGTTGCACTTCTCTGTATCTCACTAGCTGACTGGGAAGGAGCGGCTTTGTATGAGCATGTTCAATGAGAGTGTCTTCAACCATCTGCATAATTCCTAATGCAGCCTGAAAAACGTAAGAGGATTTCCAGCAGTCAGTCATTCTGTACCTGAAGGTATGGTAACACTTTCCAATTTTTGATGGTGACATGAGAGAAAAACAAAAAAAATAAGCCAGGAATGTAAAGCAGGGATATCGTAATTTAATAAAACACAGAAGAAGATGAGAGGAAGCAGTGGGTTGGCGGGGGGCAAAGGTTTCATGGGTTTTTCCTTTACAATTTATCTTGCCTACATGTTTAACTACTACTACTACTCTCCAGCATTTCAGAAACTAAAGTACAGTAGGCTTCTTTTTCCTTTCCTTTAGACACTTTGGTGTACCTACCATGCATATTCGCAAAGGACATCATCCCAGCAGACAGAATTTAAGAAAACAAATTAATGGGTAAGTTCAAACATGTATTCCTTTGACATGCTGGTAGTACTAGAATTCATTATCCAGAAACATTCTTTTATTTGATGGATTAAAACTGTAAATATTCAGCAATCATAAAAAGTAGGGAAAAAATATTAAAAGCATTGGTTTCATTTAGGGAAAGAATCATAGAATTGTTTCAGTCAGAAAAAACTACATGATCTCTGAGGTCCAACTGATGACGTAATGCCACCATGGCCATTAAACCATGTCCTGAAGTGCCATGTCTACATGTTTTAAGAACACTTAGCAGGATAGTGACTCCAGCACCTCCCTGGGCAGCCTGTTCCAATGCCTGATCACTCTTTCAGTAAATATCCAATTTAAACCTCCCCTGGTGCAACTTGGAGGCGATTTTCTCTCATCCGCTCACTTGGTACAAGGGAGAAGAACCAATCCTCTCTTCACTATGACCTCCTTTTTGGTAATTGTAGAGAGCAATAAGGTCTCCCCTCCACTTCTGCCTCTCCAGACTAAACTAACAGTTTCCTCAGTCATCCCCTCACCAGCTTGACTGCCTTTATCTGGACATGCTGCAACAACTTAGCACCCTTCTTGTAGTGAGAGGCCCAAAACTAAACACAGTATCTGAGGCGCAGTCTCATCAGTTCCAAGTACACTTCCCTAGTCCTACTGACCACACCATTCCTCATACAGGCCAGGATGCTGCTGGCCTTCTTGGCCACCTGAGCACACTGCTGGCTCGTGTGCATCCAGCTGTCAACTAGCACTTCCAGACCATCTTCTATCAGACAGCTTTTCAGCCACTCTGCCTCAAGCCTGTAGTTTTGCATGGGATTGTTGTGACTCAAGTGCAAGACCTGGCACTTGGCCTTGTTAATCATACAACTGACCTCGACCCATTGATCCAGTCTGTCCAGATCCCTCCACAGAGCCTTCCTACCTTAACGTGATTTTTCAAAAGCTTTATTTGTTAAGCGTTAGGTGTTCTTCTAGCTTACATACAGGAAATTACACCAACTTCCTACAAAACAGTCCTGGCTGAAAGCCAAAATCTCTTAAATGGATTGCCACCAATTCACAACACAAGTTATTTTATCAAAAACATGCAAAAGGCTAGTCAGTCTTCGCTGCTTAGCCTGGAAGAGCAAAACAAGGCAGCAATTAGCTTAATAAATGCAAAGTGGAAAAAAAATGACACCATGACACACATAAAAACACGAAGTAGAATTGCAAAATCACATGACAAAACTGCTTTAACATTGGAGATTAAAACTAGCCTTTCATTTTTTATTGCTACTTTTGAATAAGAAATTCTTTTATTGAAAAGAAGCATCACACCAACCTGTTTTGTTATATTGCCGTGGAGGAGAGCTTCAATGTGTAAACGTGACAACAACTGTGCTATAAAGGCCTTGAGGCGGGGAAGAGTGACATCTAGAATAGATATTTAGATAGTTAAATCAATTCAAAATAAATGCCTATACTGTGCTTATCAGTCTTTCTAAGAGGTAACTCACCACCAGTAAAAAAATTAATATCCATATTTTTCCAATTACTAATCAATTTTTTATGGTTATATACTCCTAACTTCAATTTTTAGCTCAAGAATGAATTATTAATAGTGCAAAAAATTATAATCACACTGAGTGCAAAAGAGGAAAGAGAAAAAATGACATCACAGAAACTCCTTGTACTTCCAAGCAGATTCCAGCAGTGCATTCCTTTCCAGAATTCCATTTTTAGTCACTTTCATGGCTGACTACAGTAGTATTAATCTTACAAAGACAAATTACACAGGGAACAGAAAATCTCATTTTTTTTCAAAATCCAGTAATCATTAAAAAAGGAATGACCTATATATAGCTGAACTCACTGCCATGAAAATCAGCATTAGTTGTGTCACTGACTTCACAAACAGAACTGGCATGACTGCTAATCTCAGGGATACCTGCAACCATTCAATTAAACATGCGTATTTCTATCCTAGAGCAATCCTGCAGAGAAAAACACACCCCTGTGTGTGCTCAAGGCATCTAGGGAATCAGTCTTAATGAAGCAGTTCTCAGTGTCACAATTTCCAACAGCATGGCCTGTGAGAATCTTTCACAGCTTTCGCATATGTATTCTGAATCCACCCCTTCAAATACAAAAGCAGATATTCTTCTTGAAAAGAATGTCTTTGTGTATTCGAAAAAGGTATTACAAGGTATTTTGTAAATTGCCCCAGTAACTGCCTTTTTTTCTAACACAGCAAGATAAAGGTAGGAAAGAGTTCTGCTCTTGCTAAAATTAGTTAAATATCTTAATCTGAAATTTCTTCTTCCTCCAAATGCTGGGGGGCGCTTTCTCTTTGTTAAGAACTATAATATTCTTTATTATCATCTACAGAAATTGTATCTATTATCTACAGAAACAAGATTCCCTGATAATGGAAAAAACAGAGTATGTACATTGGAAAGTGCAACGCAGGTACATTCCAATGTGTGTGAAAGATGTCAACTAGAATCAAATTATTTTAGCATTTACAATAACCAGGCTCATAACTCGCCACTACTGCTAAGCCACTACTACTAAATCATGTCCCTAAGCACCACATCCATATCTTTTAAATACCTCCAGGGATGGTGACTCCATCACTTCCCTAGGCAGGCTGTTTCAATGCCTGATAACCCTGTCTGTGAATAATTTTTCCCTAGTATGCAACCTGAACCTCCCATTTAAGTTTTGCCTGAACTTCTACCTGCAAATTTTGTCTTTTGAGGCACTGAACCACTTGCCTGAACTACTATTCTTTCTAGAAACTGGAGGACAACTGCAGAGGTTCTGACATCCACCAGCATCAGCTCAGGCTTGGCACTGCAGGGGCTTCACTTCAATAATAAGCAGAGTTCAAAATAGGTACCTTAATTAGTTTACTAATAAGATATTTTCCATAACCAAAAATAGAAATAATAAAGTCCAAACGTGGCAGAACATTACCATCTAGAGCTTCTTTTAATTCATCTTTGGTCCAAGCAACTTCTGTCATCAGGAGTCGGAGATAATATATTGCATGCTGGTGAGGCTGTTCAGCCCTGAAGTTGTTAAGTGACCTCATGTACTAAAACGAAATAATGAAGTTCAAATTACAGAACTCTATTACTAATAAACATAAAATATTCATCTTGTACTCTCAACTTTGTGTACCATGAAAAACATGCACTTCAAATGTCAAGAACGTTCTCTTGCTTGTTAGACCTCTTCAAAAATTGTGGTAAATTACCTTTAGTAATAATGTGGGCTTCTGAGCCTATGGATTAAGCAGTAACCATTAGGAGTTGAAATGAGCATGAAATCAAACTTCCCTATAAAATTAATGACTAGAAATTGAAGTAATGCAGTCAGACCTAAGTAATTATTTGTATCAAGTTGCTTGTCCAAGGAAATAGACATTCTACTACAACTGTCTGGGGGTGAAGAGAACATCACTAACAGGAAACAGATTTTTCTTTCAGTTGCTTCCCTGTCTGACTTGATTAGAAAAACACAGGAGAATCTGGGAAATTCTTTGCACTCTGTGCCAGGATAAAGGAGGTATGAGATAAGCATCAGTGAGCATCTCCAACGAAACTCCTTGAGAATTCAGCTGCACGTTTACAAAATAAGCAAGATCTTTTTCCTGTACCAGAGGAACTGGAAAGTGCAGGCTAATAGTTCTGGAAATCTGAGATCATTTCCAATACAGAAGAAAAGTTACTAATTGAGTGCACATGAGTGAGAAACAGCGGGCATGAAGTCGCCAAGGGTGCAACCTTCTATCTGTTCCAAAGTGAAGACAAAAGTTAGTATCTCCCTTATCTGTTAGGGGGGAAAGTGCTATCTCCCAACATTTTCTTATTTTGTCTTTACTTTACATACACAAAATGCCTATGTAACACAAGCCTATGAAATGACAAAACATGCCTAATACAAAGTTCACAGACATGTAAGTTGTGGTTTTTTTTTTTTACTTTGTTATATGGCAAATCCAGTTAAAGTTTTCAGATAATTAATACATCCCTAGGTACAGAGCACTAAAAGTGCTGCTGTAATAAACCTGCCTCATGTTTGATATCCACCTGCTTAGAATTTCCTACAAAATAGTAATGAGCTAAAGAAGGCCCTGGCATCTGTCTAGGTCAATCACGTGTTCAAGTAACACCAGCAAGAGGGTTAAATTAAGCTTAATCAAGCATGGAGCGATCCTCCTTGCAGCCTTAGCTCTCTCATTTGCTGCAGACAATTTACAAGCTTTCTGGGCCAGAAATCAGTCTGTTCCCTTACAACAGTCTAATCCTTGTGTACTCATTTATGCTTCTCCCACAACTCACTGCTATGTGTCAATATCTGTTAATTTCCTTTGTTTTACTTCTGTTTTGCGCTAAAGAAAGCACCAGAAGAACAATTTTTTTAAATAGTTTTTTTTTGCCAAGGAAATGTAATCACTGTCCATAAATTTACTTCAGGAGATGAACAAAAATAATCTAACTTACATTCCATATATATAGATCTGTCATTATATTTAGAAAGTGAGACTTTCAAATGTCACCATGTACTTAATGAAGCTGGTTACTTTCCCATCACAGGATCCAAATTTGACCAGGAGCAGTGCTCCTCTTCACATCTGAAGGGAAGAAATGTTGCAAATCTTTTCAACATTTCTTTTCCTTCTTCATCCATTTTGGACCTTCTTTTATGCCCAGATCTCATCTGAGCCTTTCCAAATGGTAAAACAGGAAAGAAAGTTAAGATTTCTCCTTGACCCCTTGTTACATTTCTCTCCTATCAAAGCAAGTTGCAATCCCTTGAACAATCGTAAGAAAGACCAACTGAAAGAAGATTTCAGGGCCAGTTATATTTAATGAAATAATGCCAAATAAACATTCCAGGGAACTCATGAACACAAACCCCACAGAAGTATAAAAGCTTCTGCAGTCCAAATGAGGCAGAATTTCACTTTGCATCTCTACAGATAATTAGCCCTCAGATTTCATTTCAAGTCAATGCACTGAATTTTAAATTAATCCAAACTGTAGATTCTTCATGCAGCTTACCGCTTCCTTGATGATTTCAAATCGTTTTTCATCAATCTCAAAAGTAGCCATTTTCTCAATGATCTTCTTGAGCAAGATATGTTGCTTGTCATTATAACCTTTTACAGAAAGCTATGGAAAAAAATGCATAATTGGCTTTAAACGTGGAAGAAAAATGAATAAACAATTATCAAGTCTTGTATAATTCAGTGAACAATACATTTTTCAATACTTACTCTACACTCAACATTAACTCCTTATGAAATAAATTCCCTTTACCCACCAAAAGGTAACTGATGAATGTAATATTGCACATACTCTCAGGAGTTACGAATGTAGAGAATTAACGTCAATTCCTGTTAATGTAAGCAAATTGTACTCAGAATACATATTTCTAATCATTATCAAGTATTCAGTCAGTAAACTGTACATTTGGAGCACTGAAATTGTATTACTCTAGGTTTCTCAATTTTAGTAAAAAAATGCAGATTCACAGTCTTAAATATTCTCTTCAATTTACTTTTAACCTTGATCCATATTTATCTTGTTGCTCAAAAAATACTTTGTGGCAATAAGCAGTACTATAAGAAAAGGGGTACTGTCAACAGCAGCACAATTTATATCCAGGATGGTATTGGGCTGAAACATCAAGGTAGGTAGTTAGTATACAATCATAATGAGATACTGATCTGACCATGCACTTTTTTTTTTCCAAAGTATACACAAAATAAACCTGGACATGTTTAAAAAAACAATAAACAAACAAAGAAAATTAAAAATTACTGTATGATTGCAGCAACATACAGAAAGTTATTCTAATTAAAAAAGGCATTAGAAGGCCTTTTGGGAAGAAAAGAACCTTCAAAATTTGCCCTCAAAACAGGAGTTTAATTGATTTGTGCAGTTTAGTTATCAAGGACAAAACTAAATTTTAGGACACAAACCAACATGCAGGTGAATTCATGCTTTCTAAGAGGAATAATGATTTCTTCTATAGTTGCTGAAACATACCAAAACACGACTTCTAAGAAAAAGCTAGCATAAATGGAATTATAGCAAAGGCTGATATCCTAAATGGCATTAGAGTCCAAACTGTTCAACAATCGACATGAGTGATTGTTTTCAGTGTAGCACCCGTCCTTGCTTGAAGCTACCAACATTGTACAGTTGCACCTATTGACTACAGAAAGTCCCATGATATCAACATGGAGTAAATTTATTTTAACACATAGAAAAAGAATTTTTACAGTCAAAGAATACAAAGAGTCTACCAAAAAACCCAACCAGTGAAACAAAAAACAAAAATCCAAACAACCCAAGGTAGTATTTTAAATAACTGTAAGCTTCTAAACTGTGACTAAAAATGAAGACATTTACACATATGCACACCTCTTCTTAACTTCTCTTTCTCTGGGCATGGAAACATCAGCAAGTTTTGAAACTGAGAATAGGTAACTAAGTTTGCAGTAAGTTAAGTGAATGCTACCAGGAAATGGTTTTGTTTTCTTTTTCCCAATCCAAAACAAATTTAAAGAAATCACAGCACTCTCTTTCATATAGAAAACGTAAAGACAATATATAGTATATTGTAAGTATAGTATATACTAAGATGCTTTGGAAAATAACCTTCTATAGGAAATTTTAAACAAACTTTGGTATAAAACAATGTTTAATAAAAGCTTTAAACAGAATTTAATGAGACATTTTTAAAAAAATCACCTATCATAAATCTCACAAGAGAAGATGAGTAATAACCATTTATCATAATGTCAGTATTTATTGAGTAAATATTGTCAGTTTTCAAGACACATTATAAAACATGTAATAAAACCAAACACTAGTAAGGAGAAGCCATACGTTATCTAGCATTGCATTCTAAGGAACACATGCACAATATATTTCCACAGCTCACTACAGCAGAATTAAGAGAATTATAATGAAATTGGTAATGCTGAGATTCATTCCACAAAAAAGTTAATCTTTTTATATAGAAACCAGCAACATTACCATTCAAGATAACCATGCAAGGAAGTAGAAATGTGAACTAGAATGCAACAATTACACTGCACGCATGTCCACAAGACACTGCAATTTTAAATACGTCACGCAGTACTGATTAAAATACAGTTTTGCTTTGCCTCTAATTCATGAGAGATATGCGAGGGAAAAAACCATTAACCATCTCATTTAGAAATGCAGAAGTCACATCTTTTCTCCAAGCTCAACAACTCCCAAGCTGTTTCATTTCCTCCTGCATTTTTTTCTTACTTACAAGTATTGCATTCATTCCTGATGCAATGCCATAGACCAAACCTGAGAGGCGTGCTGCATATGTATACTCTTTTAAATCATCCTTCAATAACCTGATAAACAGGTATGTCATGTTGCAATGGAGAGGATCAGCATAAATGTAGCGACTAACAAAAAGAAAAACAAAAGAAATGCTTTGATACCTCAAGCAGTGACAAAGTAATGGATGAAGAAACATGACTGAAGAGTATGTATATGCAGCCTCATGATCAGTAGTTCTTGAATAGGATAGCTGAGGTGTACCATTTATTTAACAGCATGAAAATACTTGACAAACTGAGATAAATATGTAAGCTTGGATTAGGGTTGTTTTTTTCTTCTTTTTTTTTTTTTAAATGGAAGAAAAAAATCTTACAACTAATTAGTTTAATTAATGGTTTAAAAATAAAGAAGAAAATTTGCTTAATATGAATGGAAAGATTGTTGAAGACTTTGAACAAAATTCAACTTAAAATTCAAATTAAAGAAAGGATGGTTAATAACCAAGATCAAAAGGAGTAACAGCCTTAGACGCGTTTTTTAAATAGTAGTCCTTCCATCAAATCAATATAAAGATCTTGATGAGTGGAAGTAGTTTTAAGGCTCTAAGCTCTTCCTTGATTTGGGTACTTACATACATCCCATAGATGGTATTTTGGAGATCATAGTTCAAGCCAGCTAGTTCTGCTGCATATGCATACTCGTTGAGGGAGTCTTTGAGTAGTTCAAGGTACAAATAGGCCATGTTACAATGCAAGGGATCCACGTAAGCAAATGGGCTGGAAGAAAATGTTGAAAGCAAAATACGCAGTTTAAAATTATTTCTCAGTTTCTTTTGGCCTTTTAAGTTTCATCTGAAGGAAATAATATTTACTGCAAGTATGCTGATGGATCCCATTACAAAGGGTTTCTATTTTGAAGCCAAATATGAACATACCTGAATATATTTATTTGGCTTTCTTATGGTTTGAGTGGTGTTGAAATACATTGAAGATTCCAGGGACATACTCTTATTTGTGCTCACAAATCAAGACATGTTAGATTTACTTTGCTGCGCTGTCAGAATTCACAAAGAATAAACTAAATACACTGTGAATAATCAGCATTTTGATAGACTGAAATGAAAGCCCAGATACTGAACACTAATTAATCCTTCCACACTATCAGAAAACAAAGTCTTTTCTATCACAGAAGTTGTGGTATGAAAAATATGCAGCACGTGCTAAACTCAGCTCAGGAAAGAGGTCTGGCATATTCATTTTCATACCACTGAGATATTTTTTTTTAATGGCAACCAGTACACAAGCTCCATTGTTCTATGATCACAAATAACACTGTCAAAAATGTCTCAAAGAAAAACAACTCAAAGACTCAAGCCAAGTTTCAACAGTGCTAATTGTTAAATATCTGTGCATTTTACAGATTTGCAAAGACAAGCTGTGTACTGCAACTGAGTATTTCTTTCTAAAACTTCTGAAGTGCATGTAAATTTATTATCAATTTCATGGAAATGATCAGCAGTATCTAAAACAATTTGTTGGCAGGATATGACTCACAATTCAAAACCGCATTGCATTTATTTCTTCTAAGCAGACACTAACAGTCATCTTTAGAGACCAGCTAATATGTATGTTTATGCTTATACAGCATTGTAGTGCACAGTCTATATCAGTATTAATTCAATAAAAGGAAGATGACATTGACACAATACACATACTGACACCTTTAAAAGTTACTAAGAACTTTTAGGTAGACCTTGACATTTTCCTCTTTGATTATGGGAAGAGATATGACAAAAGAACAATTTTAAGAATTTTTTTTTAAAATAATCTATTACAGATGCCAAGCCTGCTCCAGCACAAAAATTTTAGTCTTGGATATGCTTTTTTACTATCACCAAGTTGATTCTTCTAGGCTTGGGCTTATGTAACTTAAGCAAACAGGTCAGTAAAAACACGTAAGAGGACTCTGCCATTTGCATTTCTCCCTACAATGAGAATTTCCCCAAATGGAGCAATTTCAATATGCCAAATAATGCTAACCCAAATAACACTGAAATTTCTAAGGTTGTTTTTTTCTTCTTTTTTACTTAAGTCAATTCCTGTTACTATAAGCCTTCCTCCATCATATTCTTTCCCATTTTGATACTAAAGATTTAGTAAGTTTGAGGGAATATTGTGTCTGTATCAATTTTAACTTCTCTATACTCAGATGGGAAAGACCAACAGGGAGTTTTGAAAATAATGAAGACTACTAAATCATTAATCTTCAAGTGAAAAATAACAGGAAACAAATAACTTTGTTCTGAGAGTTGCCTTCTATTACTGACAAGTTAGTAAATAAATGCTTATTTCTAGTTTTACCTTTTTTACTGTATCAAGGAAGCAGAACAACTCAATCCCCAAGAGTGTATTTAAAAAAAAACCAAACCCTAGTCTTTCCCTCCTTCAGAGCTGTAAGTGACACAGCTGGTTATCACATGAACAACTCAAGTTGCTTCAAGGTAGAAAGTATCTAGTTAAAAATAATTAGCATTGCATTTTTAACATCCATATCTCTGAACCTTGGGAAACTTGAAAGGCCAGAGTTGACGACTGTCTTTGTGAAGTTTTCAAAAAGCAGAACGTTACACATTGTTACTTTGTTTCCTTGTAATAAAGTATTCTTGTCAAGTTTAAGTCGTACAAAAGCAAAAGCTTATCCAGTCTAAAGAATGATGGCAAATCCTGTGTTGGAGATTTGTACTGTGGTGTTTCTTTAATGTAAGACTTGTGCCATGTAAAGGTTTTCAATTTTGGAACAAGCTGAGTTCAAGAAGTTCTTATGTGTTTGAAGGAGAAACCACCCTCATCAACTTCCTCTTAATTTATCTGCACAGCAGCTGCTCTAACATCTGGGTCAGGATATCTTCCTATCATTCCTGATGATCAGAGCTGCAGGCAGAAGAAATCCTAGTTTTTTCTATTTTCCTGAAGCAGTCTGTAGTGTGAATAAATTTTGGTAATCTGCTACAAAGCAGCATAGCTATCATAATCCAATCTAGAATTGAGCCTACAACCTCTTATGAAAACCCATGTTATTAAAATGGTTTTATTCACCAATTCACTTGGCCACAAGAACCACGGGTAATTTTATCAAGTCCTATGAATAAACACCGCATTTTTCAACCATTTCTCCAGTGACCAGCAATGACAACATCGCCACTCTCAAGAGAGAGACATTAACTAAGAATCTTATTAAGTATCAAAACCAGACAAATCTGATTACAGTTTCTTTAGGAGATGACGTACCCTGTCAAAATCTCCTCGCAGCCATTCATATACAATTACTACATTATTTTGAAATAAAAGAACCCTGACCCTAAAAAAAAAAAAAAAGCCATCTTTCCAACTGTAACCATTACTAGGAGAAAAGAGTGAAGTAATTCCATTATATTAGTCAGAAAAGCTCAAGTA
Source organism: Ramphastos sulfuratus (assembly GCA_013399055.1). Classification (NCBI taxonomy): domain Eukaryota; kingdom Metazoa; phylum Chordata; class Aves; order Piciformes; family Ramphastidae; genus Ramphastos; species Ramphastos sulfuratus. The sequence goes on along the minus strand of WBNM01016572.1, from coordinate 372,816 downwards.
CTCCTGGTTTTTTTGAAGGGCTCATTGAGATGAAAGTACAAATCTAACTTGGAAAGACTATCACCACTTACCTAGTCGAAGCTGTCTCTGCTCATTGGAGGAAAATTACACAAGATGACCTTTAAAGGTCCCTTCCAAACCAAATCATTGTATAATTCTATGATACTGTGCATATGTGCACATACTTTTGTGTGCTCTACATTAAATCATTACCTTTTAATCATTCACACACCAGTATAAAGACTTCATCACTCAATTTGGAATTGATTAAACAAAACAAAACAACACAACAAAACAGGTAACCCATAACAAATTCGGTGTCCATCAATAAAATCTTATTTTGGATTTTGGACAAACAGCACAAGGGAAAGCCACCAAGTACAAAGAAAGACAGCAGAGTATTGTAACTGTTGTCCTCTGAATAAGACATGGGCAGTTACCATCTATTTCTTCCATTTCTTAACACACTGAAGTTAAAACAGTTGTAGTGTTTGCCCTGTGGTTTCAAAAAGCAAAAATAAAGAAGGAACCTATTTTCCCAAACTAGTACCAAGATCTGATGCTCTCTGATAATTCTCTGAATTCTGTCAGAAATATTTCAGTCAAAACAAGGACTAGGCACTGTGTGTAGGAGCATCTATCGGAGCCCACAGAACAGCCTTTCCAGAGATACTACTGAATCATTTAATTACACCACTTTCAGTAGTCCTGCACAGAAATAGCTGCACTCTAAAGACAGCAGTATTTTTTTCTAATTCAAAAGCTAGAAATTACTTGAAAGGAACACTAAGAAGGTGTACATAATCATGTTCACTTAAAAAAAAGTAATTTTCCTCTGACAAAAGTAACAGAACTAATATTACAACACTTCATGGATCTTGAGGTTAGAATCACACATTCATTGATAATAGTGTTCTTCTACAAAAAATAATCAGTTGTTAGTGTCAATTACATAAAATCTCACAACTTTAAGCACTTAAGATTTTATTATTATGTAAATTGAACTATCATCTGAACATAAAACCACTACCAGAATAGCATTTTATAAAGAAAGTACTATCTTTAAATAGTTATGACTTAATCATTAATTAAAAATAATACACACCCATTTTCAAAGAGGTATATTGCAATATGTAGTATGTGCTATTTGAAGGAATATTTCAGGTACAGATAACAAAACAGAGAAGAAAGTTTGTTAAGAAAGTCTTTTCAGACAAACCTTTCCTGTTAGTATAGCTGAAGCACCTCAAACAGCTTGCTACTCAACTGTTGTGTAACTTACAGAAGCCTTTTTGCTATTTACATCTCATTGTATATTCCCAATGACAAACCTTATAAAGCCTCAATATGTGCAAGAAAGTTTTTGCCACAGAAAAGCAGATCCTCAACAAACAAGAAACTTTTGGAGAGCGACTTATGATATACTTAACATTGCATACCTGAAAAATTCAAAGTTGAGACAAGCTTTTGGCAAAAAAAACTTGTCATCTTGCTTGAACCATAGTTTGCTCATAGCAGTGTCCTGTGTCAAGAAAAAAGGTTAAGTCACCTAACTTTTAACTGTAAAATATATTTTTTTAAAAGTCTCCTCACCGCTTCAAATCTCAATTTAGTGTTGTCCCCTTGAATTCTCTAACTTACATTCTTGCTATATACATTAGTGTACACATCCATCTATCTTTATTGAAAATCTGCTTATCACATCACCTAAACAAGCAGTTGAATGGCTTCAGCATTGTGACTGAACTTCTGATCCAAATGGCAATTACTTTTCCATTATGCAGCATTACAGCTATGTGTTTTAGACTAAGATTATAATGGTGCATTTAATGCTTTTAGTAAAATAATTAATTCGTTGTATGTTGTTTTAAAGTAGTGTTAGTAACAAAACCCACAAACATTTAGAAAAAGCAGTGAAAACTAGTTGGGAACTAAAGCATCTGTCACCAACCATTTTTTTAAAAAGTAATGTCCTCATATGGGAAAGAATTTAAACAATCTCCTATTGTTTTTTTTTTCTCCTGCAAAAGCTGTGAAACGGATTCTGTTTCAATTCTAGTTAAATTTATCCCCCCAACATCCATCTTTAAATTGCTATATACTGGAAAAAACATGTAAATGCAAAATTATTTCTCTGTCTCATGTTTTTGAGCAGATGTTCATTGCTTCTCAGGGATTTGGCATTATACTTTTCTCCTCCTTTCTTGCATAGAATAAGTAACTCTTGTCTCTTAAACCATACTCTCTACACTATTTGATGCATACTAAAAAAGCCAAATTACTGTCTCTCTGAAGTAACATTTTTTTTTCTCTGTTAAATTGCTACTGTATAGTTTAGAACACATCTTACATCAGGGACATAACTGTATAGTCATGTCCCTGGAGACATGATCCAATAGCTGGAGATCACTATCTGCAGTCTGGCCCTCAGGCCAAAGCCCATTTCTTACATGGCATCTTTCTTTTCTCAGGGCAAGATGTGCTTTTAGAACGGAGGTGACCTGGTTATATGCGGTCAGTGAAAATGGCCAACCTGCTGCTGGACTTATGTTCTTGTCCCTCTCTTTTTCCGTAACACTGGTCCAGTTCATAGTGGGGTTCTCTTTGTTTCAGTTATTCAGGTTTTTGTTTGTTTGGTTTGGGTTTTTCATTTGGTTGGTTTTTGTTTTGTTTTATTTTTACCTAATCTCTGTTGATTTAGCTCTTGAAATGTTTTGCTGTGAAGGTCTAGGAAATGTGAAAATGGCACAGAATTGGGAAGGGAATATGCAGGCAAAATAGTGTCTATTTCATCAAGTAGGGTAGATTATAAAAAAAAAATTCCCTCACAAAACATATTTTAAGTGGAAAGAAAAAACTAAAAGGCAAACACATTTCTAAAGCAATCATGCCTTAAAGCAAAGTTTTTGTGTACATCAATTACCTAGCTACAGAGACACTGAAGGACCATCGAGTTTCTGTAGCAAACCAATTATTACAGCTCTGTTCAGTAGCACTAGGTATTCCTGCTGAGCTTTAGGGTTTCAGTTCAGGACAAGCACAAATACGTGCACCAAGTCCTTCTCTGTAAAAAAACTGCTTCAAGTATACACCTAAAATACCCTGTGCAGAAAAATAAATGTTTTCCTGAAGGATCTCTGCACTAAAGCAGACATCCAGCATGCAAAAAGTATCCCTGAATTGAATATTCAAGCTGAAGCACAACATTAAAACAGAACACTTTTCTCATTTATCCTCCGAATAAGCCTAGAAGAAAGACAAGGATTGTCAAAGGTACTTGAGATTTGTTAAATGTATTCAGATCATTAAATAATGCTTCCAGAAGACTGGACAGTGATGTTTATTTACATGTTTAAATCTCTCTCTACCTTTTTGCATACCACCACAAGCTTTTACCATACATAGTTACAAAAGAATAGCCTTGTCTACACCCACAACTTACTGAAAACTGCTCAAAAGAATAAGAGTGGCAGCCACCCTCCTGTTGAATGAACACCTTTAATACTATTTCTATCGCTTACAAAACAGTTCAAGATGTTTGTATAATCATTTTTGTAGAAACCCAAATAGTCATAATTCAATGTTTAGCAAGAATGAACCTTCTACTGTCTTTCTAGCAGTATCGAGTAAAGTTGCCTATGCTTTTGTTTATTGTATTTTGGAATATGGCATGACCTACATTTTAAAAAACACGTAAGAATTTACTTCTAACTTCCCAGAAAGTCAGCTACATAACAAATACAGATAGCATACCTTGACAAGGGCAGGGTACTGTGTTGCATCTTTTTCCAATGGCAAAATCTCGAAGTTAGTAGGAATGAACTCATTCTTCATTGGAAGCTTAAATTTCCCATTCAGGTCAGCATTTTGCCATTTCTAGGTAAGTAGCAGAAATCAATGAGGCTAAGTAGAATTTCTGCGTAATTAATGGATATATACTTATTTATTCTATGGTGCAACAAGGTACCACTAACATATAAATGCTAATAGGGTAACAGGAAAAGAAATACATGTGGGAAACCAACTTGAAGTATGTTATTAACAGGATGATGTGGCTGAGGAGGAAGACAAGAGATAAATAATTTGAAAAATTTACAGCAGAGTAGAATGTGGTTCTGTGGCTCAGATTTTCTGCTACTGTGAACTCTAAACTAAGGTATTAAACTGTACATGTAAGCAAGAATGCTTATCAAGACCATAGGTAGGGACAAGCTAAATAAAGTGCAGTGCTCCTATGCCATGTTGGTTCAAAGTATGCTTGGTTGGTCCAGTTTAGCTCTAGGGTGCACTTTACTGCCACCTCTTCTTAGAATATTAGATCAATAAATGAATTTCAATAAGGATTTGTCTGCCTTCGTTGGCATTTCGATTTTTAAGAGCTTATTTAACTGGCAAAAATGTACTAATTCTCTCACTTGCAAAATCATAATCATAGAACGTTAGGGGTTGCAAGTGACCTCTGGAGATCAAGTCCAACCTCCCTGCCAAAGCAGGATCAGCTTATAGACAGGTCAAACAGGAATGCGTCCAGGCAGTTTTGCATGTCCAGAGAAGGAAACTCCACAACCTCTCTGGACAGCTTGTTTCAGTGCTCTGTCACCCTTACAGTTAAGAAGCTTTTCCCCACCAATTTAAAAAACAGTTACACAGAGCAGTTGTAAAAACATTCCTTTCTTAAGAATCATTTAATAGAGACTTCTAAGCTTTAAAAAAGTTAACACTCACATTTTTAAGTAGCCACTGCATATTACGATCTTTTATAGTAAAAGTGGCATAGCATTCCCTGTACTCAATATGGTTTAAGACTGTTAAAACCTATCTGTCCTATGCAATAAACATTTGTAATCTGAAGACTAATATTAAATGGACTTATTGTGCATTTTTCTGCTTATATAGAGCAGCAGATTTAATTTCTCACTTTAGTTAAATGGAAAAATTAGACAAAGAATTTACCACCATCTTTCATTTGCATATATTAGAATATATTTTTAAAAATTAACATGCCTTAATAACTTCATCAGAAATTGCTTCTTGCTTGTACTGTGTTCCATACCAGTCTTCTGTTCGGTCAGTTTTTCCTTCAAAAGACTTGGAAACTATTGCAACTCTGAAAACAGAGACAAAGCACTTTGTCATGAACGTATCTAAGAAAAAGCTGAGAAATTAGTCAGACTACTATTTCTGCTTTATCACTAGAATGCATTTATTTATGCAAATGGTACATGGGCAATCGAGAGTACATCTGAATAGTAAGTGTATGTATGCTGACCTACACACTAAGATTAATCATGAAATAAACTTTTCAGCATAATTTAATTTCACTGTTTTTCTGAAGTGATAAAATGCAGAGGTACACACAATTATTGTTGCATGCAATTTCTATTTTTTTCAGCTTTGTACTTGTTCCAGAAAATAGAGAAAGTGGTTCTTAAGACCTTCTACAGAATTTATGAAGTGACTACGACATTTTTCATACCACCTATATCAACATTCCAGATACGTAAAAATATTGACTATAGAAATTTTATACCAGATCTAGCATTTTGGATTACATTACTGCAGTGTCCCTCTTCTACTCATAACCTGACAATAAGAGAATGTCTTCATTTTTTTTAATCATTCTCATATTCTCATTTCAGAATTCCCAAATGGTGGAAGTTAGCACGATTACCTCCTATATATATTTAACGATCACTAGATGCTCAGCAGAACAGTGATGAACTTTACCAAATCTTGTGCAGATGGCTAAAATGAACATTAAAACATCAAAATATGTGCAACATAAGCATTCTTTTTAAAATCACAGTATTTTCAGACCAGGAACATTCTGTTGGGTATTTCCTTTGTGTATGAAAAAGTGGGGCTCAAATCAAAACAGGCATATGGATTTGCCTCAAACTACAGTATTTTACTTTACAAATGTCAAGGACTAGGGCTGAGCCAGCCAGTTAAGTGTAAGTACTTAACAGACAGTGGCAAAGTAAAAATCACAAAATTAGTTTTGTTCTAACTCAAACCAGGACAGCAAACATGACACCAGAGAATACAGCTGGGATGAATTCTGCAAAGCCCTGAAAAGTTTAAATACATGAACTACTAATATTGTAAATACCTATGTCCTCATCCCTCCTTTTTAATTTCAAAATAATCACTAAATGATGTAAGAAGACTGGAGAATACAGGATTCTGCTGCATTTAGCTCTAAATTACTCTATTATGAGAATTTTCAAATCTGTACATATACAGTTGGAAGTAGAAGAACAGTGGGGTAAATAACTAGCATTAGATGCATTTAAATAATGACAAGTAGATCTCAGACTCATGTGGGACTGTGAAGACATGTTCTCTAGCAAGAGATTCAAAAGTTGAAGCAGGACTTGCACCACAGTCTAATCTTAAGACTGTATTTTAAATCATACACAAAAAGGAGAGGCTAACAAATCTCGCTTTTCAGGGAAGCAGACTTTCTCTGGTTGGACGAGGGAAAACTTTTTACTCCCCAACTTTGAAAGATCTACATGATTACCATGAACACATAGGTGCATGCACAAAACTCCTGTTCTCTCTGCAGAAGTTAAGCAATATCCAAACCACAATTATAATATTCACCTTTGGGATACATTATTTAATCTCTTATTGCAAATGGCAGTAGAAATGGTTACCTTTTTTATTGTGACTTCATTGTGGCTTTTTGTATCTGTTTGCATGTTACAGTTAGTTCACTTTTTATACAAGAGGAACAATACTAAATAAATATTCAGCAAATAACTAAGCACTTCAATGATAGAGAATATTTATTCTTGCAACACAGCAGACACTAGCTTGGCCAACAAGGTGAAATCTATTAGAGAGTCTGTTGTTATATTAAAATGAGCCATAGAAATATGCTATTATGCTTTGCATTTTAACTTGGGACAGCTGGTGAGCCAAAGCTCTATCATGTACAGATGAAGTTGCTAAGAAACTATAAAAATCATAAAGTCTACTAGAATTTCAGGCCTTTCCATCCATTAAACAAAAAAATAAAGGTAATAAAAAAAAAGAGGATTAAGCTAAAAGATTGTCCTGATAAAATTCCAATAACCATGTGATCTGAGAAGCAAGACAAAGGTGTTCTATAATATACAGGCATCTGTTTTTCAACATTTCCTCCTCCTCCTCCCTTTCTTCAATATACCAATACTCAAGCAGTAGCAACAACCCAAGCACCCAAACATTTGCTGTTAGAGCATACTAAAATTAGAGAGCTAAAAATAATTGTCTCCTCAACACATAAAAAAAAATGAAATTGTGAAAATCGTGATTGCAATTCCTCAAGTAGTTCAGCTTCAAAAGATCCTACCACCTTCCCTATACCCCGATCTACTACTGGAATCATTACTTACATTTTGAGCACTCAGAAAACCTACCCACAAACATATAAAACAACCCGAAAGGCATTTCATCTGCCTGAGAATTAGAACCTAAACCAAGACACAAATGCCAACAGCAACAACCATGAGTACAGAAGAGGGGGAAAAGAAGCACCACAGGCAGAAATACAATACCATGCAGTTATTTAAATGTACCATGATGCTTTTTTCAAGTTATCAATTATATAATATTATTTTTGCTTCATTTCTGTTGTGCTGTATAGCACTATGAATAGCAACATGGTTTAAGACACCATTGAAATGCACTCAAAGCAAGAGAAGCAATCTTTGATAGGATCTGTCTATATCATATTTAACTCAATCAATGCAATTAGGCATCCCAGCCATTCATTAATATGGAACACAGCTGAAACTATAAACACAGTTTAATTCTGTATGTGCATTGTTGTATATGTAAACTGTAGGCCTCAGTTATGGTCAATTTTCAAAAAGAAGCACAATTTCTATAACATGGTACATATTTACTTGGTATCATCTTGGTTTTCAACTTTATTGAAATATGAAATGGAACTGCAAGTGACAGATCCACAGAAGAGTGTTACATGGGAAGAGAATTCATGCTTTAAAATTAATGTACTTTCAGGAATCATCAACTGTTCTATTCCATATTTGCATAACAAAAACTCAGGCTTCTAAGGGTGAACAAGTAACAGAATTTAAGACCATAATTTTGTGGTATTAATAACAGATGTGTCAAAGCCAAAAACAATTAATTTATACCTAAGAAAGAACTGGGTTTTTTAGGAACCGATTTAAGCTTTTGTCTTCCCAATTATGGTATTGTCAAATAATGGGAAAATATGACACATTATCTTATTCGAGTGCGTAGAATAACAAGACTGAGACAAAATCAGCAAAAGCTTAGGTCTGTTTTCCTTCAAAATCCTCTATAAAACTGATGTGAAGACATATATAGGCTATGCAAAGCCACTTCTACACAATCTGAGATACAGGGTAAACGGGTAAACTACACGTGGAGAGATAATACGAGGGTGCATCACTCTAGTTCTGTAGAAGCGAAAGTTATTTGTTAGGGTTCAATAAAACTAAGTCTCTATAAACACACTGGTTTGTAGAGAGAAATGAATGGAAAAAGTGATTTTCAAGATCTTTACTCAGATATAATGCAATTAAAAAATAAACACACACATTCTATATTTGTATCATGTTTATTGTCAGGGACAAGCATCACTGACTGCATCAAAGTTACTGTTTGCTCAGTATCTGTGGAATTCTAAGCCTTAGAAATTTCTCTATCAACGTTTTTGGCATTCATTTTATTTTTCTTCCCTCTAGAATAGTACTAGTGCTGCACTTCAGCTATCAAGAGAAAAAAAAAAAGTTCATTTGCTATCTAGGGGAAAATGTTCTTTAGTTGCTTAATCCGATGAGTCACTAGCTTCTTAGATTTTAATAAAAGCATTTATTCTGCAGATGATGAAGGGGAAAATTTGTACTGGAGATGATGGGAATATTACACTTTTCAGTTAAGACTGCAACACATGCCAAGTCTATTCCCTTATCTTCACAGATGGCTGGCAAAACCCAATGCAGTTTGAACAAGTGAAAAATTATACTTACATCTTAAAAAGGTTTCTCTCTTAGGAAAATCAAACTACTGAACGCAACAAGTAGAGTGCAGGGGTGGGAGGGAGGAGAATATGAAAATTTCCTGTTATGGTTCAGTCAAACAGAAGCACATATGGATACTTGCTACCATCTGTGAGTATGGATATCTTTCCATATTTCTTAACAAACTGTGTTTTTTAAAAAAAATAACATTTGAAAAGCTAAACTTTTTAAAAGGACATTGAACAATATCATCTAACTAGGAATGCAGCTACCCCAACACTGATGCTGAGAAAAGTCCTTCGTGTAGGTGAATTCCAACGGAGCTGCAAAGAGGCAATTATAAATAAAACCATGATAAAAAGGAAAAATTCAGATCAATAGAAACTAAATCATAACTTGTCTGTTGCAGTGAAGAGAGCAAAAGAGCAAAAGTGAGCAAGAACAGAACAACAAAATACAAACAGGAGAAAAAAAAAAAAACACAACAGGTAAAGCTGGATGCCAATTCTTTTACAAAAAGGAAAATAAAGTTATACATGAGCATAAACAGCAGTAAATGTTGGACAATCAGAATACACAACACTTAAAAATCTTCTATTCTGTTTCATGATTTGGGTTTCTCATAATTTTGGAGAAGACCAATAGTCTGAACGTAAAGAGAACAAAGACATGAATGCATAGTTGTTAGGACAACAGCAAATGCCAGAATGGTTTTAGTCTATATACAATGAGCAGTATATCCATCATTACTCTGGCCACATACCGTTCAAACTCCAAGCCAGCCTGCTGCTGCGGCACTATAGGGCTCCTGCAGGACCCATTCAATCTATGTTAAAATATCAATGTTTTGCTGAATTCTGCTATCAAAACTGGATTTAATCAGTCTTTGCTCACTCTCTAGTTTGCATGTACTTATATTTAAGCCTTAACAAGACAGCTATAGGCATAGCTGTTCATATTTAAGCTTAAGAGAACTAACCTTCTTGTATTTACTATCTTGAAATACTACTAAAACCTCTGCAACAAAAAGAATATATAAATTCTTTACCGTTAAAGTGATGAAGATATAAAATCAATTATATTCCAGAACTGAAAGTCTTCTTATTTCCCAATATGTAGCTTTTTTTATTCAAATGCTTAAAATTACGCATTGACTGTAAACTACTTCTTAAGCCAAGGGAAACAAAGAGACAATATAGTTAGTCCTGGGGGAAGATCAAACGCAACATTTCTCTCAGCATCAAAGAAGAACGCACAGTAAAAACAACTGAGAAGAAAGTGGAACGAGACCTAAGACATTCAAATTCCATGATTACACGGAGACTCAAATACACAGAAGTTACTAGATTACCACCCCTCTCTGATCACAAGCTTTCTGGATTCAGTCATCATTACTCTTCTATGAAAGCTTCTACACCTTCCTGTACAGAAAAGCAAGCCTATACTGTCAAATTTAGTTTCCAAAACAGCCCCACCACTGTGACTCTCCAGTCTAAATGTACTAAAGTCTCCAATTTGAAAAGTCACATAAGATAGCATTCAAAACAGGTTGAATTTGAAAAGCTGAAATGAAAACACTATCTCCAGTATCTGAAGAATCAAAGCTCCTCAGTTGCTTCAAATACTGAAGTTGATAATTTTCAGTTAGTATTTAGTCTAAGTGTTCCACCTTAAAATAAATACTTTTTTTTGATTTAAGACTGATCCACAATTACTAAGTGCAAAGAATACTTCCATCTTCAGCCAGGTCACTGTCAAAAGTGAGACAACTGATATAATCCTACAGAACAACTGTAAATGACACACACAATTGTAAACAGTTGTTTTGTTTGGTCAATAATGTTTCAGAGAAGTTATGGTTAAATTCTGTATCTTTTCAAAATTACTTTTTCCTCTCTCTCTAAGAGGATTTTTGGTCATCTTGCCCTTTTTTGCCCTTAACCAAGAACAGAGAGGAATGCAGAATCACAACTGCAAGTGCAAATACAAGTTTAGATTAACTAAAGAACATCATGAAACTGCTGTTTACTACATATTTAACATTCTAAATTCTTCTAAAAATTCCCACTGCTACTCCTGTGCTTCTGATCACATGCTACACACTTGAATTCTCTTCCCCTACCGTATTCTCTATGCCTTCCTTTCTCACACTAATAACTTTCAAACCACATTAATTATGGCTATTTTATGCTGAGCTACTGTGAACTGGAAGGGACTGCTGAAAGGCTGCCACAGCCAGCAACAAGAGTAACACAGAAAACTGATGAGTGGCCGTAGCGTTCATCCTCACAAGCTTAGAGTCTGTAACTGTATTTACATGTATTAATTTCTTCTCGGATTTTAAAAATTTAAGTAAGCACATGCTTTGAAAGTACTCTGGCTAATTACAAATGCACAATTTACATTATGAAAGGTATTTTTCCCTAAGATAATACTGATTGTTTTCTTGCAATGTGAAGAGCCACATTTTAAAGCTATGTGATGCATTAATAAACATCAGAACCAATTAAGCACCTGTAGCTTGTTTATTAAAGCAGTATGAAAAGAAAGTTATTTACCTATTGGTCCTAAGCAATTCCAAAACCTGGCAGAAGTTCAAATTCATGTGGAATTTGGTTACTCTTTCCTCTGTGGATAAGTAAATATATATTCTCTCCTTTAATTACTAAAACCAGTCTTTACACTAAAGGTAAGCTCTTGTATCAAATTCCCAAGAAGCTGGGACATAGATGAACACAAAAATACATTTTAAATAGAAGCATTTAATACAATAGGAAAGAAAACCTGGAAAATTCTATGAAGTATTGTTTGCTCAAAATACAATCTCTCGAAATATTTAAACTTTTAGTTGCAATATCCTGCACACATTACACAGATGCACACCCACACACAATGATATAACCTCTTCTTTAAAGGGCATTTATTACTATGGCAACTACTGTCACTGACATAGGCAGCTCTATTTATTTTATCATTACTTGTCTACCCCTAGAAACATCAGAATCCCAGAACCCCATCGTATCTACAAATACATTTAGAAATCCAATTTTATTCTAATGTATCCAGAAATTACTTGAAATCACCCAACTTTTGAAAATAAGGTAGATTTTGTTGTACAAACACGGTGAAGATTCATGCTCAAGCTTTAAAGTAACTCAGAGTAATTTCAGAATGCTAAAATACAAAAATACACAGAAATGTTTGAATGCATGCCTTGCTGCCCTTCCACTTCCAAAACTATCTGAAAAAAATCAGTTTGGAGCATATTCAGAAACTGACCCCTCCAAAAAAACAAAACAAACAAAAAAACAAACAAACAAAAAAACCCCACCAAAACAACAATCAATCAATCATTTTTTGTATCACGTATCTGCCTTCCAAAGCCTTGGTGAGTAAGTGTTCAAATACAGGAAGATACAGGAAGACTGATGTACAGAGCTTGTTTTGTGTTTTGATACATTTAGTATCTCTACACCACCAATTTAATATTACAATACACACTAAAGATCTATTAAAAGAATCAACTGAATGAAAAAGGAAAAAAAAAATAGAATGGGAAAAAGAAAATTCAGGTTCCACAGCACTACTGTAACTGATGGCCAAGCAAAATTCTAGTAATTTAGATTGCATGCACATTAGCATACATAAAAATATACACACACAAATTCACTTCTTGTCCTACTGAATCTCTGCCCTATTCAGTGCACCAAACAATTAAGAAAGTTGTTCTGTATCTTATGTTTTGCTCAATGCATGACTTGGCTTCTCTTTCCAATATTCACCTCTTCCTCTAAATACAAAGAATTACTAAAAGGTGCCTATCACAGCACTCAGTGTTAAAGGAACTTCGCATTTAAAAACAGAATTATGAAATTATTTGGGTTGGGGGGACCCTACAGACCATGTAGTTCCAATACCTGTCATTGACAGGGACACTTCCTACTAGACTAGCTTGCTCAAGACCTCATCTAACCTGGCTTTCATTGAATATTGTAAGAGACATTCATTTTCATAGGAAACTGAGGCATATAGAGATCCATGAAATTACAGAATATCCATTCATTTTAGATGCTCACTTTAAGATTTTTCTAATTATTTCCATTGTATGATACCTTATAAATTCAACACAAAGCTTATGTGGAATTCCTTGTGGATTCAGGCCCTCTTAAGTCAGGCGTCAAGATCTTAGGCATACTCAAGAAAATAAAATGGACTGAGTAATTATTGGTTTGCTGTGATAAGTTTGTTTTAGGTGCTCGTCTTCTGCAATTTAGGAAGCCTGTGACAAAGTAAAGAAACTAGTTCTCCTGGGCAGCATTAAACAGGCTTAACCTTGAAGATCTTAACCTTGAAATTCAACAAGGCCAAGTGTAAGGTCCTGCACCTGGGTAGGCACAATCCCAAGCACAAATACAGGCTGGGTGAGGAATGGCTGGAGAGCAGCCCTGAGGAAAAGGATCTGGGGGTCTGGGTTGATGAAAAGCTCAACATGAGCCTGCAGTGTGCACATGCAGCCCAGACAGCCAACCGAGTCCTGGGTTGCATCAAGAGCAGCATGGCCAGCAGGGTAAGGGAGGGGATTCTGCCCCTTTACTCTGCTCTCATCAGACCCCATCTGGAGTACTGTGTGCAGTTCTGGAGCCCCCAGTACAGGAAGGACATGGAAGTGTTGGAGTGGGTCCAGAGGAGGGCCACGAAGATGATCAGAGGGCTGGAGCAGCTCTCCTATGAGGACAGGCTGAGAGTTGGGGCTCTTCAGCCTGCAGAAGAGAAGGCTTCCAGAAGATCTTAGAGTAGCCTTCCAGTATCTGAAGGGGGCCTACAGAAAGGCTGGGGAGGGACTATTTACAAGGTCTTGCAATGACAGGACAAGGGGCAATGGGTTTAAACTGGCAGAGGGGAGATTTAGACTGGATGTTAGGAGGAAGTTCTTTACAGTGAGGGTGGTGAGGCACTGGCACAGGTTGCCCAGGGAGGTTGTGGCTGCTCCCTCCCTGGAGGTGTTCAAGGCCAGGTTGGACGAGGCCTTGAGTAACCTGTACTAGTGGGAGGTGTCCCTGCCTATGGCAGGGGGTTGGAACTAGATGATCCTTGAGGTCCCTTCCAACCTTACCATTCTATGATTCTATGATCTGCTTTTTCCTCTTTCTGCAGCTTCCTATTACCTTCACTACACATCTTCCAATTACACTGATAGGTCAGGCAGAGCAATACATGCCACTGGTGTATTATAATGAGGTTCTGGAACATCCCTGCTCTCTAAGAACTGGAACAGAAGTTTGTATGGGGGGGGGGGGGAAGAGAAAAAGGTAAGTCATGGTAAAGTTTAGCTTATTTGTCCTTTGTGAACTATACTGTACTTAGTACGCACAGGCTTTTCTGCTCAGTTCTTCAAGGTTTACTCCTGCACTTAACCATTCCCAGCAGTTCCACTAGTCAGCTTCTCTATCCATCCTTGACTAAGACACCAGCTCTCACTGCTACCATTATCACCCCTTAAATTACCCCTGTGACGTCCTTTGCCAGCTCTCTTGGTCCCAGGCTCTCCCTTCCTTCCTTAAATGTTCTGCCCAGGCCTCACTCCTCCTCCATTAATAAGCTCTTTTTTTCACCCTGCCCCCATTATCCTCTCTATGGCTTCCTGATTCCTTCACTTGCACATCATCATCTTAGCAAAATGTTATGTCACTTATACTAGTCTTTAAGTATTCAAACAGACATTAGGCCCATTTGCTCTTTCAGCCTCTTTTTTCTACCCAGCTTGGGTGATGACACAAGTTCCTCAAGAAAAAAAGAAAGAGAGGCCTCTGGGTTTTTTCTCAACATCTGGTCTGGTCAATTACTGAGCCCTGAAATTTGTACTAGGGCACGCACATTCTGCAAAGAAAGCCCATGTGCAGTATTGGTCACTTTTATATCAAAACAATGTTCTGCAAGTCTGAGAGATTTTAGCAGCAAAAGACACAGCTATTTCTACCCACATAAATTGGTAACCTTTTCAGAAGGACTGTTAACCTACACAAAGTTTCAAGGCATTCCACGAGGAAAATGAAATATATAGAGCAGATAAAAGCCATCCTCTTAACAGATTTCCAGACCTAGCTCTAAGAGCATTCCATATAAAATGCCCTAGGAATTTAGTCAGGCAGGCTAATTTTACTGGCTTTTTTTCCTCACTGTTGAGGAAAAAAACATATTCCAAGTATGTTCCTAAAAACTACTTTAGTTAGAAGAAGACATCCTGTATAGAAAGGACTGAAAGGATGTTTCTCTCTGAACAGGAAGTTACATGCATTTAAAAGTGCTTATTTTCAATGAGGAGCAGAGATGTTAGCACACAGAACAATTGGTCTTTTTTAATGACATTTACTTTGGAGCTGTAGGATATACCAAGGCATTTATGTTTACATTAGTTTATCTACTTTCTTAAAATACAAGTTATTGCAGAGTTTAACTTACCGAACATTTTCTGGTCTCAGTTTATCCAGTACCATCTCTATTAAATCAGGCCTAAATTCCTCAAGCAAATATTCAGCAGCCAATACTTCTTCTATAGGATAATACTACAAAACAAAGGTCAGAAACATATAGATGAATTAAACAAAAGGAAAGCATGAAAAGCTACTGTTTTGTAAAGAAAATGGAAATGTATACATCTGGTCACTAAATCTGTATTACCTTGGCAGTTTCAAATTAGAAATACTTAAAATATTTATCTAAACACTAATGTACTCTAACAATGCAATCATATTTCTTTCACGGTTGGTAATTTTCTGTACTGCATATTACCACTCTTCTCACTTAAAATATTTTATGTCTCAATATAAAAAGTAACCCACCTTTAAACAGTTTTTGGAAGTAACTAAAGGAAAAAAAATAACATAGTGAATGCTGACCCCTGGAGGATATTTTTAAAGATCAAATATTGAGTATACTAGAGTGCACTTGGGAAAAACAAAACAGAGACAAAAAAAGCAAACAACCAAAAGAAAAAATTGCTACTTTTTTATTTAAAGCAATTTAAAGGAAAGTATATTTCAATTATCTGAAAGTGTAAACACAAATTTGTAAAATGTTCTGTATTTGAGATCAAACTAAAAATCTTTTAACATACAGTGCAATTTATCTAGGAAAAAAAAAAAGATAAAATTCCTCTGTGTTTAACAGGAAAACTGTTGATTAACATATGTTTAACAACGGAAAAATGCTAGGTGACCTAAACACCTAATACTTGAAGTTTCCCATACATGTCTGCTTTCTTTGACTAGAATCATGAAATGGCTTTCTGAAGTACTTATATAAAAAAAAAAACCACAGTGGAATGATTTCTAGTTTACAGAGTAACTCAGTAAAAGATTCTGGAAAAGACAAAGGGCTGGAGACCAAGAACAATGAATCAAACTTTTGACACAAAAAATCTGAATGTAAATGCTAAAGATCCAGAATTTAAGAGGTCTCATACAAAAGATTCATCATACACAAAGAATGCTCATTCTGCATCAACAGCTAAACAGACTAAGCAACTTGAAGAGAAATTTTAAAGTATTCTGTTGCTACTAAGCTGGATTTACCAAGGCAATACAGACTTAGTGACTGAAAGTCTGCATTTTATTTCCATTACAAACACATGCCACAGTCTTCCCATCAGCTGGAATTGAACACAAAATGTGTTTGTTTACTTTATTATCTTTGTATTGCCTGAGCATGAGAGTTGGAGAAGATGACCTTCAGAAGTCCAACCCTACTTTAATCTTTTTGTGATTCTGTGACTACTTTGCAGTAATGTCAAAGCATAATGTTAAAATAAACCAGACTAAACCAATCTAGGTATAACAATCAGATT
The DNA here is from genome assembly GCA_013399055.1 of Ramphastos sulfuratus. Classification (NCBI taxonomy): domain Eukaryota; kingdom Metazoa; phylum Chordata; class Aves; order Piciformes; family Ramphastidae; genus Ramphastos; species Ramphastos sulfuratus. The sequence continues at coordinate 355,968 of WBNM01016572.1, read as the reverse complement.
AAAATAACATGTTTTAAATTATACAATTAAGGAGACAAAACAAAGGAAAAAGGGCACTGCACACCAAGGAACAACTACCTGGAAATCATCAAGCCTGCACATGACATATGAAACAGTGTGAAAGCAAGACCTTAGCGGTGACTCCTTAGACCAGCATAAATAAGCTTGGACGATAAATCTGTGTTTTGCTGAATAAAAAGTTTTTTAATACTTTTTTTGTAAACATGTAACAACTTACGACATTACATTTACTCATGCTAACTTATACACGGCTTGTATTCCAAGTTATGAAAAACAGCTTGTACTTCTAAGTGTATGAAATCATCAAACAACAGTTCTAAGCTTGGTTAATTCAAAGTATAATTTTTTTATGACTCAGAGGCAATAAAAAGAACTATAAAAGTAACTTTTCTGTAACTACTTAGACAACTACAAGCATAATCTGAGATACCACTTATACTGCAAAGCACAGTGTAAGGAAAGAAAGCAAGGGGGAGAGGGGAAGAAGTCCTGAATTAATATTCTGCTTTTGGGAACACTGTTGGCACTTTCTGGACTGATTTTTGGAGACAGCAACCGTAATCAGGATTGATCCAACAAATATAGACCACTGAGAGACTGTTTCAGAAGTCCGTTTGTCAAAAATATAAAATCTCTTTAACAGAACAAAAGCAAGATAAAGCATTCCAAACAGGAACTCTTAAACATATTAATTTAATTTTTTTCAGTTAAACCTTTTTAGTAAACAGAAAGACAATTCTAAAATTGAAGATCGCTGTTTGGACTTCACAAACTAATGCTGCAAAATGCCTCTAAGCAGATGTAGACATAAGCTGTGCAACGGAGAATGTCTGCAGTATATAAAAGTCGCATGAATTTCACTAGACAAAACCTTCAAGCTAGATTTTCCTTTAGTGCAAAATGAGATAACTGAATTTTGCATGAAATACAAAGACCGAGTATAAGCTAATTATTCTTTGAGCACCAGCATTACAGCCAAACATTTCTAATATGATGTCTTAACACAAACATTTCTGCTTGCTGCAGTATTTCAATATTGTTACCTATGGAAACGTTTAGAAACATTACACTTTTGTTTGTGATAAAATTATTTCTCTATTATTTCCTTAGAGAACATTCAGCTATCTGGCAGACTCAGAATCACAAAGCACATATCTTCAAAAACACTGGAAGATGTCAAATAGCAACTCCAGTAACCATAAAATCAGTTCTATCAAGTATAGAAGTATAAAATGGCAGAGTGAAGGAAATGTGCCAAAACTTACTGCCAAAACTAAGATCTATGTAGGATGATACTAGCTTCCTAAGCTGAAGGAGTAAGGAGTGCAAAGGACCTTTGCAAATAGCTGCGTTTATTAAGATTATAATCATACTACTGAGTTAGTATACTGTAAGAAAAAAAAAAAGGGGGGGGACACACAAAACAAACAAACAAACGAACCAACCAAAAAAACCAAACCCAACACTACACTTACATGCAACATTCCTCCAAGCTTCGATGTATAACCTCTTGGTCGTTCTTTATCTTTAAATCTGAATGCCACAGCATTTAGATCCTAGGAAACAATGTAGGGAAGATTGAAAAACATACATTAAAGACTATTTTAAGACTAATTACTGGGTAGTTAATTCCTTTTCACAACTTTAAAAAAGGTAGGGGCTTTGTTGTATCCATTTATGTTTGGTTCATGACTACTTTGAAAAGTTTCTAGTAACAGAAAACTCACAATTTCACATTGTCTCACAAAGTGAAATGTTACAAGTCCTGTAAATCCTGTTTGCAGTAAGATCAGTCCCACAGCTCATATATTTAAATTTCCTGATAATCAGAAAACACATCAACTTTGATTCAAATGGATAGCGTTGCAGTACAATGTTCATTGCATGATAATGAACTGAAGCCTTTCCCTCTTCCATTTTTTTTCCCTTTTGCACAGCCAGACAAAAGGCAAATGCAGAGATAGAAAAGGTGTCTTTCCTTACACCGTTTTAACCACAGAACAGGACACAATGGCAAGATCTAAGACTACAAAACCAATGGAAAGGACAGTCCATCTGCCTGTGAAAACATTCAGAGTCTGGTTAGTTCAGCAATTGGAAGTAAACTCAGAAGAAGGTTCTTTCTTTTCAAACTAGTTTAGCAGCTCCTCTGACTTGCCCCACAGCCTCAGGAGTGCTAGGGCTGACAGAAGCAGAGCCAGAGAAAGACGCAGGGATGAGATGGGAGGATGGAATCTTCTATTTGCATGTAACAACAGTGTAATAATTTCACTTGGTAAAAATACTTCATTTACAAGTATGCAGGGTCAACATGTAAGAAATGATGTACCTGAAGTATTTCAGCTCTTAGAAGAGCAGCAAGTTTTCAAGAAAAAAAGCAAAGTAAGATGGAATAAGAAACGTTTACTCCAGTAATTGTAGTGAATCAGCAGGACTACACATATAAATGAAACTGGTTTTATTTGACAGTGTCACTGGGAAGTGCAGTACTAATTAATTCTAACAGGATACTTCACATTTTCCTCTGTGCACACAGAGTCACACAGACTTACAAAACACATTAACAGTTCAGCAAAGGTTGAAGTATACAAAAGTACTCCATAAAAACTTTTAGTTGACCTCTTAAAAAGGTGAGAGATCAAACAGCAGATTAAATGTCCTACTGCATTTACAATCTCAAGTCTACAATTTGATGCATGAAAGACAAGTGTAGAAGAATAGATGTTTCAATTTCCAATTCAATGTTACCCCTCACACCAGATGTTTCCCCCTCCTCCAACTTCAGTGAAGACTAAGAAAGGTTATGCAAAATCCTCACAGACAGAAACATCTTCCTCCACCTCCATTATGCTATCATAACATGTCAACACACAGCTCTGTCAGAGGTGTTCACCGAGCCATTTTTCACCATTTTATCAGAAGTCCTGGCTAACAGAGAAGGTCCCAATTAACTGGAGGTTAGTAAATGTGACACTCATCTACAGCAAGGGCCAGAAAGAGAATCCAAGGAACTATAGGCCTGTCAGTCTGACCTTGGTGTCAAGGAAGGTTATGGAGCAGATCATTCGGAGCACCATCACACAGAGCACATTCAGGACAAACAAGTGATCAGGCCTAGTCAGCTTGATTTTATGAAAGGCAGGTCCTGCTTGACTAACCTTATCTCCTAAAACAAGGTGACCCGGTTGATGGAAGAAGGCTGTAGATGATGTTGATCTGGACTTTAGTAAATTTTTCATACTGTTTCCCACTGTATTCTCCTGTAGAAATCAGCTGCTTGTGCTTTGTTGGGTAAAAGTTATTTGATGGCTGGCCCCACAGAGTGGCAGTGAATGGAGTTAAGTCACAAGTGGTGCTCTTCCAGCTCAGTATGAGGTCCTGATATTTTTTTATACCTTTACCAAATAATCTGAAGAAGAGGATTGAGTGCTCCCTTGGTAAATTTGTAGATGACACCAAATTACGTGGGTGTGCCAAGCTGCTTGAAGGTAGGGAGGCACTATAGAGGGATCTGGAAAGGCTGGGTCAATGGGCTAAGGCCAGTTGTATGCGGCTAAGCAAGGCTAAGTACAAGGTTCTGCACCTGGGTCACAACAATTCCAGGTAATACTACAGGCTGAGGTAAAAATGGCGCAGTGAAAAAAGATCCAGAGGAATTGGTTGCTAGCTTGTTAAATATAACCCTGCAGAGTGCCCGGGGGATACTTAGGGACTTGGTTCAGTGATGACGTAGCAGTGCTGGGTTAACAATTGAACTTGAGGATCTTAGATTCTATTATTCTATAAAAGTATTTCTTAAGAATGTATTCTGAATGTACTTGTCAATTGTCATGGTGCACCTTTTTAATTAAAACATTTAATTATCATGCAATTATTAAAGGCTATTTCCACAGCCAAGGAATTTGTTTCTACTTATAATTCAATAATTTGTAAAAATACAATCACCACATATTTCAAGTACAAATCACTATACCTTGCACTCTTGGAAAACCCATTCTTGAGGTCCTTCTGTACGTAGTTTTTGAATATATTGAAACATGTGCAAAATAATATCTTCAACATGCACTGGAAAGAAAAAAATGCTTAATAATTCATCCAGTTCTGCACAAAGAAAAAATTCTAATGAACACAAACCTGTGAAGTTTTATTTTTCATTACACCCTGATACATAGCACACATGTAATCCCACTGGTGAAGCTAAACATGTTTTTGCTCAGACATGAATTTAAGATTTAGGTCCCCAACCAATTTTGAGTACTGTCGTATAATCTATAAATGTATAACATATTTTAATTCAGGTCTAAACAGTATGAATGATTAGTGCACAAACATTTTAGCAGCTCTTCCTTTAAAGATACTTACTTTAAAATATTTAATAAACACTACAACTAAGTTGGTTCTTACATTAGAGCAAATGTGTTAGCACATTAGAGAAGATCTAGACACATACAAATAACCAGATAATTAAAATAAATTTGCTTTAAAGCTATAAATACAATTATTTTCTTTGGATACAAACCAACCGATCAGACACAGCACTTCACTTACAAAGTCCTTCCTCTGTCAAGTCCACATTAATAATGAAAAACATGAAACCTCTAGCACCTTCTTTCTGTCCTCCAACAAGAGTATTTACCCATCCTATGAAATCCAAAAGAAAGCCAAAAGAAAATGTATTATAGAAACAGATCTGTAACAGTTTATGTCACTTTTGTGTGCTTCAGCAACACTTTTTTTTTTTTTGACATTTTGACTACTTTACATGTTCTAGATATAAGAATATTTACATGTTCTTTCAGACTAGGCATAAGAAAGAATTTTTTTATGAAGAGAGTGGTGAAACACTGGAAGAGGTTGCCCAGAGAGGTGGTGGAAACATTCAAGGTCAGGTTGGACAGGACTCTGAGCAACTTGGTCTAGTTCAGTATGTCCCTGTTGACTGTGGGGCGGCTGGACTAGACAACCTTTTAAGACCCCTTCCAACCCAAACTATTCTATATTCCCTTCTCTTCTTTAATGCCTAACGTAACAGTGCAAGTTAAATGTAACACAAATCAGACTTAGCTGACACTGTGCTCAGAGTGATACAAGCAACTCAAAATTATTTGGTTACTAGCTAATGTATTTCTGTTTAGAACATAGTAATAAAAATAACAGAATATACACTCTTGTAGCCTTCCAGATATTAAGGGACAGAAGTCTCCGAGTCAGTGCCAGAACAGAGACAAGATCATTATGTTCAAGTTCACATAACCCTCTAAACAGAGGTAAAGGGGAGTGCAAAAATTAACAGCTTTAGTAGTCAGAATGGCTGTTACTTATTTTTATACTCCACAGGAACCTAAATAACATAACTTACAACTCAAATTATTCTAACAGTTGGGGGCTATAAATTTAACATACAGGTGTCAATTTTAAGTGAAATGAAGCTAAGCTTTAAAAAGTTGTGCAATAAATTACTTCTTAATTCTTTACCTTCAAAGGACTTACCTTTGGCTTTAAGCTCAGATAAAAGACTCCCAGGGCCTTCATGCCCAATCAGATGGCCAAGGTAATGGCCAGGGTTTGATTTATAGTACTTCTGAAGGTCTGGTATAGGAAATGTGACATAAAGATTTCTAATGTCCTTAATAGGTACCACTTTGTAAAGTTGCTGGGAGGGAAAATAAACAAGGAGATCAATAAACTAAAGGAAACTCTCATTATTTGATTCATTTGCAGAGCACGTATCATGTTTTTCTTCACATGCATGGTTTATCAGAATGAAATCTCGGAAGTATAGGTATGTAAACCCTAGGGCAACACTTTATCCATTCATGATGTAAACAGAAATGGAATTACATTATCTCTCAGCTACTTACAGCTGCAACCAAATGTACAACATTTACTATAAACAATATAAATCTATGCTATACTCAACATGGAAAGGTAGGTGGAAAATTAGATAGAAACATGGAACTTAACACAGACATTGCTAGAGAAGTAAAAAAGCGCACAAGGTATTACTGTAACAAAAAATGCCATTTAAAGATACTAATTTCTGATGGAAGATATATTTCTATACGTACCCGAAGGTGTTCTTCTTGGAAAGGATGTTCAGGAAACTCTGGTATAGGGACATTTTTATTCTCTACTTCTGAAAATAACTTTACCACCAAGCAAGTCAACTCATCCAAGGATTCTAGAAAACAGAAATATTAGAAAATGTATAATCATTATCTGAATATTCTGGCAAATTTGGATTGTGTAAATTCCTTGGGAGAGACATGAATTACACAGAAAAGTAGTTTTAATGGTATGATAATCAACAATTTCACAAAAGAAATCTATATTAACATGTAATTTTTTAACTATAATGTGCTATATGCACCATAGTTATTAAAGGAAGGTTTCAACCATAATTAAAATAAATCCAGTAACCAGAAAAAAGCATCTTTTGCATTTAAGTGATGAAAGCTAGAACTGAAGATATGCCCAACGCTGAACATTACCAACAAAAACAAAACATAAAAATTTCAATTCTGCAAATTTCTCAGAGTGAAAGCATCTTTGCCAAAACTTGGAATCTTCAATCTCAGCTCACCTTCGGTACACTGATAGTACTCACTGAATGTACACATCCACTAGTAACACATCCCTACCTTTAAAAATAAAAATTTCTAATGCATTTTACTGTTCAGTGATAGTGAAGATAAAACTTTGACCATATTCTAATAAATATGTGATGTTAACAGCAGATTATATATAAACTAAACAAAGTAATTAGGGACCATGGAACTCATTTGGTAGTGAGTATATGCACAGAACTTGGATTCAGTTAAGCTGTGTTTGCCCACTTTAAAAATTACTCCTGTATATGGCACGGTTGAAATTTAACAGGTACATTTTGCTGATCAGCTTCATACTCTGTTATCTTGTAAACAGCTGTAGAAGCAGATTCCACTTTGCTAATTTGTTTTATTTGACCCACACTCACCATCCGAGCATTACTGTAAGACACCATTCAAGTATCAGTCTGCCAGCACATTTTCAAAAGCAAACAGTTTCAACTCACTGAGGTTTTGCAAACTGTGTAAAATACCATCTTCACTGTGGAAGATTTTAAGCAGTTGGTTGTTAAATGAATTCAGAAGTGACCTGAAGTTAAGGATTTTTATCTAATTGTTAGGTTAGGATTATCCTTAGATAATTCAGAATCTTTTGTAATGGGAGTGTAAGTCTAAAATATGAAAAAAAAAAAAACCAACATTAAAAGCACTCCCACCATCTGCAACCAGATAGCCATCAGTCTTCATTAGACAACTATACAATGACGGCAGCTGGTAACTTAGTAACAGGTTTAAAATTTTCTGCTTATTTTTCCCACTGTAAGCTTAAAAACACATTTATACATTGCAAGTTGCTTTGGAGACTTCACTAAACATTAAGTTGTGTTTGGTTACATACAGCTTTTACTTTTCTGTAGATTTTCAGTCACTTGCATACACTTCACTTTCTTCAAACGTAAATATATGTAAAGTCTTAACTAACCAACAGAACAAAACTTACCTCTTCCTAAGACACAAATAGCCATTAAATTTGATGAATAATAAGTAGAATGAAACTTCAATAGCTCTTGTCTTACATCTATTCCTTCTTGGGTTGGTCTAGTTTCCAGAGTAAATTTGTTTCCTGTAACATAAAAACAAACAAGCCAAAATGAAACAAACAACCTTGACATTTATGAGTTTAGAAATCAAAGAGAAAAATATCAATTAATAAATTTCTGCTCCTCCAGATGGATAGTAATTGTAAAAATAATAACTATGAATCATAACTTAACTGGATCAACACTGCCTCAGCTTATCTAAGACAATAAATACTTCAACCCTCAATCAGCACATTCCTGAAGAACAGAAGATGATTTTCATTGGCTCATTTCAAGTAGGTTTTACTCCCACGTACACATTTTTGTCATAGGAATCACTGCCTGAAATAATGCCACTAATTCAAATTATAGCCTAGTATACTAAATGAAATAAGCATGGTTTGTAAACTGTGAAAGTTCAGCTTCTCCTCCTTCAAGCAGCTGAACTGTTGATGAAGTAGAACAGGACTAGAATGGACATACTCCACATTCACAGTTAAAACAGAACTCATTTTCAGTAAATATAAGTAAGAACTTGAAACAATAGAAAAATTGAGTCCACTAAGAACACACCGCATTTTAACCAACTTCACTTCCCTCCACTACATGGACACACAAAATGGTCAACAGAATACAGACCAGAGCTACAGACTCAAACTGTCTGTAATTCTGAGATCAGTAACTCCTTAAGCCACAATCAGAGCAGGTACAGAAGAGAGAAGAAGATTAAGACAAGCAATTGTAGCAGAAACGTTGATTTGTATGCTTAGAGGAAAAATGGTAAGAAAGAGAGAAAACACTGGGACAGCATGCCTTCTATGCTTATATATCCAGTGAACAAATCCTAAAATCAATCCCAGACATAAGTTAATACAAATCAATGAGGCAAAATAACCTACATAAACAATAAGGCAAGTATATTGTCCAGGTGTTTGGTGATTAGCTATAACTCTAATCAGAACTGCAACCATAAAAAAAAAAAAAAATCATCATACAGAAGCTGCCTTAAGTTTCAAAGTTCAAATGGGAGTAAAAGCAACAACTTTAAATGACACCTGAAAAGGAAGGTATTAAATTTAAAATATGTAGATGTTCTTCATTATCTGCAGACAAATGAAAATTAAGTTTTAGACACACTACTGTGTTTATTCCCACAGAATCAATACATAAAATAAATGCTTCAGCTCAGCAACTATGCTGTTCCAGTGTTGGAATACATTAAGAATCTGAAGACATCTTGTAGAAGCAGGAAAATTACCAGACACTTTCACTGTCTACTGTCAAAGTACTTGACACTATTGCAGGTACAGAAGGAGAATCACCATTATAGCCATCAAATTTAGGGAGATCCTGAATTTATCTGTAGGTAAAATGTAGATCCTAACAAGAAAAGTAATAGAAAGTTTGCTGGCTAAACAGGCTGCACAGCAACAAGGAATGACCCGAAACATCAAATGGAGGCACTCACGTATTCTGCTAGACTAATATATTCTCAGCTCTCAAAAAGGAGCACCAGTAAGGATGCCAAATGCAACCGTATTACAGTTGTCACCTCTTTTGGTAAATAAAAACCATCAAAGCTAGGCTCTGCTTCTGCAAAGTCAGGTCTACGGGAACACTATATGCTAAAACTTAGTCTCAGAACCAGAGCTTAATTTAAGAAGAGGTATGACTACTGTTACTGAATTTGTGCACATTTTGGGTATTCTTCCCATGCAAACATTTCATGTATGTCAGATATAAAACATTCTTAAACTACAGAAAACTATTTCTGCAACTTCCACTTAGGTTTTCTGAGTGCTATAAAAAAATTATTAAATATTAACTCTTCAATGGTAAGAGATGACAGAATGCACTTTGGATGTTTGCCTGTTTATCAATACGTAGAGTTCCCAAGACTTATTCAAGTTTACCTGTTTGAAAAATGCTAACAGCCCTCTACAGTGTCCCTATAGAGGCAGCCTCTATTGGCTGACTAAGTAATACACATTCTTGTAGCAGCTGGCTACCAGCCCCTCAACTACACCCTCAGTGAACAGGTGTAAAAATAATCTTCTCTTTCTTAAGACAGAGGGAAAAAAGTCCTTAAAGCCCATTATCTGCCTTCACATCACCCTACTGTACCAAATATTTTCAATAGCTGTTCATCTGGCAAACTGATTTAGACACAAAACATATTCACTCTCAAGATTAAAGAGTGCAGTGCACATAAACTGATAGCCACATTACTCTGATAATTTCAAAAAGGAATTAATGTAAAGAATAACTTTAAAAAAAAAAAAAAAGCAAAACCAAAAAAAACTTCTGCCAAAACATAAAATACCTGTGATTCTGTCCATAACTATGGTATCTTACTTTAATGTTTTTTAAACTGAGGTTTGGAGGTATTTATTTTGAATTGTTCCTATGCATTCTATGAATAATAAAGCCTGAAAAAAATCCTATAGTGATAAGATAGTGATTTGTTCAAGAATGTTCTATCTACTATTGCAGTGTTTTACACTTAAGATTTTGGTTTCATATTTTCACTCACTAACTTTACCATTGCTTTGCTGACCTTTCCAATTTGACCTAGTCACAGTCATCTAGTCCCAATTCAGTACTACTTAACAAAAAGAGTATGTGGTTAATAACAATTTAAACACAGTTCATTCATTATGTTACGCACAAAGACTTAACAGTACCAATTATGACAAATCCAGTAATTGGAAAACAGCATTCATGCAGTAATTATCAGAATCACAGAGGATGCTTCATCACTCTATTGCAAGTCTTGGATCACTCTGTTTTGTGTGTTTCTGTCCACCTCTATTTGGTCTATGATGTGGAAAATGTGATAAAATACCATAATAAACATGTGTGGAGAGGAAAGAAAGGGAATTGTTCAGTCTGTTTTTGACAATTTTATATAATCAATACTACTTTGTATGTTACACAGAATTCTAATGGATGATTATATTCTGGCAAACCTGTTCCAAATTTACTGAAGGGATGATTGGGGTTTCCAGTAGCCTTCTCCAACTGGAACAACCTCCAGGCATCATTCATCAGATTCTTCTCATGCTCAGAATCAACAGCATTCACTTCCCTGTCTTTGCAGCTTTCATCAAACAAAGGGCACAGGAAAAACTGGGCAAATCTAAACAGAAAATGTTTAATTCAAGGCAAGAGTATTGTAAACAAATGGCAACAGAAAAGTATGAAGCTTGGTATCTCCTGAAAACAGCTATGTTATTCTTTTAAGCACACAACTCAGTCTGTAATATTTTTGACACTGATTTGCTAGAATTTTCTCTCAATTTATCTATACATGCAGAAAACAGTATTTCATCATTTAAAGTACTACATGATCAAAGACCTTGCATCATAATTCATACACTGAAAATTTCTACTGTTTTGAGGTTTAGCTGCAAGAGGCTCTTAACCTCATGAATCAAATCTGTCTTATTAGACATCCAGAGAAAATTCAGGGACAATTCTGTCTTTACCTTACTAACTACACCTTTCCATTTCTGGCCCCTCCCACAAAAGGCAGATATTTCAATGAGTTAGTTCCCTTTACTAAAGGCATCCTAATACATTTCTTAAGAGTTCATCCTCCTTTGGCTATCAATTAAATAAGGATCCTACAGGAAGTGTAGTATTTGATTATATATTCAGAGTATTTGCATAACACAAGTTCACGATCATATTCTGTGTCCCACATTTCCAAAAGCATTCAGTGTAAATATAACCTTTTAAGTTCAAAAATTCTGCCTCAGTGAAGAGCTCTGCTAGGTGAAAAAAATATAAGCAAAGCTTTTGAAATGAAAAAAGTCTGGTATCAGTTTTAAGAGATAACAGTGCTCTCAAACTCTAATATCAGGATTATGAAACTATCAAAAACTTTTTACACAGTTTCAAACAGCACCTATACAACAAAAAATGAAGTTTAAAAGAAGTGTTTACCTGTCTAGTGCACCTTCTAGATGTTCATGTGACACATCAAAGTAATAGTTGGTATGTTCTCCACTTGTGAAGGCATTTGAGCTTCCAGCATGTTCACTAAGAAATTGGCTATATTCATTCTCTTTTGGATATTTTTTGGTTCCCAGGAACAGCATATGCTCACAAAAATGACTAAGTCCAGCAATGTTGGGGGGATCAGACAAGGATCCTGCAGAAGGAAAAGATTTCATGTAACTATTCATAAAAAAGTAATACCAAAACTAATTCTTTTAAATTGCTTTATATTACAGTGTGTTGACTTGAGCAATTATGTGAATTCTGTATATATAAGCAGACACTTGCGCAGTTAGAGTCAACTAAATTCAGTCTTTAAAAAGAAAACGCAACATAAAATTGGAATAAATAACTGAACTAATTAGTGTCTCAAATTGCCTCTCCAGATCAGCGTGTGTTGCCTTATAGAGACAATTTTTCAATTTAAGTCCATGACTCATAATTTTGAAGACCTGGCAGATCCCAGTGTTCTGACTTCTATACCTTGCCTTCAGAAACCACAACAATTTCCAAGCACAATTAAGGAGGTATTTATCCTGTGGTTTACAGGACAATTGATAACCTTTAATTGCCTCAACACATACAGATATTGATGACCAGCTAGCAGGTGTCAAGGTACACAAGACTAAAAGACAAAAACGATGTATAAGAATAGAAGCCAGAAATGTAGAAGTTCGAGCATGGCAGTCGTGCTTTGGAGTGTGCAACGGAAGAGCAGAGATAAAGTAAACACATCTACTCCAGTACATGTGCAGGAACTGGATGCTGCAGTTGGCTATTACTGTCATAGTTCATAATGAAAACACATGTGAAATCCTCTGAACTAGATAATGATTTCTGACAGCCATCTACACAATAAAAAAAGGTCAGAAGTTTTCAAAGTTACTCTACCACTTCTGTCCTAATATCAACAGCAGCAAAAGCTCCCAAATACAAATGTGGCAAGAGGATGCTTAGATAATGAGTACAGGATGCTTAGGTAATGTGTGCATGTATTCACACTTTCCTAGCAACTGAGAAACTACAACTTGAGAAATACCTCAGGCATAAGAAAAGGCTTCTATTATTACAAAGAGTCAAAGTAACTGCCTTCCCCTTCTATTTCCAGTATTTCTGTTTGCACACTTAAGTATCATTGGAAGTTAGGGAGTGCCTCTCCAACTCCTACAGCACTACAGCATTTTCTCACCTCTATGCACCAACAACATTAAAAAAAAAAAGTCTGAGATGACAGATGGAGCTGTCTGAAATAATTGCATTCACACCCACCCCTTTCCATCTCACAAAAGAACTCTCATAACATGAAACTTAATGGTTAAAAGAAATCTCTCTACTGTGTTTACTCAAGTATAGGTGAGTGCAAAAAGACAATTTAATTAGCTCTAATAACTTTTAACTTGCTGTGTCAAAGAACTAAACAAACTTTAAGTCACAATAAAAAGCTAGGCTGCCAACTGGATATTGCTCCTGTCAGTTTGTGTGTCATTAAGACACCCAAATACAAAGCAATTTTATTAATGATGTAACAAACATAACATCCATTAAATACCTATGTGCACATCAAGTGCTGCTGAAGATTTATCTGTGGTGGGGTCACTAATGAGAAGAGCTTTAATGCCATTTGCCAACTCCAATCCACGATATTCTCGCTTATCCTCAGGTGATTTGATAATTTCATTTGTTATTCTCTTAATAGCTGGATTGTTCATTTTGTTGTTTGTCTCTTTCTGAAACCTTGAAGAAAACAGAAGATATTTCATTTACTAATTTTATTTAAACTCTGCTAGTATTTTAATATTACATTACAGAATATTGGATGATACTGACAGTAAGAAACCTAATTCTGCACAAAGCTCGCGCAACTGGCCTGAAACTACGCTTCAGATACTGACACTGTTAAAACAAAACAAAACAGTCCCAAAGATGAAGCAACATGATAAAATTTTAGTTGCATGTTTCAAGTTTCATACTAACAGTAATTTAAAAAGAAATCAGTAAGGAAATATCATCCCGTCTTCCAATTATGACAGAAATTAATTTAAATTAAGCATATATTGATATCACAAGTATAGTTTCAGACTTCAAGGAAGTACTTCACATGTCTGAATTGGGTGTTTTTATTATGAATGTTGTAACCTCATAATTGTCAGATAAACAAAATTCTACTAATAAACCACTACATTTGCACACTCAAACAAGAAAAAAGTGACATCCTCTACAATATTGCTATAAAATACAAACACACTAGAGAAAACCCAGGATAAGGAAGAACAGACTGTCTCACCTGTTTAATCTTCTACTATAAAAGACATACTACAAGACATGCTTCTATAATGGCACAATTTTGAAATACCACGGTTATGAACTTACATGTTCTCTTCTCCCAAGTAACTAGCAGTAGGATTACAGGAAATGGGTTTAAGTTGTGCCAGTGGAGGTTTAGATTGGACATTAGGAAAAACTTCTTTACTGAGAGGGGTAAGGCCTTGGAACAGGCTGCCCAGGGAGGTGGTGGAACCACCATCCCTGGAGGTGTTCAAGAAGTGTGTAGATGTGGTGCTTCAGGATATTGTTTAGTGATCATGGTAATTAGGTTATGGTTGGACTCAATGATTTTAAAGGTTTTTTCCAACCTTAATGATCCTGTGATTTTATATAAACTCTGGTTATTTTGTTTTTTTAAATACCAAGTGAAAAGGTAAGATATTCAGACTTGGATACCTGAGAAAGTAGAGTAGAACCACTTTACTGCACGTTAAAAAAACAACACAACAAACAAAACCAAAAATCAACCAACCAAACCACACACATATAAGCTAATCAAATCACAGTTATGCTCTTAGCCAGCTGTGATATATTCCTGTATGTCAGACCCACTGAATTCTGAGCCTGGTTTACAAGAAGAGTTTTAGAACAGGACCTGTTACATGGTACCAAACAAATTCAATCTCTTCCTAAGGTGAAGCGTTGATTGCCATATTCCTGAGTGACTTATTACATGAGTTTTGTTTGTTATTGCTGAACTAATTTCACCTAAGAAAAACAGATTTGAGTCTTAATTCCCCACCACAACACATACAGATGCATAAGGAATATTGTATGGTCCTCTCAGTATCACATAAACAAGGAGTTTCACAATATTTACTTTCCCTTTTTTTGGTATTTACTTTCCCTTTTTTTTAAGTTGTATGATTCAAGGAACTTCACAAAGATTTTAAGTACATATAAGCTTTACGATGGTATGGGACATAGAATATGAAGGACTCCACAGTTCTCAACATATTTATTGTTTCAGATCTTCAGTCACACAATTTTAACTAACTCCATTTAGTAAATCAACTGTATATTCAATGTTAACAGATACACAAATAGAAAATTAAATCTGATTATATGGGTTTATTTACAGTTTAAAATTACAAATTAAGGAGAGACTCATCTAATAAAATCTCCTTCCTAAAATACTGCAGCATTCTCAGAATGGGAAGCAGTTCTGCAGGCTACTGTCCCCCTGGATTCTCTCCTTCCCATTTATTTATATTATTCTGCGGTATAAAAACAACAGCCACCTTGAAATCAGCAGATGCAGAGTCATCAGTGTTGACATTAGGTATTATAACAAGACAATAAAGAGGTCATTATTAACAGCATGTTAACGGTAGAAGGCTCATAAATATGTTTACACTAGAATCAGCAAAAAACTATTCCACAAACAGAAAACTGAGATTTAACCTACAGCAGAGTGAAAGTTTGGGTAAGACTGGATTTATGCTTGGCATTAGACCTTTGAATCCTTCTGAAATAAGGAAGATTACTTTAGAACTTTTAAACACATTTTAACACACTTGATATGAAAGGAGAATTACAAACAGGAATTATAATCCAAATAAAAAAAAAAACCAGAAGCAGTAAGTATGGAAAGCATCAATGAATAATCAGAATCTCAATGCTTATGGCTCTTCCTTACAGATAAGATGAAGTAACTTTTTTAAATGTGCAGCTAAGGCATTTTAGAAGAAAACATTTCCACTGATAAAACATGGTTCTCATACTATGAATTGCCTTTTTATTTTTTTCCAAAGTACAGTCAAATCGAATCAATAACAATAACCAAAATGCTAAATCTAAATTTATATATTCTCATGTAAACCTACCCACTAGTTTAACTCTGTACGCAGGCTAATCCTGACTGGAATGTCTATGGACTTCCTTCCTCTGGGAAAAAAAAAAAAAAAATGCAGATACCATTCAAAACCAAAGGATATTCCATAAAGGATATTCCAAGTACAGCAACAGCTGAGTTCCTATCCATCAATAGCACAGACAGAATCACATTTACAATTTAAAAAAAATGCCTACTTGCTCAAATTTCAGAGTCCCAAGTAGAAATACTGTACTTAAACTTAAGATACTGTGTAAAATGTATGACATACTACTTTTCATAGATGAATATCAGTAACTAAACTGTTCTTAACTGTTCTTGCACTTCAACACAGTTCTATTGGATTGATGAATATAAGTATGCAGGAAAGCAAGGAGATCTCTTCGGTTTTCAACTAAAATACTCCATCTCATTAAGACACTAGTTGCTTATCTTAAAATACATACATACTACAAACTTCTCAAATTTGTTTCTTTTTTTATTATACAATTTCCTTGTCATCTGATATCTCCTTGTTATTTCTACACTGCACTATTAAGTCACAGAACCTTACCGTCTATTCAGATGACTCATCTTTCCAATGTGATTCACCAAATTATGCAGCTTCTGTGAAATCCTGTGAGATTTCAATTGATGTCCTAAGAAGCTGCACACCTCCACTTCATGTTATTATCATTCCCTACTTCTGCCTCCTTCACAGGCTACCTCTAGCTTGCTAGTGAAAGAAAAACCAGTACAAGAAAAACCTTCCATTTTCAAAAGGTCAAAATGAGTAATTGAGTCTTCAGACAAGGACTTAAGATTGTATCTCTCTCTTCGCTGTTATTTCAGTGGGCATTGCGAACAAAACATTATCTTCAACTTAAAACCCGCAATTATTTCTCTGCAAACTAAACTGTAGTACCAGACAACATGGAACACAGATTCTGGAAGGCAACCCATCTAAAGAACAGTATCAATACCTTCCTGATTAAGTACTGTTCCTTCCAGTGCTGTTACTACAACCCAGTATCTAGAAAAGAAAAATTCACTTATTTATACGATGACTTTCCTTAAGGAGTAAATTGTAATACATATTAAAATTTCCTCATGAGTGTAGCCAGCAGGTCGAGAGTGATTCTCCCCCCTTACTCTCTTGAATACTGCATCTAGTTCTGGTGTCCCCATAAGAATGACACAGAACTGTTACAGCAAGTCCAGAGGCAGGCCACAAGGGTGACTGAAGGGCTGGAGANAGGGGGTTAAAGTAGACAATCACTGAGACTCCTTCCAACCTAAGCCATTCAGCGATGACTTCCTTCTGTGCAATGTTTTAGTTCTCTAAGTACAACTGCTTTATGATGCTATCACGTTCCATTCTTTCATAAAAGAATTCTAAAACATTACAAACCACTTTTTGACAATAGAAGTACTTCTGACAACAGGAAAAAAAAATTATAGAAACCGAAAGCATTTTGCATGTCTTACGGTTTTNAAAGCTGGAGAGGAACTTTTCCTATGGCTGTCTAGGACAGGAATAGGGGGAATGGTTTTAAGCTGAAGGAAAGTAGGTTTAGACTAGATCTTCACAGTACNGGGAAGCTGTAGTCAGGTGGGGGTTGGGCTCTTCTCCCAGGCAACTAGTAAAAGGACAAGAGGGCATGGTCTGAAGCTGCCCAAGGAAAGGTTTAGGTTGGGTACTAGGAAGCACTTCCTCACAGAAAGAGTAATTAGGCACTGCAATGGACTGCCCAGGGAGGTGGTGAGTCACCATCCCTTGGGATCTTTAAGAAAAGATTGGGTGTGGCATTTGTAGCTGATATTGTGGTGTTAGGTCATGGGCTGGACTTGATGATCTCAGATGTCTTTTTCAGCCTCAGTGATTCTCTGATTATGTGAAATAATTTACTTCCTAAAGTCATATTCAGACACAGCCCTGAAATTCATGTGCTAGGTTTACTTGCTACGCTGTCATTACAGTGAGCATTGGACGATGATGATCAGTAACAACAAAATTAATCCTCAAAGTAGATGCTGTGTTTCTTGCAGAGCTAATATCCTACAAACACTTATTAAAAGAAATACTGTCACACTACTTTTACAGAACAGAAGCAACAGAGAAAGGCCAAATAAAACAAAGACAGCAGGAACAAATAAAAGCATTACTGTATTACTGGGAATCTTCCACTTGCTAAAAAACTACACCTGGAAAGATGACAGAGCTAGAAAGAAAACAAGAGTGAAGAATGGGGATGTCTGAATCAAGTACAGGGTCCCTATTAAATAACTGGGAAATATTAAACATCACTTGTACAATAAAAATATCAGTTGAAACAAGATGCTGCATTCTAAACTAGAGCACTTTGAAGTAAAATTACATTCTATTCTTTGAGGCTCCATTTTTGTACTGCTTTCCAGGCAGTCCGTCCTTTGGAACCACTGACGATCTCTAGGGATGTCAGGTTCCACCTGCAAACAGCATATTACAGTGGGATTAAGTGATATATGACTCTGCCTAACCATTATAGTCTTTCAAAGCTATTTTAGAAAACTAGCTTTAATTAAAAATCTGACAGTGTAGTCAAATCTAAGTTCAATGTTTAAACAATTAAAGGACCATACTTGAAAACCAATTAACAGAAACTCCTGAGGGTTGTTTCAATGCAAGAAAGTAACTAGCTAATAAAAGTATGACCCCCTCAAAGCACAAATTGCAAAGTGCTTTTCAGATTTTTTTTACCACATCAGACTGAAAACATTCAAGTCAAATGCTAGCACATGGGCCTAAGCCAGATGAATAGCTATAAACATTAATCATCTTGAAAAACTCAGATGAATGGCAACAGTTAACAGATCAGCAGGTTTTGATGTTTGCTCTCAATTTTGTATTAGTTGCCTTAAATTTGGGGGTTTGCTTGAAGCTTTTATGCAACTGAAACCAAATTAATTCAACAGACACACCTGTGGGTGTTGCAACATTACTTTTACACATGCGTATTTGTAGTGTTTTCAATTAACATATCATTTGTCTATCGAATACACTTGCTATGTTATGCTATGGGCAGTATAACTGTTATTCAAGTTCTGTGCCCTTGAAACTATACAAAGAAAATAGTAATGTCCCATCTCACATTTTACACCTGTTTCAAGATCTGTATTTTATTTATATCCACTCCACTGGAGGTTTGGGGTTTTTTGTGAGTTGCTTTGTTTTGTCATTGTTGTGTGTTTGCGGTGGAGTTTTCCCGGTTTTGGTTTGGTTGGGGGATTTTTGTTTTGTTTTGGTTAGCTTTTTGGGATTTGGGTGAGTTTTTTGTTTGTTTGGTTTCCTCGGGAGGTGGTTTTTATTATTTTTATTGCCAACTTAATTACCTACCATTTACCAGAGTGAAGTGAAACCTTTGCTGAGCCAAAACATCTCTCTGCAATGTTCTGCAAGGAAGCTACTATTACTAAGGTTTCTCTGTGTTACTTAGTAACTTGTATGAAGATTTCTTCAGTTGCCAGTGCCTGAGAGAACGAAGTTCTGCGCAAGAAGCCCAGTGCTACAGAAGTACTAGCCAGTTTTACCATCTTTCTTGCAGGGATAACAGCACTGCATTGAGCACTCTGCCAGAATCTTCAGTTGCAGGGTCATGGCTTTGTGACAATAAAATAAATCTCCATTCTTCCACAGGTGTTCTCCCCTTCTCTTTGTCTCTTGCACCTACCTCTCCTTACCCTCGCAGTACAATTAGATGGCCTTGTGACATCCTTTTTATTTGCAACAGCAATCTTATCAGTAAGTCAACCAACAACCTACCTGCTCTCTTCTCAGTTCACTTAGTATGCTATAATTAATGCTATAAACTATAATTAGTATGCTATAATGAAACAATATTTTCAGACTAAACTGTAGGCAGTAAAAGTTCTTTCCTAAAATCAGACAAATGTTTACTAAGTTCTGCTACAAACAATGTAATAAAAAAAAGGAATGAAAGAAGCAAAGACTAATCTAAACTGAACAAATAAACCCTGAACCAGTAACAACAACAACAACAAAAAAACAAACAAAAAAAAAAAAACAAACACCCAACCAAATCAAATCAACTAATGTGACCATTACCATAAAGTCCATCCTACTCTTTCAGGTTACAGGTTCATGAGTTGACAAACCTAGTACACCTTCTTTAACACGTTTAAAGATAAACCAGTTATTCAACATCCATAAGCCATCAGTCTTCTGTGAATTTGTCACGAAGCTAGATAATGTATGAGATCCCAACACATTTCTGATGCCTATCTAAATAAATCCGATTGCATAGACAGGCAGATAGACTGCCTAAGCAGATAAACTGCTCAAAATTTCAGCATGTTTTATCACTTAAAAATTCATTAGGAATTCAGCATAATACTTCAAATACAAAAATTCCAACTACAAAGACACAATGATTTAACTAGTGCTACCAAGTTATTAAGAACAACTATCACGCAATATCAGGCAAGTTTGAAGATGATGAATATTTGTAAGGTTTTGTTATGTAGTTAATTTTGAAGAAATTCTTCAGTCTCACTACAATTAGACCATTTTCAAAACCTTGGTCTGCAGCTTTTTGCCAAGTCTGTATCTGACTGGATAAATTCTCTGCTAATGACGGAGGCCAGGCCAGATGCCTGCCTTGCGCTCATTCCCAGAACGGTCCAGCCTCCACAGCTTCTAGATCACAGCAGCAAAAACTCTGTCTGCCATAGGTTTCACTGCCAGTGTGACAGTAGAAACACTGGTGTCACACACCAGCATACAGGAATTCACAACAGTATTAATGACACAGTACCATGTGTGAAGCTGGTAAAACCAAGGGTCCTGGTAGTTTCATGTGTAAGATTAGGACCCAGCTAAATGGCTCATGTAGTAAAATTTTCAGTATTCTTGCACTGGGGTCAAACCGGCTGGGACATACAACTAGCATACCGTAAGGCTAATTTACTGCCCTAAAACTACATTCCTTAACTACACAAATCCAGTTTTCAAAGCACTGTAAAAACATTAAAAAACAAAAAAGGCAGCACCTTATACAATTCCAGACACAGCCATAAAGAACATGCTTTTAAAAATTCCTGAATCGCTTCAGGTTAGTTTTCCTTATCTCTTCAAAAATTGCCCCAAACAATTCATCAAAACACATCATCCAATGTAAACCAGCGTTATCCAGAAATAGAAAAAAGTTGAAATTAACCTTTCCCTAACACTTCTTTCAGTTTTTAATAAGATTGCTGAAAATTCCAAAAGGGTTTTAATGCCTTTCGTTATTTGAAAGATTGGTTCTTTTTGAAATGTAAGAAAACTTTTCTGATTTCATCTTTAGATTATATGATGATATAGGATCTTCAGAATGATTTCTGAAGTCTGGCATAGTTTTTTAGCTTGCATAGTTAATTCCCATCAGTCTCAAATTGCATCCTAAGATCAGGACTGCTGAGATAAGTTTCCATGTTGCGTGACCAACTGCTTGGAAGTGTATTTTACTTATTTTCTTCAGAAATGCACTCATAATTTGAATAATTTGCTTTCTGCATCAAATACTTGCAACTCTGTGGTTCTCATCCTCTCTTCCTCCTTCCCTGGTATTTTATCTCCACCACCCTACCAGTCAAAGGGCTTGGTCCACAACTGCAGTGCAGAAGTGGTGTCTAGTGCATAGCCCTGCACACTCTAGGAAACATAAAACTGCATGCCACAGGGAAGACCTCTGCTTTTTTCTAACTGTATTTTGATGTGTATTTCATACATTTTATCTACAAGCAGCACATCAGATTGCCTAAGACTCTTTGTAAAGGCAACTCAACACTTTATGCTACCATCTGTCTCATACCCTCAAAAAGAAAAACTTGTGAGGTCTGAATTACAAAAACAAGATGAGACTAAAACTTACACTGCATAACAAGAAGAAATACACAGAAACATGAAAGAATTGGCAAGAAAATCTGATCTAGCAACATAAACAGAAAACTTTAGGATTCTGAATCACAAAAAAGTACTGTAATCCCACATTAAAAACATTCTTATCTAACACTAGAGTTCTGACATAACCAACAGCCCTGTAACAATGAGCAGATTGTAAAGAGTGAGCAGAGTTTTTCAAAGACATTAGTCCTGGCTGCTCACCTATTTTTTTAGTTTTTATGGGTTTTGACAATTCAATTCTAACTCTGCTGAAAATGTTGTAAGTTAAGTCTCAGTATTTTGTTCTAGCAGTATTTTGTTCTATTTCAATTGTTCAGGCAAGGTATAATTCTAGCTCATTCTTAACATCAGGTCTAAATCTGGAACATCAGATCTAAATAGAAAGCTACAGTGAAGCAACTTTCTAAAAAAGCTTCATCAAAAATCACCTTATTACATAGACAGTGCTACTCATAAGCATACATCAATTTCTGAACATCATAAATGCCGAGAACATAAAGACTGAGACATTGACAGACCATGTAGGTACTAATACATAACTAAAGACCAATTAAAAGTCCTCTACAAAGATTTTGTATTAGAAACTCTGATTTTTAGTAGAAGATCAATATATAAAAACTACTGTGCAAGCATCTAACATCATAGAATATATCAATAATACCAAGTGAACATGTGATCTCTCCAACAATCTGAAGGTACTTTTAGCAAATGACTTCCACAATAAACTGCAATAACCCCCAGCTAAGAGTCTCACACCTTCTAGTTCAGTGAAAGACTGGAGGTAATTAACTTTTTGTCCCCTCCCTCTTTCTTCTTCGGGACCTATCAGGGTTAAGGAGCTACTTTAGTAATAGTCTGCAAAGCAAGTTATAACCCCGACCCTGAAAAAATTCCCAAACCTACTGTTTCATCTGAGGGATTAAGCCATAGCCTTACAAGCGACTGAAGACAGAAAAGGACCAAAAAAGCCCGTGAACATGCAAACACGCACCAGGGGCTTCCCAACTAGAACAGGCAATTTCGATCCTGCACATGAGATGAAAAGGAGAAGGTAACATGTTCTAACTAAGCAATTACCTTGATGTTTGGCATATCAATGAGGGTTAAAAATTACATGCAAAGAAAAAGTTAAAGGTTTAAAAAGCATGAACAAAATCCAGAAATGGAAACAGGGAATATGCAATTTAGAAATAAAGTGTTAATTTTCACATGTTCACCATCTCAAACTTTTTTTTTTTTTTTTAAATCATGAAAGCACTATGCCTGCTCCCATTTTTTTAATGTAAATCCTAATTCACAATTAAAACTGAATAGATGATTAAATCATGGTTGTAGGCTGTAAGAAAACATGACAGGCCTGCTCATATATACGAAGTTAAGTTCAAATACCACACGTATTCACGTGCTTAAAGGAGTCATCCGGCAGAAGAAACTACATTCTGAAAAAAAAAAAAAAAGTCTCCAAATATACACTGTGGATTACCTTTAAAATACTGAAGCACACATAGCAATTATGAACAATAACGGTACATCCGAATTTTGACAAAAGAGCACTGACATGAGTCATCATAAATCACCTTTTTTTAATCCGAAAAAAAGATGCTGGTTTTGACATCTCTCACTTTTCCAGTGTTAAAACACAGATTTTGATATTAAGGTTGTAGTGTTAATGAAAGGGAAAGAAAAAAAAA
>WBNM01016572.1:289200-332523 GCA_013399055.1 Ramphastos sulfuratus | reverse complement strand
AAAAAAAAAAAAACAAACCCAACAAAACAAAACAGACCAACCAAAAAAAAAAAACCCCAACAAACCAAAACAAACCACAACTGAGCTTCTTTCCCTTACCCAGCTCCCTCCCTGGAAAAACTTTGCCGAGTTACTACGCAGTTTAATCTGCCCCTAAAGTGAGCCATGACAAGCCTCCCGCCAGCTCCTCCCTCGATCGAGGTTAGTCTCCACTGGAACTGGTCATACATACACACAAAAACAAGACCCCCACAGCTCGTCACGAACTGCAAAGGCCGCTCCCACCAACTTTGGGTAACTCTGACAGCAGTGTATTTTTAAAAAATTTAAACATTCTTTTAATATTTGTAGCATAGACGGACATAGTAAGTTAAGCTACATGAAAATTACGGGATTCCTTAGAGAAGAATGGAGAGGGAAAACAGTAAAGCGAGACCACTAGGCACCAAACCTGCTCTGTCAATGGAGGTGCAGTCGGAGACACAAGAACACGTCAGCCTCACCGCACACCGGGCTCTCCTGGGCAGGCAGGGCAGGACGCAGGCCTCCCCGGCACACACGAGTCCACCGCCCCCAGCGCCCTCAACTGACCCACCCCTTTCCTCTGGAGGGTTTCACGACTAGTCCTGCGTTTCCGTGGCTGCGGCCCGAGCAACCCTGACTCCTCGCAGACCCGGGAGTGAAACCGCAATCGGGGCAGGGCGGGCACCCCCCTGGCTGCACAAGGTGCCCCAGCTCCAGCCGCTCGGCCACCTTTTACACAACACAGCGAGAGCCAGGACCGGACCTCCAACTTCACGGCCAGTCATACGATGCTGGGACCCGAAATGCCCGCCCCGGTCCCCACCGCACAAGCACCATACCCAAGAAAGCTGCGCCGCCGGCACTGAGGGAAAAAACGGGAGGCCGGGGAGGCCCAGGGGTGCGCTAAGCCCAGCAGAGCCCGCCTCAGCACAGGAAACAACCGCTGCCGCATATCCCGGCCCCGCCGCCAGCACCCTGCCTCTCGCTGACGCCTGCCCCAGCTCTGCTCGCCTCAGCACGCGCCGGTCTTCAGCGCGGCGGCCGGCGGCGGCGCCATCTTCTCTGTCCGCCCGCCTCCCCACACCGCCTAGCCAATCCCTCCCCGGCGCCCTCGGGGTCCCGTCCGCCTTCCCCGCCCGGCGGGGCCGCCGCCACCGCGCGGGGCCTAGCGGGACCCGTACCTGGGCTTGCGGAAAGATGCCTCTGCTTGCTGGGAGTGCTGGGGCTGCAGCTGCGGAGGGGGCAGGGGGCCTCTGGGAGGAGGCGGAGGCGGCGGAGGGGGTGGCTGGCTGGCTGGCTGGCTGGGCGGGGAGCCGGGGCGACACTCGTCGCAGCGCGGGAGGAGGGGGGGCCGGGGAGCTGCGGCCGGCGGAGGCGGACGGGGCTTCAGCAGGAAGGGCACCGGAGCGGCCCTGCCGCCGCAGGGCTGGGTTGCGCCCGCGAGACGACCGTGTTGCGGGAGCGGCGCGCCCGCTTCCTGATGGCAGGGTTCCGCGTCCCTGCCGGCGAAAGCCAAAACAAAAGGTAATTTGAGCACAGTGGACGCGGTGTCGTCGTGAGTGGCAGAGATTTCGGATCTCCCAGTGTCAAGTCTTCCCTTCCCCGGGGGAGAAAATTTACCCCATTGGAGCTCTCCTTGAAAGAGTCTTGCAGCCCCTCACCTGCCGCAGCAGGTCTGCAGCGCCGCGGCCGCGCCGCTTTGGGCACAGTACTCTTTTTGCAGGAGGGAGTTACGAAGTGTAAATGCTAGATAAAGTTGAACTTCTGATGATGAACTTTCTGAGGAGGTCTTGGTTTTTTTTCTTGTCCTTGGTGGGCAGCCATATGGGAAAGTCGTGGTTGTGGCTGACTGCTTGAATTCATTTCAGGAGGGGGGGACACACCCCAAAAAAACCAAACCCGCTAAAAACCACTCCTCTAATGACCCCCAGTTCTAGTAAAGTG
Source organism: Ramphastos sulfuratus (assembly GCA_013399055.1). Classification (NCBI taxonomy): domain Eukaryota; kingdom Metazoa; phylum Chordata; class Aves; order Piciformes; family Ramphastidae; genus Ramphastos; species Ramphastos sulfuratus. The sequence continues at coordinate 330,555 of WBNM01016572.1, read as the reverse complement.
CTTTCTTTAGATACAGCTATTTTCTTATGTCCAACAACAAAAAACACTACAGTTATATGCTACATTTAATGTATGATTTCAGCTTCCCTGCTGCTTGCCTTTTATTACGTGGTACCATACAGCTGGAAAACGCACCTCCTGTCATAAAAAGGTAGAAAGATGCAACCAGACAGTTAAGGTTAATTCTGCACCCAGAGATGGGACTACGTTACAGCAGATGTAGCTTTAAACTAGCCAGCTTTGGTCAAATTAACTATTAGAAGTGCCACAACTGTAAGGTCAACAACATTTTTCAGGGATTTAGATAGACATTCAGCTGCTGGTTTCCACTGAGGTCTGCGGTGCTATATAGATGCTTTTACCTGAGCTACCCAGTTTAAAACATTTATGTTCTATATCAAGTCCACCCACACTTCTGGCCTCAGTTAAGACCCAACTGTCTCTCAACTAAATCCTGGTTGGAGCAAGGCAGTTGCTTATTTTTCATCTAAATTAACTGGTTGGATTTAGAACTGTGTGGGAGCCTAATTTTAACACAATATGTTAACTCGTGAAAATGAGAAATATCTTTGTCCTCATGGGATTCTAGTTTGAGCACTTACTTTTTTTTCCATTTCCTAATAGATGTAAAAGTGAAAACCAGGCTGGAAGGAAAGAAGATGGGAGACACAGTGAGATCTTAAATCTTATTTGCACCCCATTGACAGTGCATCAGAGAGGGTGATACCTTTGTGTGTGGCAGAAACACTGCCAGATGGGTGACTTCATGATGTCTCCTCCCTTGCTGAAGCAACTCAGATTAAAAGGTGAATTGGAGTCACTCCCTTAAATTGGATGTATGGATGTATAGTAGAAAGCTTCTGGTTTTATTATTAATACAATTGTAGGCATGTTGTATGTCATGTAAGGGTGAAAGCTATAAAACAGAGTTTCAGGCAGTTTACTCCTTTTTCAGGTCCTGACAGTTTTTCTAGCCTGATGTGGTCAAGTGTATATATTTAGCTAATGCTGTCCTGATGCATATTTAGCTGCTTTGATAAATCCTGCCTTGGCCTATAGAACTTGCTGAGGATATGCACAGAGGCAGTTCTGAGAAAGCAAAACTCTGGTAGTCTGCTAACAGTTGGATCTACAGAAGCACTTCTGCTTCTTTAATTCTGGTGATGAAAGATCAAGTCTCGCTCATCTAAGGTAACTATTACAGCAAGAGGTGTGCAACAGAGGTCACACCTACTGTACTTTGCACCTATTTTATCCACTGTAAGCTTATTTAGTGGCTATTCAGTGGCCCTGATCTTAATTCAGAGTGGATTGTGTTCTTACCATTTAACCCTTCATTTCAATTTATACTAGCTAAAATTATGCTCACCTACTATTCTTGATTTTAACCATGTTTTAAATACATATTTTAATGTGACACTATCAGCAAAAGTAAAATGCCTTTCTCAGTGTAGTCCAGCAACTAAGATTTCTTTCCCATGAAACTTAAATTGTTCAAAGACAACAGTGCTTGCAGTCCTGTTGAAAAACAGGTGTGGTCCAAAACATAAATTAATTTAAGTATGATTTGGAGTAAGTGTGGAAATGATTAAAACATTCCCATGAGGAAGCCCTATTGAGTAGCAATGTGGAGAACCCTCTTCAGGATAAGTGACATAACTGTACAGTGCAGAGAAAGTGATCCTTAAGTAGGCGTTTGCATCTTCCGTGGTTGAAACCAGTTCTATGTCTGATCGTGTTCTATATGCATTAATTCCTTAATCTTTAACAGCAAGGTAGTTATTCTATTCCATTGTATCTTGCATTTTTTTAACAGTGCAATAATTTTCCTGTTCCTTTCACTGGATGAGAACCCTGTCTTTAGATGAGAACACACCAGTACAGTGTCTGTGTAAGTCTTGTTCAACTTTCTGTATGTGGACAACACAGAATTTACAATATTACTGGTCAACTGAACAGGCTTTTCGAAGGCTAGTAACTGCTTTATGTTTATCTGAGGTGCAGGTCATCTTCCTTTCAATGTGAATATGCAATTAATCAGTATGTTTTTCCTATGCCACTGATAATATTAAACAATATTCAACTCTCCACATGTTCAGTATAGGTCACACATTGTGTAGCATGTTGGTAATCAAAACAGGTGTTACTAAGGTTTGAAGAAGTCTCACTGAAACTTATAATTTGTATTAATTATATCTCTCCATGATTACAACTTTTCTTAATTTGTAGCCAATCATGTTTAGTGTCAACAGTTTTACTGTTAGTCAGGCTTCCACGCCTATAATTGCCTAGGTCATCTGATAAAATCCTAGGATTCTTTTGAGACATCCATTGTCTCAAAATATCAGTATGATACAGTGACTTCTTGTTGGCAAGCTTTAGTGAAAAAAAAATTTTTTTGATCAATAATGGGCATTAGTAATCTCTACTGAAGTCGTTACATTGACAGTTACGTGTATTATTATTTATTTTTCTGTAATGTTTTTGTCCCTCTTCCAAAAAAATGGGAAAAAACACCATATTTGTCACAGATGGTGTACCTGCCTTCTTAAAAGGCATTCTCCCAAACTGTTAGGAACTAAGTATTCATCTTTCTTTTTTTTCTCCTTTTTTTTTTATTGCTCTATTTTTTTATGATATATCTTCAGGCTCTACCTAGTCTAAGAAAATCTCTGACCTATGCTGTAAATTTACCTTGTAAAACAGATCTGCAGTTACTAAGCTGCATGCATTTTTTAAGCTAACCTGATTACCAAACATGTTTTCCACAACTCCCAGTAATTAAACAGATTCATCTTAAGTGCAGGTTTGAATGATCTCTTTTCTTCTATGTTTGTGAGAGACGCTTATATTTTGAGAAAAATTCTCACTAATGCAAGTTACACTTCATAGCAGAAAAGCACAAACATGCAGAAATTATAAGAAAAGCCCTCTTACGTTCCAGAGCTGCCACCTTTTTTATGATCTGTATGAAGGAGTACAGAGCAAAAGGTAAAGATTCAGTATATTCTCATACCTGCATCTAACTTTTCAATGTAGCTGTAACTCCTACACAATTCAATTATCTTTACAAATTGTTTTTGTTCTTAGCATATATAGAACATGAAAAGCAAGTAAGAATTAGAGTAGTCTCAAGATGTTTGCAGCAGATACCATTTTTCTTATATAAATTTTCCTTCTTAGTTAAGTCTTCACTTAACTGAACCAAAATATATTACTGTGATTTATAGTGCTTCATTAGAGGAAAAAAAATAGCATGTCTTAGTAATACCTACCCACTACAGTAATTTTGGTTGGAAAGTTAAGCTCTAAGACTGTTAGAAAATACAGATTCCTTAGTTGTCTACACATAAAAATTTTAAGTGATTTGTTACAAACTTTTTGTATAGAAACATTACCTTATTCTAGGTTTGAGTCCAGTTGGTTAAAAATTGATTTTGAAGGGCAATAATTCATCTGGCAGTTGCTAACTTCCAAATTTCTGCCTTGCAAAGTAGTTTTGGTTTTGTTGGTTTGGTTTTTTTTAATGCAATATATTTATATGCTAGATATACTTAAAGTACGTATTGTTTTCCATGGTATGCAAGCAGTAAAGTCTTACATGAAGCAAAGATAAAATTACCCAGGCTGGAAATAAAAATTGTTATTAATCACTACAAAGATTTCATAACTCTTGTCCTGTCTCATCACCAGTCTATATTTAGAATGGCAGACAAATCTGTTGAATATTGAAGTTTTTATTGATTTCTATTCACAGCAGACTAGGAATCTGACATCTGATGCCCTTTTCTATAAAAATAATGTGTGTATTTAACAGATCCTGATCTTCATGCCAAGTACAACATTGATTTACTCTGACATTGTTCTAACTTTTGAGATGAATGATAGAGGAGCATGATGTGATGTTGCTTCATGTCACTGTCAGAAAAATTACCACAAGGCATACGATTCATTTAACTTTAACTCGTGGAAGAGGTTAAAGTTTCAAAGCAACCAACTTTAAAAAGAAAAAAAATAGAGGGAGGTAGAACCTACAAAATTATAGATAACTAATCTGAATCGCAGCAACTGAGAAGGCCCTAGAAGAGCAGCAGCAAAACACTGTAATACTGTAAGCTATAACATGTAGATAATATTACCGTCTGTAGGAGCCACTATGGATCTGTGGACAACAAAACGTATCAGACCAGTTAAATCTCTTAACGTCTTCTGACTCTCTACCGACAAGACCTATTACTCTGTAATAGATCTCCACCTTGCAAATTCGTGGCAAATTGCAGCAGGGCACTGCCGGCCGAGGGGACAGTGGGTATCCTGCTGGGAGCAGCGAATGCTTTGCCATCTCGTGTACACAGAAATAGTTGTTGTTTTTTTTTTTGTTTTTTTTTTTAGCAAGCAAAGTAGTACTTCCACTCCAGTGGGCACTGTCTAGGTGTTTTAAAGAAAATGGGAGCTTCATTGGCAAGCCAGTGAGAAGAATGGATGGCCCTAAGGCCTGTGAGGGAGTATTACATGGATGATGTGAACCTTGAAAACAAGTGAGGGGAGAAGTTTGGCTGTCCTAAGTCCCACGGAGATCCACGGGAACTGTCAAGAAAGCAAACCTCTCTACTATCCCCTCGTCAGCGAGTGGTAGTGGTGGCAGAAAAGAGCTGCTCGGCAGGTTGGGGGTTGACATCACGTAGAGGGCATCATCATAGTGTGGGCTGTAAGCGCTCGGCAACACCGGGCCTCAGGGTACCAGGTCAGACGCCGTAACGCAAATACGCCATCCCCGGCCGCGTCCTGGACCGTGGGATTCACCTTCCTCTGTCATTCTGCGACTGTTCCTGTCTTACTTCATCGTTATGCTCGCTGTGCCGTGATGTCCACGCTGCTCGCCTCTAATGTGACAACTACCGTACACTGCAACTCCCAGCATGCATTGCGCTCGCGGCAGGACGGAAAAGTGCTGCGGCACCCGCTGTGCGCGCGCGTCACCATCAGAATTTGAACATGACTCCCATGATGCTGTGTGCGCTTCCGCTGATTGGCCGGGCTGGGGGGCGGTGCGTGGTTCGAAGTCAGTGGCGGAGCGCGCGCCACTCTATCGGAGCGCGGCGGCGGCTGAAACGAGCGACGTTTTAGGGTCGCAGGTTGGCCTAAGGCGCCGTAGAGTAACGCGATCACCGCTGTGCCTCTCTACCGCTGGCAGGATTTGCTTCAAAGCCCGCCATGGCTTCCCTCAGCTTCCAGGGAGGCAGTGGGGCTAAGAAGGAGGAGAAGGGCAAGAACATCCAGGTGGTGGTGCGGTGCAGGTAGGTGCGCCGGGCCGTCGTCCCATGCGAACGTTGGAAGTCAATCCGCAGCAGGCGTCCGCGGGGAGCCGCTGAGGTATTTCCTCGTAAATAATTTCTAGGACTTAGGTCCGAAACGTTTGCTGTGCTCGGAGAGGCCGTCGTGCGAGGGGATGCTAACCGGGCGCCGTGAATTCTGCGGCTTTAGATAAAGGGCGTGCCGTTACATCCAAACGGCGCTCGTTACTGTGTTGTGAAACGCCTGTCCGAGTTGAACTCTTGTAGCTAGCAGAGATAATCGGCACTTCTGCTAAATCAGCGAGGCGACGAATAATCTCTTGCAGCTTAACTTGACTCAATGTTCACCCAATATATGGCGATGTGGGAAGGTTGAGATGAACTACATGAGAGGTAGCATGACTGATCCTCAAAACGCAAAAAACGCGAACGATTTTTATATTGGATGAACTTCTGTGGGAAGCCGCAGCGATTTAACAGCTAATAAAAATTTTGATAGACTCATTTTCGTATGTCTTTGGTATAACTTCAGTAATCAGACTTCTCGAATTCAGATAAAAACTACGAAGATCAACTTAGTACATGTTAGTGGTTAACTAGTTTGGTTGATTAGATTTTTTTAATATAATAAATTTCGCATACTGTAAAATTAGATTTTCTTTGTAATTTCGACGTGACTAAAGACGTGCTTACTGGTACTGCATCTTAAATGCTCTTAAAATGTTACTTGTTAGAACTGTGATACATCTGGTGGATTAAGATGAGCGTTCAAAACACCTCAGGAAGTTGTTCGGGTGTTTTCTGAGCCTAACTGTAAATGTTATCTTATGATTCCTTTTGCAATCTCATTCTTAGGCTTGGAAGCTCTGCTTTCACAGATGCACAATGTAAATAGGAATTAAAAGCTACTTTCTCTTAATTTTTGCAACAACTAAAAATCTGCTGAAAGGTGTTATGGGATTGATGAAAGTATTGATGTAAATCAATAACTTTTATTGACGCAATTTTGTTTAAAACGATGTAAAGAGCAGTAATTTTCTTTTTGATTAGTCTCAGTTGTTTTGGAATAGCCTCACTGAAGTATCAGCTTGTGTTTTAGTGCTCAGTGTGACCGCAGAATCGGGATTGTCCATGATGTAGTGTTTTATTGCAATTCAGACATATGTCAAGATGGAATTCTAAACACCTGAAAACTTTATAGCTCATTGTTTCTTCTGCGTCAGTAAAATTGTCTTTACAGTAAGGACAAGTAGTAGATAGATGCAGTTGTATTAATTTGTTTCCAAACCCTGATGTGTCTGAGCTTGTAAAAAACTTTATTTTTTAAAACATTTTCTGCACTTCAGGAAAATGTGAATTTGAAAACTCGAAATGCATGCCTTAGCGTTGTTAATATGCTTTATACCCAGAAGGGTGAACCTATGATCAAATGTCACAATAGCATATCAGATTGTTGCTTGTCTAATGGCTCACAGTGATGATTTGCAAGTATGCTCCAGCTTGACTGAATTGTTCCAGTAATCGCAGTTGTGGGCAGTTTCACCATAAGGCTCCTGCATTTGAATGGTTCACTTAGATCAGTACAAAGCAGAATATATTAATCGTTCAGCCTCCTGCTATTTTAAAAGTCACAAAAGGAAAGCTGTAACTTGCTCCTGTGAATGAGATTTCAGTAATCATCTAGTGTCACCGAAGTGTCTACTGGTCTGTTTAAAATTTCACACTTCAGCCTCAGGGCTGTGTGGAGGAAGAAATGCTAGCCACAAGAGTTAGTTAACTCAAGATGACACGTGCTTGTAGTATTATTTATTTATTTACATTGTCACTTTAAAAGTATCTGAGGTGCTTATACTGTGAAAGTATTTCAGAGAGATTACTAAGTTTGTAGAAGTTCTATTTTTACTGTTGTCTGTTCAGGTTAACTATAGAGGTAGACTACGGAGATTCAGTGCAGTAGCAACATTAAAAGAGTAATAAATTATCATTTTTATGCTTTTAGTTTTCAGCCCTTGGTCATTTCCGTGCTTTTTGGGGTAAATTGTTGTCAATGCCCTTTCACAGAAATTTGTGTGCACCAGGTTTACCTTAACTTAGTAATGAAAGAAAACTCTGACTGTGAAGTTTCTAAACTTTTTATTATACCTCTATTAAATTTTACTTAAAAGTTAGAGTAAAAAAGGTATGTGCTCTTCCCCCCCATCAAAATCTGAAATTTTGTCTGTCTTATTAAATTCTACTCAGAATTCACAAATTCTATTCAAAGCATCAGCATTTTAAAGATTTTGATAGTGCTGTCTACTCTTTTGCTGTTAGCAGGGTCTGTTAGTATTTTTGGTGCTTCAGAACGTTGTCATCAGTGTGAGATGAAGGCTTCATTGCTTGTGTAAATGAAAGATGAAATTTTTTGATTCATTGTTGCCTTAACTTCCATATAATTTTTGTTTCCTCTTTTTTAAAGGCTCTTGTTTATACTATTGGATATGCTTAATGTTCTGTCCCCACGCAACTGAATATTTTTCGATGCAAGTTAGCTGTGTGAGCATCTAAATGATCTTTAAAGTGTTTATAGACTTGCTAAAAAACACATATGTAAACAAACTAAACCTATATAGACTCTTGGGTTGTCCCACAGTAGGCAGGAGAAACAAGGTCTGGAAACTGATGAATTGACATATCTTTTTCTCCTTAAACAATTATTAAACAAATTTAAGTTAAAAGCTTTATGTTCTTTTTAGCCAGTTATACTCTTCTGGATCCTTAAACTGAGTGATTTTACTGCTTTGTCACTTCTTGTTCTTGTTAGCAATGATATCAATTATATCAATCTGATATTCTTAACTTTTGTATTTTTAGGCCTTTTAATGCTTCAGAACGTAAAGCAAGCTCCTATGCTGTTGTAGACTGCGATCAAGCAAGAAAGGAAGTTAGTGTCCGAACTGGAGGAGCAACAGACAAGACATCAAGAAAGACTTACACGTTTGATATGGTAACTGCTTGTCAAGTTGTGAACTTCTACAGTCAAGCTAGTACATGTCTCTGATATAGTCTGACTACTGTACTGTGTGGTGATATGCTTTAGGATAAATGGGATGTGTTGTCTTTGCCTCAACAGGTGTTTGGAGCTCAGGCAAAGCAGATTGATGTATACCGGAGTGTTGTGTGTCCCATTTTGGATGAAGTTATTATGGGCTACAACTGTACAGTGTTTGCGTAAGTAAGCCAATAATTACTATTAGGATATTTTGTGTGAATTTTAGATTGTTTAATTTTTTTTTTTTTTTTTTAAATTCTCAACAGTTATGGCCAAACTGGTACTGGTAAGACCTTTACAATGGAAGGGGAGCGGTCACCCAATGAAGAGTATACTTGGGAAGAGGTATATTTTCACTCCTGAGATTTCCCTAGTCTATTCAAAGTTAGAGATTTCAGAAGGCTAAAGAAAAGGCTAAAACTGATGCCTTTCAAATCCTGAAGCTGATCTTACTTGTTTGTAAATTAACAGTCTCATTCTATGAAAATCAAAGCTTTGCATCCTTAATGCAAGCATACATTGATCTTTGTATGAAAGATGATCTTTGTCCAAAGTCTTCATGTTTATATATCAAATAGGCCCTTTATCTGAAATTCCACCCCTAACCTCAGATCTCTTTTGGTAAACTTATGTATTAAATAATTCACTTTAATTTATAGGATCCACTAGCAGGTATAATACCCCGTACTCTGCATCAAATATTTGAAAAACTCACAGAGAATGGTACCGAATTTTCAGTGAAGGTGTCTCTCTTGGAAATCTACAATGAGGAGCTTTTTGATCTTCTGAATCCTACTCCTGATGTTGGGGAAAGACTGCAGATGTTTGATGATCCTCGAAACAAGGTTAGTGCTGCCTTTCAAAATCTGTTAAGGCTTTCAGGATTGTTGAGAGGTGTATAATATGCATACATTATTTCTGACAGAGAGGTGTAATTATTAAAGGCTTGGAAGAAATAACTGTGCACAACAAAAATGAAGTCTACCAAATCCTGGAAAGGGGTGCAGCAAAAAGAACAACTGCAGCTACTTACATGAATGCATATTCCAGGTACAAATCTTCCCCATTTTAAAAAAGTTTGTGTTCTTATTTTGTTAAACAGAGCCTTACAAAAGAAATAAGTGTTCAAGCTAGTGCAAGCCTGGCATGATCTTGAGATTGTCATTTGTGGGTTAGAAAGCCATGCTTAGAACTTGATCATGATTCTAATAGGTATATGAAGAGATGTTACGAAACCTGAATGCTTCTTTGAAAAATGGACAAGCCGTTTCAGTCTGTGTGATTTTTTTTTTTTTTTTTTTACGTTATCTGCCCCTCTTGTTTAGAGTTCATGTACTTTTTTTATGAATAAATCCCTTGTAAATATGCACTGTCTAGTTGGAACAGTAACCATGGCATTCCACCTAATTCTGTCTGAGATAGGAATAGCAGAATGTTTTTAATCCTGCATCTAGAATATTGAGGTAATTAAATTTCAAAGTTAACTTCTTAAAATTTTCAGTGCTTTCCGTGCCTATGGAAGCAAGTGACAAAAGTCTAACAAATATGTAACTGAAATACATTGTATGTGCTAGTATGGAATCTATATTCTCTGCAGTAGATGCTGCACATCTTCAGTCCTTTCATGTTTGGAAGATACTTAGCTGATATACTTGTTTTAGAAAGGTGGATTGTCTTTGTCCTAGCTGTTACAGGTAGTTGGGGTTGTTTTGCCAATCCCATTTACCAAACAAAAACCTAGTGTTAGTCCCAAGTATCTTTTCTTCTCCTCACCAGCAGCAGAAAATGGTTTAGTAGGATTTGAAACGGAAGTTGGAATTTCCAGATACTGCTAAGATGTGGTTTTTACAGGTCAAAACAAGACCTTCTTTTCAAGCCTTAGTTTTATGAAAACTTGCAAACTGGATTGTGGAAGTTGGGGATAAGGTTATGGGACTTTTTTTTTTGTATGGAAATGCAGCTTATGTCATATGTTTACAGCTTGTAGTCGGAGCCTAGCTGAGACACCTTGGTCAGAAATAACATTGTTTATTACTGATTTCTCATTCTTGAACTGCAGATGTGATATATATCACTGAAAAAGTAGTGATTCAGTGTTGCGATGAACAACAAACACTTTGCTCATGCCTTATTTTAAATTTTATAGAGCACATGTGTCTGCCAGTACAAGGGAATGGATATTTGGCTGCTGCAGATTAGAACACAAAACTAATTTAATCTGAAGTTACAGAGAATCTGGAGAATTCATTCTGCCTGAGTTGCTTTATGCAGTCAAAACTGATGTAATTTGACATTGAAGGTTTTCAGCTTCCTAATGTGAAAATCTATCAAAGGAATAAACTCGATCTAAAATAATCTTTAAAATGTACTACTGTTTTGAGTGAAAAAGAAAACCTATTTTTTTAATATTGATGGATTCAACTGCTTGCTGCTTTTCTTAGTCTGAGCAAAGCAAAACTCAATTTCTTAATCTCACATGTGTAAAAATGTTTGTAGTGTACTGACTGAAGAATCCACAGGTATGTTTTCTTGACATGTCTCTGAGTTGAGAACACACAAATATAAATAAAACCAAAGAGTTTCTCTTTGATTTACCAGGAATTTACCAGGATTGAGGCAAGTGTTATCCATTTGTTTCATTACTGGTTTTAAGTACCATATTTGTACATCTACCATGTACTTTTTTCATGTGTATAGTTTAGTGTATTGAAAATGTGTAAGTCCCAGTTAGTGAGCCAAATGCATTCCCTGTAAAGAGTATGGATACCTAACTTGCAGTAGTGTCATGTAGCAAGCACACCATTTGTCTTTAATGGGATGTCATTCTGAAACTGAATTCTTTTATAGCCGTTCCCACTCAGTGTTTTCAATTACCATCCATATGAAAGAGACCACAGTAGATGGAGAAGAACTTGTTAAAATTGGGAAACTAAACTTGGTAAGTATTTGAACAAAATTCATTGATGGCATTGTTAAAGCAGTAAACTATAATAATATGGACTCTTGAAATCTAAAGTGGAGTTTTTCCCATTGAGAGTAAAAAAAAAAAAATACTGTTTTTCATAAAGTGATATCAACTATACTTGTCACTCTGAGAAATGTCAGCACCCTTTTTCACCTCAGTGTCTCCAGAATAGCTCTTAAGCTAGTTCATGTGTGTTGCATTTTTGCAATGCTATTGAGCAAGCATTCTTCAGGACAATTTAAGACAAAAAGTATGTCCTTCCTCTTATCTTGCAGGTTGATCTTGCAGGAAGTGAAAACATTGGTCGATCTGGGGCAGTTGACAAAAGAGCTCGTGAAGCTGGAAATATCAATCAGTCTCTTCTGACACTAGGAAGAGTTATTACTGCTTTAGTAGAAAGAGCTCCACATATTCCATATAGGGAATCTAAACTCACAAGAATTCTTCAAGACTCTCTTGGTGGACGAACCAAAACATCAATAATAGCCACAGTTTCTCCTGCATCTCTAAATCTTGAGGTAAATTTAAGTCTGAAAATCTATTTCTAAAAGAAGTATTTTTTTACTAATGATACAAAAATGTAAGTTAACTCCTCAGCTTGACCTAGTGTTATGTGCATTTTTCATAGGAAACATTGAGTACACTGGAATACGCCCACAGAGCTAAAAACATAATGAACAAGCCTGAAGTTAATCAGAAGCTAACAAAAAAAGCTCTTATTAAGGTAAGATAGATGTGTACTTTAAGGTACAGGTTAGATTTGATTTTCGTTAACATAGATTCTGCTCTACAGAAATTAGGAAGTTGTGGAGAAGCTATAACAAGTGCTCCTTTGAGATGATTTTAGTCACTAATGCTTTCAGACTAAGCTGGTACAGCATTGGTGACTTAGTGATAGTTTCAGTACCTGCAAAGACTAAATCTGGATAGAGGGGCCTATTGCTACTAGTTGTGACTGTGTACAAATTACTTGTTTACAAGTTAGTGGAGAGCCACTAGATGATGCTGGTTATTTTTTGTTGGACTTGCTGTACTACCAGCTTCATTCTCTAGAAAGTGCCTGAATTAAAATGAACTTGTCAGTAGGTATGAATGAAGAGTCAATATCTGACTACCACTGAAGAAGCTGTAATTCCCATTTTGAGCTCTTAAGTGCAGCCAAGTATGATTCAAATGAGAGGTTTCAATGCACTACATATATCCAATGGTGTGAATTTAAATGGTGCTGTACTGAACTTATTTGGAACAGAAGAACTTTTCTGCTGTGCTTATGTAAAACTTCCATAGAATACTGTCTACCTCTTAGTTAAATCTTGAAAGTGAAGTAGAAATGTTCTGGTTTAGATGTGATTATTTCTTTTTTCCAGGAATATACTGAAGAGATTGAGCGGCTGAAGCGAGACCTTGCAGCTGCTCGGGAGAAAAATGGAGTCTATATTTCTCTTGAAAATTATGAGTATGTCTTCACAATTTCTATGAAATTACTAACAAGAAATTTCAGATTTTAGTACACATCCTTACACAGAAATGCTTTCGGATCTATTTTCACACCAGGAAATCAAAGATAGGAGAGTCTGACTCTCACCTTATTCTTTAGGCTTCTGTTTCTCTAATAATTTCTAAAGAGTAGTATATTTGCACTGAGGATTTTATATGTGGCACTTAGCATAATCTGTTTGTTTTATGTTTGCTTGAGAGCCCTTAATGGAAAGCTGACAGTTCAGGAAGAACAAATTGCAGAGTATATTGACAAAATTGGCATCATGGAGGAAGAAGTGAAAAGAGTAAGTGTCATTTCTCAACTGTGGCTTAAATTTTTGGAGAATAAATCTTTGGAGAGGAAGGAAAAAAGTTTAAGCAAAGTACAGTCTGAAGAATTTTTATTCTTAAGGTTCCCCAGTTAGTCAAAAGGAAATTGAAATATGAAATTGCAGGATGCAGTGTGTGGGGTGTTTTTTTTAAGCTGTTTTAATGACTGTCATTTTACTCTAATTGAGTCTTCAGCAAAAATTAAAAATCTGCTTGTAAAATGGTATTGTCTCAGTTGACAGATTCTCATTAACAGAAAATGGGAGCTTCCTGCTTAAGAAAAATGCAGATAGTAATTTACTGGAATATGTAGCTAATAGGCTTTATTGACTTATTCATTTTATCTGCTTAGGTTTGTTTAGTGGGATTTTGGTTTTCACTTGTGCTGTAACATTTGCTTGGTCTTGTGGTTTGAGTGGGTAATCAAGGGATTGTTGCAGTGAAAACGATGTTGCTTTGTGAAATTTTCAGTGAATCCAGAGACTATACACATTTATAGTCTAGGTTTAAGACCTGAACCCTTCAGCTGAAACTGCATTGTTAGATAACAACTTGCCTTGTGGCATTGTAGCATAATTGAAGTGAAGTGGGACCAATAAGCTTAAAAAATGCAGTGTTGCCCTATTGATATTTGTCTTCTACTTTAGATCACTGAACTATTCACAGCTAGTAAAAATGAACTTGAACAGTATAAAACAGATTTGCATATCAAGGAGAGAGAACTGGAAGAAACACAAAAAGATCTCCAAGAAACCAAGGTTCACCTGGCTGAAGAGGAATATGTGGTTTCAGTTTTGGAAGACACTGAACAAAAACTCCATGGCACAGCTACCAAGGTTGTCACAGTTCTTCCACCTAACTGTAACCGTAGCTTTCAATGTTTAGGAGTATTGTGGGCTGTTGAAGGAAATCGCTGTTGTTAAAGCTTGATGCATGCATGACACGACCTGAATTAAAGATGGAAAATTAGGGTTAGCTATTTCAGGAAATTGTATTGTGATGAAAAGCTACTTAACAATTCAGGACTTTCTCTGTAGTAATAGTTACAGTAAAATGTTGGACATGCTGGTTGGTCTGGAGCTGCCTTTCCTTTAGGCTGGTTTGTCATGAGAGTTCCAGTGCTTTGCAGTATCTATTGTCATGAGTTGTTCTGCAGAATAAGTAGTTTTCTTTACTAGAAACTTAAGGCTGGCCATACATAAGTAAATTATCTATAACCAGGATAGAAAACTAGGAAAAATGCAGAGATATGTGTAATAACTTACACTCACTGAAAGAGTAAGGGAAACTTGCCCTGTCACCTGTATTTTGTAGTATGATCTGAGTAGATTTGTCATAACTGATGAAAACAGACTTGTGGGGAGAGGCAGGTATCCTGCTAGATAAACACTGAAGTGACAAAACTTATCTTTAGTCAGCATGAAAAGTTCTTTTTACTAAGTTCCTGTAAAGTTGATAGGGGATACCTTATTTTTTACATAGGGGTTATGAAGTGTTTGTGTGAGGGGAGACAGGTGACAGAAGTTATTTATGCTGATGACAAAATTAAGAATCCACTGAGGAAGAAATAAAACTTATTTATTATGGAACTGCTACTGAAAATCTGCTCAAGTGCTACTAAAGTATTTACTGTAAAATCATTCAGAAAAAAGTGGTTAGGAATTTTTTTTTATGTAACTCTGTGATAAATGTTATCTTGATTTCTTAAACACTCCAGGTGTTCTTTATTAATGCTTCATTTTCAAAGTCAAAACCAATGATTTCTAAGAGGTAACTTCTTCCTTTGAGAATATAAATGACCACATCAGGATTAAGAAAAATTGTAATTTGATGTAAAGGGAAATACCTGTCTTTCCAGGGGAGTAGCTTCTCCTTTTAGTGTAGAATTAGAATTGCTTTTTCTTGTACAGTATATGCTTGACTTGTTGAAAGACTGACTGACATAACTTTTTTAAAAATTCATAGTTACTTATTACAGTTGAAGAAACTACAAAAGATGTATCTGGTCTCCATGCAAAACTGGACCGTAAGAAGGCTGTTGATCAACACAATGCTATCATCCAAAATGAGTTTGCAGGACAAATGAATGCTTTGTTCAACAAAATACAAGATTCAGTTAGTGAGAACAATTTGAAGCAGCAACAGATGTTGACATCTTATATGCATTTTATAGGTAAGTGGAATACCTGTATCAGTATATCCTGAATTTTTGCAACAGCTTCCTAAAATAGATCTACTTTAGTAATTGGAAGGGGCTTTATTTTAAGCGACTTAAATTATTACAGTTGCACTAGTAATAATGTATCTGGGACAAATAACAGCCTTCCTGTTCTGGGAGGCAGTAAGGTGATGAGATAGAAAAGAGTTCCTATCTCACAGTGGAACTTTTTAAAAAGCAATTTGTAATGTGTCTTGATTTGATTTTATTTTTTTTCCTTAGGTGAACTCCTGTCTACCAGTTCTTCAGCAGCTAATGTTCTTGCATCAGTTGTATCAGCAACATTTGATTCTGTTAAAGAATTGGTGTCTGCTGAAGTTTCTCACATGTCTGAAAAAATAATGCAACATGAGAATCTGTCACTCGATTGTAAAGCTGATCTGCTGAGAATAATTGTTAGTAAATTTACATAGTCATATATTACTTAAATATATGAAACTCCTCTTAATCAAAAAGAAATTCTGTAAATATTGTATAGTCTTTCTGATGCTCTTTACTTGTCTCTGCTTCAGCACTTGGGCATGATTATGTCCCTGCCTACTCGCTCTGCCATGTCACCATGACAAACTGCAATGTGCTATTATGGCAAATAGTACAATAGCAGGCTACTTGGATATTGTATATGAATAGTTTCTTTCAAAATGTAGATGAAGGAGCAGTCATATCTTGGTTTACTTTTGCCCTTTTTAAAAATTGTTTTTCCTAGGAGGAGCATACATTTGGATTAGGAGGAGCTTTAAATAGCTTGATGCCAATGGTAGAATTAGTCTTGGCACTAAACTCACGGTTTCAGAGTAATATGAAGAAATACTCTGCTGTGGCTGACAAGGTAATGTATATAACTTGTGTTTTACCTTGTGCTCTTTTTTATTTGCAGATAACTCTTTGGTGTTTTTTCTGCAGTGTGCCAGTGTTTCCATTTCTGGTCTGACCATTTCTACTTTATTCTGTCCCATGAGTTCTGCATTTTAGGTGCTTTCTTTCAGACTTGCATTCCATTTCTGAGCTTAGTGTATTTATTCATTACCTACATTGGCACAGCTGTTCACCTAAATACTAGAGGAAAATGGTAAAATGTGGATGCTTAAAGCTGTATGTTACAAGTACTTGATGTAACCTTAATACAGTTTGTCCTGTCTTTTCAAAATGTGAAATAACCATCTTACCACTTCCAATGTCTGCTGCTGTCATTTCAAACTTTTTTCTGTAGTCACTTTTGATTCCTGGAGAATACAATGCTTTATCTTGTTAATAATAACCCTAAGTGCAGACAACTTAAAAGTCCTTCACTTTAATTTTTAGTTCTAGTCTATCTCATGATTCTTACGTATAACTGCAGCCTCGCTCTTTTATTCCTTTCTCTTTTTTTGTCAAAACCGAATGTTTGTTCTTGGTTATCTGTTCCTCTAACTGATGGAAGGGGGAGATTTCTCAGTCACAGCTAATGTAATACCAGCTCCCCTTATCTAGAGACTTTTGTTTTTCAGACTTAGACAACAAATAGTCTGTGGCTTACTAGCTCTTGCTGCTTACTGTTGTCTTAACCAAGTGTCTCGTCTGTGTGTTCCTATTTTCTCTACGTTACATGCTGAATTTTTGTATTTTGGAAAATCCACGTGCAAAGCGTCGGTCTGTAACTTCAGATTGTTATTAGTGTTGTTTTCCACTTTTATGCATAATACTTCTGTGCTTTTGATAATTTTCTTAGGTTAGAGTTTATTCCTATATAAATTTCATTAGGGAAAAGTACTTATTTCTTACCTAAAGACAAGTATCTAACTTTAAATAAACTTTTTTTTTCCTCAAAGATGGAGGGTCATAAAATGGAAATAAATACCTTCTTTGAAGATCTTTCTCTCAATCTGAAAAAATTAAGAGAAGAAACAGACAGTGTTTTTGGTCAGCTTCAGGAGGATTGTGAGAATCTCAAAGAAGAAGCAGAAATTATGAGATTGGCACATGCAAAGGTATCTATCCTTTAGTATTTCTTGTTACTCTTAACATCAAATGTGATTGCTTGCTTTGATTTAAACTCTCTTGTAGCAGAAAGCTATTGTACTTGCTTCAGAAATATTAGGACAATAACTTGATCCGTAATTATTTTCAGCCTTTTCTTGGGCTGCTTTAAGGCACTTAATGCTCTGAGCATATCTAGTACAATTTACGTTGTATCGCCAAAAGCATTGTGTCTGTCTAGGGAAGACATAAACTATATCTCCAGCTTGAGAATGGCAAAGCTCTTTTATGTGTTGCTTTTTCAACAAAATTATTCAAGTACCTTTTTAAGAATGTTAAAGCGCATATTTGTTTTCTTAAATAGAGTGCAGCTGAATTAATGTCATCCCTACAAAGCCAGCTTGACCTGTTTACTCAGGAGACTCAGAAGAACTTAACCAATGTACTTGCAAAAAATGGAACCTTGAAGACCACCATCACTGCTGTGCAAGAGAATGTTCACTCGTAAGGAGCAGATTACTTTTGGTGTATACTGATGCAAGATAAAATTATGTATGAAGCGGACTGCAAAACTTGATGCTTTTTATATTTATAGGCTTCATATTTATATGCTTCTGGACAGGATCTATTATGTTAGAGCTGAGTTATGCCACAGCATGTAGATCATAGTTCACCTCTCCCCACAGTAAAAGGTAGCTGTACAAGGCCCTTCCTCAAACTTGTCTCTTCAGCATATTGCAGATAAGAGTCCATGGTATTGAGATGAATATGCTGATGAATATCCCTCCGTATGGGTGGGTTTCACAACTTCATACCATAAAAGCTTAGCTTGAAGTATAATATTGTATCTGTTGCAATATGCTTTATTCAGTTGTGGTCTGGATAACTAAGGTCTTGCTGAAGTTGTTGGGTTTTCATTTGTATCCAGGGGCTTTGTTGTTCAGGCTGTGGGAGTTCAAGGGATTTTAAGAAGTCTACTGCTCAGAGTGCTGTAGTTTTTAAATCCACTGAATAAAGCAACAATATTATAATTAACTGGTCTTACAGAGCTACACTACAGCACTGGGTCTCATCTCAAATATTTCTAAATTTAGAATATGTTAAAATCCATCTTCTAAAATCTCTAAACTCTTACATATACATTCTTACAGGAAAACTACAGACCTAGTCAGCAGTACAACTTCAAATTGCAACAGATTTATTGTATCTTTGGATAATTTCTCTCAAGAGCTCAGGACCATAAATGCTGACAACAAGATGATGCTAGAAGAATCCACTGACCACTGTCAGCAACTTCTCAGCAATCTCAAAAACGTGTCTCAGGACATTGATAAATGGGGTGAATGTACAACCGCTCATGTAGCTGACATTACCAATCAGCAGCTACTGTACTTCAATGATGAGAAGCAGCAACTTCAGTGTTTAAAAAAGGTACTTGTTTGTTGTCTAATACAACATCTTGAGACAAGCTTTTGCAGTAGAATTGGCAGGGGAAAAAGGTTCTCGCTTGGAATGAAATTGTGCAGTTTTAAATCACAGCAGACGTGTTGGCTTATGCAGATGCAATTAGAGGAGATCAAAAGTTTGAGAGACTCTGAACTTAAAGTGCAAACAACCTTGAAGAATCTTGTCCTGATTAATCCCATGGACTTTTTACATCTTTTTGGTGATGTATATCTTTCATTCTAATTCTTTATCTACCAATCATCTCCCTGGGAGACCGCCGCAGGATGCAAATGACTTTATTGGTCAGACAGATTAACATGGGAAAAAGCATTCCTTTTAGGTATCTACTAGTTCTGGCTTCTTAAACGAAAATTTCTTTCTATAATTTATTATTTTAATTATTATCACAAACCTCACTTCCCCTCCACTTCTTGTGTTGTAATAAGTAACCAAATAGGCACATCAAAAATTTTACTAACTTCTAGAAAGAAGAACATAAGTGTTAGAAGCGTTTGCAGTCTCAAGATGCCTTTGTATCTGTTATACCTACAGAATATTTCAGGCATTTATTTTCAATGAGAATGGCTAAAAATAACATTTTTCCTTCTTTTCCTCTACAAATGCATAAAGCTGCTAGTGCTTGTAGGATTTTCACTTTCACTTAGGCATCCTAATTCTGTGCAGGGTTGTATAGAGAAGCATGAAGAATCTGATCTGAACCAGGTGGCATCATCTTTATTCTTATGACTAGCTTTCTGAAATGATCATACTTTCTAAGAAACTAACTGTTTTCTGAAGATAGTTCTCAAAATGAGAATGTAAAACTGGCACTGAAACTTCTCAGTCTGAGGTCTCCCAGTTGTTTCATTTTAAGTCATGTCACTAATCATGGACTACATCTTAGAAAACAGGCTATAACCCTGCCTTTTCTGTTAACTTGGTGTTGATTTGGGTTGTTTTGTTTTCAGAATAATGAAGAAAATTGTGATAAAGCAATAACTGAAATTGCTGACCATATTGGTAGACAAAAGTCTACTGAGGAGAAAGTACTGAATAGCCTTCTTGATCAGATGAAATTTGATGAGGAGATACTTCTGGAACAGAAGCTGGCACTTAGTGAGAAGGCACAGCATGGACTGACTCAGGTTAATGGTTTCCTGCAAGAAGATCTTAAAGTAGATGCTCCAACAGGTATTTAAAGTAGGTTTGGGACAGAATAGTCTTGGATAAAGCAATTTGTGTTGCAGAATTCATAAGTGAAGGTTAATGGGGACATAATGTGACTAGCAGCCTTACACCTTCAAGGTGTGTGCAAAGAATAGTGGCTAAAAACATACTTTCCTTATTGAATTGATGTAAAATTGAGGCTTTGTAATTAAAGCAGTTGCCGAAAGTGGTGAAGTAGTGCCTTTTCTTAGTATACAATCTTTGTTAAAGGGACAACTCCACAAAGAAAGGACTACTTCTATCCAGTCACACTTGTGAGAACAGAACCCCGGGAACTACTTCTGGAGCAATTAAGGCAAAAGCAGCTCAAGCTTGATGCTATGCTAAACAGTTTAACAGAGGAGGATGCAAATCAGGTAGGTCTATGAATGGCAAGTCAGACTCTTCTATGGAGATTTCACATCTTTAGGAGTTAACTTGCCACCATGGAGATTTTGCTAGAACCCTAAAGCTGTTGCAGCTCTTGTGTTTACAGAGTACTTGGCCATGTGTTCAGAGCTTTTGACAAAAACAGTATCTTGGAAAGAAAGAAAATACATTAATAATTACAATAAAATAATTTCTCTTTCAAAAATGAGAGTACCATGTCTTACAGATCTGATTATTCTTAGGAGGTTCACCTAGGCAATTCAAACATTAAATATCCTTCTATTTCTGGTTTAGGACCTGTTGGAAGAGGAGGAAGAGTTGCAAGAATCCAATAAAACCATTACCAGTGACAGATTCCTACTGGATATGAACATAGATTGCCATTCAAATGGTGGCATTCCCTTTTTCCAGGTAATTTATACACACGTTCTAAATTTATGTGTAAGAGTAAAGGAGAATTGTTCCATAATAGTATTTTAGTCTAAAGTTGTCCACTATTGTTTAGTGTAGTCTCACAACTCCTTTAAATCCTTTAGAATGTGCTTTGCTAAACTTCAGCTAGAGGAACAGCCAATTCTGATAAATTAACAGCAGATAATTCAGCAAGAAATTAGTATTTTCCTGCAGACAGACAGAAATACTAGTGTTCTTGATTCTTCACTGTTTTTGGTTGGTTGGGTTTGGGTTTTTTCACTTCCTTTTGACACTCTTCCTTTACCACTGTATCAGTGTAAACTCCTGGTTTATTAAGGTTTGGTTTGACTTGGAAGGAGCATGTATTTACTTGTCATGGATCCTTTAAAAGTAGCTATTGAACTTCTGGATTTCTACAGTACATCTCTTTAGTAAATGTAGTATTAGGAACCTTTTTCAGGAGCTGTACCACTTTTTTTTGTTCTCGGAACATTTACTACATTATACATGAGCAAGTAGTCTTTAATTTATTGGTATTCTTTTAACATTGAGCATTTTCTTTAAATCCCAGCACAAAAGGAGTCACAAAAAGGATAAAGAGAACAAGTCAGCAGCTACGGTGGAGAAGAACAAAACAGAGGATATGACTGAACAGTTTCTTCCCAAATCTAAGCTTCCTTTAAGATCACTAAACTAAGATCATCAGTCGCATATCCCTGTTTTTAAATACTTCTGTCTAATCCTTTACTGAGACATAACTTTTTTTGGTATTCTCACTCTTTGTGTCAATATATACAGAGTTGGATCCAAAGATTGACCTGCCAGATGTCCTGCCTTTGTCTCACTTTTATATGCAGTAATTTGAAAATTATTAACAGATTAAAATAGATTAAAAAAAAAAAAAAGCAAAACCCACGCAGACTATGGTGCTGTATGTTGCATAGACTTTTGTCAAGTAAAAGAGTTTTTTTCTGTTTCTCCGCACATTCTACAACACAGCAGAAAAGGATGTGGAAAATTGTTTTGTCAGCATTTTATTATCTGTAAATAAGTGGTCTATTTTTATACCTGGTTTTTAGTCTTGATTCCTATTTCTGTGAAGTAGCTGTTTTTTAAGTGGATACTTCAAATAAATCGATGATACATGGAAACCTCAGGGTGAAAGACACTTACATGACCTTCATCTATTGTATTACTGGGTTTAATTTAGCTAAAACATTAGCAGCTATGTCATAAATCTGTGCTGTTAAAGGCTAGTTCCCTCTCATTTCATACTAACTATTTCAGTGCCTCTTCAGTATGTGAAAGGTAGTCTCACTGCTGAATGTGGGAGTTGTTTTGGTTCTGTTTCGAATCCCACTGTTCTTATGCTCCTCTCACTTGTGCTGTGATGCATTCACTTGGCTAAGATACAGAATGTCTACCATAGCCTATGTATTGTATAACTGTCAGCGTTTCTTATAAGATGTAGATACTTAACATTAAAACACGCAAACCTGGTTACAAATGCAGCTCATCTATCTTGTCACAGTGAATTTGCACCAACAGTAACGTTGGACCAGCTGCTGTTTTCATACTGCTTACCTCATAGTTGGAGGAGAGCCTCAGTTTATAATATGCTACAGAAGTGGGTGAATGGAGCTATGATGGGGTGGGGAGAGATGCAGGAGCCTTAGTTTACATTGAAGCACTATTCTTAGCTGTTAAAATGTGATTTAAGAGATTATTCATTTTTCCTGTATTTAACTTGAAGGCTTAAGTTGATCCTTCTTTGAAGGATCATCCATATAGACATTAAGCAAATCTAA
This sequence comes from Ramphastos sulfuratus, assembly GCA_013399055.1. Taxonomy (NCBI): domain Eukaryota; kingdom Metazoa; phylum Chordata; class Aves; order Piciformes; family Ramphastidae; genus Ramphastos; species Ramphastos sulfuratus. The sequence continues at coordinate 308,018 of WBNM01016572.1, read as the reverse complement.
CACTAAATGTACTTTAAACTCCATTCAGGCAACACATTGCAGTCCTGGTGATAGAGACAAAGACATGATTTGAAGTATGCTTGTGCACTGACTCTGAGCTTCAGCATGACAGACCAGTATTCAGTTGTGTTTCTGAACACCCATCTAAACTCTTACCCACTTTGCCTCTGTGGGCAAAGCTAATTGTTTTTTTAACAACCTGACAGGAGAAGGGAAAACAAGTATGGGTTGGTTTAATTTTATTTTGAGGGTATTTATGATATTCCTATACCTCCCTTGTATACCAGATCCTTCTGTTGTTCTAAGAGACTTGAACTGGAAGCTGCAGTATTGCCTCTTTCAGACTGTTTGGTATATTGTCAAATTCTAGCACCAGAGACTTAGTTGCATTGAGAAGTCTCCAAGGCTTAGCATCCATTTTATTGCATCCATTTATTCTGTTAACACCAACAGATCAGCATCTTCCAAGACTGTTCAAGAAATCGTTTGCTGGTGAAAACTCAACCAGAAGAGCTGATCTCACAGCTGTGTATTGGAACACAAGAGGCTTGTGCAAGTCTTTCACTCTATTATTTAATTTTTTTGTTATGGAATTCACAGGATCAGTATGAGCAAACAAACAGCCAATACTGAGGAGGGCTTGCATCCATAAGATCATGCCAGGATTCATGCGTTCTGGCTTCATTCTATTTCAAACTGTCTTGTCTACCTCAGCTATGTGGTTTTCCGTGGTACAGGTAGTCTGTTTTCCTGGGGCTAACTGGAAACAGTTGTATGAATTTCAGGGACTGCTTGCATCCTCTTTCTGAAGTACCCATCAGAGTGATGCTTTCTTTTTGTTTGCAATACTGTTTCATTGGCCCAGTTGTCCAGGTGATAGCAGAAAGAGAAGGAAAAATCCGGATGCAGAACCTGTCTGCTTCTGTCTATGTGTCTCTTCTCCCACTAGATGGCTCTAACATTAAAGTGTTAGTCCAAAGCTCAAGAACTGGCTATTAAGCAGCACCTAGAAATAAATAATTTATCAAGCTTTTTGTCAAGCATCTGTTAAAAGATTTCAGAAAGTAATATTGAATTTATGCTTCCATGAAGGTAGTTGTATATTCAGCCTTGGATGAAGGGTTGTTTTATCAAGAGCCACATTTGACAAGAAGATGGTATAACCTGTGTCTTGAGCTTTGCAGGGTCAATAGTCACTCTCAGTCACTACATTTCTTGTCCTGACCTGCTGTCTGGGTTTCCCACTGTGTGGTCATTGCCCAAAGTAGCAAGCAATACATATTTGTTTTGGTATATTGTACAGTGTATGACAGGAGAAAAGGAGGGTAGGAAAAATAAAGCAGGAATTGTTTCTTGTACATAGTCAGTGAGTTTGTATGCCTAACTCAGAGGGGAAGAAGTCGCATGGTCCAGGCTAGCTTGCATGGGTTTGAATTTGTCTTGTTACAAGGCATCCTTCTTAAAAAACGTGGGAAGTCATTTCCACAGAATAAATCCCAAGGTCATGCTGTGACTGAATTTGTTTAGCTGAGCATAGGAGAGAGTAGTGGCTGGAGCTGTAGCATATGGCCATGTTGTAATTAACCTGTTGGGTTTTTTTCTGATTCTGGATTACTGGCCAAGTGGGAAAGCTTTTGATTTGACAAAAAAAACCAAAAAAACAAAAAAACAAAAAACAAACCAAACAATCAAACAAAAACCCAGGAAGGATGAATGCAATATAGGTAAGTGAAATGAAGAAATACAGGAGTATGAGTGGATGTAAAGTAGAGGGAATGTAGAGAGTGATAAGAGGGCCACAGGAAGCACAGATAATCAGAGTTACCAGTTTGCTAGTTTGCTTTTCAAGAGAGAAATGAGCAGTTAGGAAATGGGGGGAAAGGAAGCTTCCTCCTTCCTCCTATAAAGTGGGGAGCTGCAGCACTTGCTACAGCAGATTTGTTGGAGGATGCCATATTTATTTGAAAAGAGGAAAGAAGACTAATCTGGCTACTATTGATGGCTGGCTTTATTTTGTGTTCCAGAAGAAGGGAATGAGAAGATGTGTAGCTGCTGGACTCTGACTTTTTTTTTTTTTTTTTGTCTTCCCATCAGTTGTCAATCATTATTGCAATCATCCATTAAAAGGGTAGAGGAAACAAGAGAAAGCCTGTAACATTTTGGGATAATAACAAGATAGAAGGAACTGGAAAAAATAAAAGCTTAACATTCCTTTTCCATCAAAAATAGGTTGAAGGGGGGAAACTTCTAATATTCCAGAGCATTAAAACCAGGAAAAAAAGGAATAAATTTCAAAATAGATAGTTGGTCAACATATACAGCTTAAACAAGTGTTTACAGCCTTTTGAGTGCTATTTTCTTCTTTCTGTTAGAAATTACTTTTTGGGTTTTTTTGGGTTTTGTTGGGTTTTTTTTGTTGTTGAGGGCAATGCTCTGTAAACTGTACACCAACCAATGCAATTACCTTATAAAGTTAAATGCCAATAAATCATGCTAGGCTTTGCATTAGTAGGCAAATACACAGTGTTATAGGTGAGATGTCAACTACTCAGTGAAATACTGTTCTTGTGAGTTGAACACACTCAATCCACAGCAGCATTGCTATGCTCAATCATGAAAAAGTTGAAAGTATTATATAATGTACCAAAGTGAATGTTTAAATCCTGTGTTGAAAATGCTTCTAAAATCATCTTTTGCTTCCTAGTAAAGGGTCTAGCTGCCAGAAGAAAGCCACAGTGTAGCAACACAAGTGCTCTTCAGACAGATAAAAAGGAGCAAATGCTTGGTCCAGTGGTCTCTTGTCAGGAAATAGGAAGCTACCATTTCCATATGAGGTCTGAAAAATGTTCCATATTTCCATAACTTTCTGAGAAGACTGTTAGCTTTCAGGTGGCATAAAAGTAGATTTTTGTAAAACAGCTGAAACTTAACTGGGTTGTCTTCATTTTGTTCAATATATTAAGCCTTTATAAATGTTCCCTTGACTTCCTTAGTTCCACCTGAAACACTTTTAACTTTTGATCTGTCCATAACCTAACATCATAATTCAAAGTATGAGGCACAATGACTAAAACTTTGACTAGTGCCTTTTATTGAAAATTACCAAAATGTAACAATGAGGCAGGCAGAAATATGACCTAAAAATATATTAGATTTTCTTTTTCAAGTCTTTCTACATATGTTCTTCTGCAATTATTGATAACATGTATCTTTGGCTATAATTTTATTCTGATAATGTTCAGAGCACTGACGCACAAAGGGTTTTTTATTTATGTGGTAAAGAATTGTATTTTCATTGGCTGAAGTTACATTTTAGATTTTTTTCTCTTAACAGCTTTTTTTTTTTTTAAGTAAAAAAGTAGCAATTTCGAAGAAAGAAAATAAGCTCTTCTCCTTTATCATATGTGGCACATATCAAACAAAACAGATAAAATATGTGGTCTTCTCACCAGTCATCTGAGTAATAACAAGGACTGCTGCTTCTCAATTTCTGCACTGGACGAGTTCAGTCTTACATAGGGCTAAGTCATGTGAATTCTATTGAAGTAATAATGCAAAGGATCAGATTCTCTGTTTTCTAAGGTACATACCAAGTTGATAATTTTTTTTTTTTTTTTTTAAAGGAATCATTAAGAGACCTGTTTGATACCTATGTCCAAAGCTTTTCTGGATATTTAGAAGGGTCCATCTAGGCAATCCCAGAAGTTGTTTTCATCCATAATTCTGTATGTTCTTTCACAGGTGCTTCAAGCATGTCTGCTTTGTGAAGTGGCTCTGGCACCTTTCAGGATAAGTATGATATTGTTCTGCTCTTGAAAGGCACACCTAATATCAGCCAAAGCAAGCAACTGACCGTAGCAGCCACTGGATCATGACAGTGTCCTTAGGCGTAGTATGTATGTGAGGAAGATATGGATATCTCTAAATGGATATCTAAATGGATATCTCCTGTTTTCTGAAATAACTTCATGCTAAATCTGAGCGCTACTATTCCCACTTTGGAAGTAGAAACTTGTGAAAGTGTTTCTGAGGGAATAAATATTTTTTTTTCCTCCTTTTTTGGTGGGTTTTTGTTGCTGTTGTTGAGGGTTTGGGTTTTTTATTTGGTTTTTGGTTTTTTTTATTTTTATTTTTTCCTTGCTACAGAAGATCTTAAGTAAACCCTGACATATGTAAAAACTGGTTTGGGAAATTAGTTTTTCACATTTCAATTAACTTCCTCTAACGCTCAAACCAAAACATAAGTGGCATTATCACTGTGTTCAGAAGCTAAGGGAAACAAAGAAGTGAATCACTTATTTGTTATAGCCACCATCTTCTATGACTTAATTAAAATATGACATTAATTTCAAAGCCATTCAGCTATAGATAGATATTCAAATAGTTATAGCATAATAGTGATAGGCACCAAAATTTTGCTCATTGACTCAAACAGTTTATTTTAGGAAACTCAGTGCAGCAGAATGGACCTTGAATATACAGATTAATGCAAGGAAGGAAATTTTATGATGTCTGTTAGTTAATACAGAAGCCAATCTTATTAATCATGGATTTACAGAGGGCTGTTTTATTAGATGTTAACCATAGCTTATGTTGACAATTGATTTTCATTGTAGGACAACTGAATTTATTATTTGTAATAAGATAAAGATAATTAAATTTACTTTATAAGGTTACTATCATAAATGTTAGTACTTGTGAATAGCAAACGCAAAACCGCTTTAGCAGCAAAAATTTAGTTAAGTGATAGGTGCTCTCTTTCCATTATATTTGATAGTCCCTGAACAATTTTAGCCTGCATTTTAATTTTCAGGTTTATACCTACTGCTGTGAAAAACTATTTGGGTTGATGTCTCACTTTCAGGTTGTTTTCTTTTCAATAAAACAGGATAGCAACGTTTTTAAAGTTACGGAAGTAAAAACGGAACAAATCAAAGCTGTAGGTACAGATGTATTATTGCACAATGGAGTTTTCTCCTCTCATTTCTCAGGTTTGTCACTAAATTATTCAAAATAGTGTCTTGAAAAAGACGTTGGATCTGCAAAAACCTGATATTTTGAGGGTTTTAAGTATTAAAAAGAGTAGTTAACAAAGATAGTTTGGACCTTGCAAAAAGGAAAGTACTTGGAACTTAGTATGTTTTAAATTATTTTTGTACTATGTATTTTCCATCCCTTAATACCATCTGTCCATCTGGTACAATCTTCAGAAAATGTAGAGCAATACAGAAAATGTTAGAGATCTTGCAAAAGCAGCTAAAGTAATATTTCAAACCTAGTGGCAATACATTCCAGAGCTTTGACAATGTGGGAGCTATCCAGTACAAAAGTAATTCTATCAGAATGCTCACAGTGTGTTTTTACTACAGTCCTAATCTTTGGTTTCTAGTTCCAATTTGCTATAACAGGCTTGTAACTTGTTATTGCTTACTTGGTGTTTTGGACCAAAGGAAAGAGGGAGTACTTTAGAAAGATTGTTTTAAACTGTGGTATAGGATTGAATATTTGCTAGGTTGTTTTTAAATGAAATATACTTGGCTGAAGCATCTTTAATTTATTGGAGCTGATTGTGATTAGTTATTTCATGGATTTACAGCTCATGGAAAAAAAGGGTTAGCTAGATGGCAGAGTACAGCAAGCAGAACATTGTAAGAAGTACAGTTTACCGGATATGTCAGGCTGCTGGTTACTGGGCTGGTTACTGGGCTGCAACGTGGGCGCTAACTCAGTGTGTCTGACATGCTTGGTTTATAATATGGCAAATCAGTTTGTGGCCCAGAGCAAAAAGCACTGAAATTCTTTCTGACTTAAATTGGTGGCCATTTGCCCTGTGATGATGATATTGGTGCATATTTCTCTAACAGAAGACCTATAAACACTTTTTGCCCACTGTATTTTTTATGATTTGTCATTCTCGTGCTGACATTTCTGACCCTAGAGCTCTGTGCTTCTTGGTCCAAGGGTAAGTACAGATCTTACACCACTAGGATTCAAGAATTACAGATAAAATCCTCTTCTCTGTGGCATTCACTCTGTGAACAGCCACAAAACTTTGGTCAGGAATGAGTTCCCACACTGAGTAAAAGCAAGAAGGGTGCTAACACATAGATGCTGGCAATTTCTGTTAACATGCTTCGAGGGCTGACTACCACTGTTGATTACCTGCCCTGCCAACAGAAGCTGCTGTGAGAGCACAGCCTGAATATCTCTTTCTATGCTACCACAGTTTGGATCTTGTTATATTCATGGACCTGCATTTGCATTTTGTGTGCTTGGAAACCAATCTCAAACCCAACTGGAGCTTGGTGTAGCAGACAACAGCCTTTCGGCCCTCACTACCGCTTCAGCAGCTGTGGTCGATTTTGATGGAGCTCAGAAGTCTGAGTGAAGCTTAGGTAGAGATTGTCGTCTTGTGCTCAAGACAATTCTTGGCCCCAGGTTTTCCTCCCAAAGCCAAGTATGGCCTGGATTCACCCTGCCTGTGTTTGTTCAGGCACCTAAATAGAGATACTTAAGTGAGAACTCTGTCATGCCCTGCTCTCTCCAGAGTGAGGGAGAGAGAGATGGGAACCTCGGAGGATGATTCACTGCTATGGGCCCTGTTTATTTCTCTCCGTCAGGGGAAACTAAGGAGGTAACAGTTTTAACTTGGATGCTACTGGTGCATAGATGGATCATGGATAAGCATCACTCTGAATTTTCCTATTGCATTCTTTTTTAATGTTAAAAACATTTATTGAAACATAAAATACAGGTGCCTTGGCTGAATTTTTGACTATTCACAGCTACCTCACGCTGCGCTATTAGCGTGCAACCTTCAGGTTGTCATAAACAGCACTTTCTGAATGTGTGCACATCTGTAGTGAAGCCATTGCAAGACTCTGATATTGTCTGGGTTTAATACATTACTTAATCTGCTCAGGACTAAGCCAAGGCAGACTCATTCTTCAGGGAGTTTCCATTTTGAGGTAGTATTTACTTTAAATGAAAGGCCATGATCCTGCTCAAAGACATGATTTCCCCCTCCCTCCCCTGCTGTCATTAGAGTCAGATAACAGGAAGAGACTGTAAGATAACTGCCACTTATTTGGATTTCACTGAAGCTTTCAGGCAGAAACAGGGACGCCAGCAAAAGCCAAATCAATTCATTTGAATGATTTGCTGATTATCTGTGTTGGTTACTCCCTGATTATCTTGCCTAGTGTCTTCAGGCTTGGGTTGGCTATTTATTTTAACCTATTATTTCTAGGGAATATTCTTCATTGTGAGTAGGGCACCCTGGTCTGTGGAGAGAAAAATAATTGGCACTGGAAAAACTGAGGACTGGTATGTTAAGAACTGCTTAACAGAAAAAACTTGATCATAGATTTTCATAAGATCATCTTAACTTCTAAGTGAAATAGGGCTAATTAAGTGGCCTCTGATAGCTCCTTTCAAGACTATAGCTTGAACATTTGGATCACTGCTTTCGTGTCATAATTAATATTTAAATTATGGACATTCCAAGAGCTCCCTGCCAAGAACGGGGCATTACATGGATCATACTTACAGAAGAATTTAGTGTAGAGGACTGCTCAGGAAGCAAGTGAACAGGCACAGACAAGCATGGATGAGGTAACCTGAGCTCTAGGAGCAGTGTACTGTGGCAAGAACAGGTGTCCATGTCCCTAGTTTCCAGTTCAGAGTCACTGGACCAGGGTCTTCTCCCTTCCCTATCTGACAGCACAGTACTGCTGTAATTGCTGGGAGTTCATGTTCTCCATCCCAGTAGCACTCAGATGAAGAAAAGAGCTAGTGCTGCTTCTAGCACTTGGCTTGAATGCAGCTTTCCTTCCACAAAGTCACCCATCATACAAGGTAAGGAACTACAGCAACATAGAGGAAATATAAGTGAAGAACACTGAGATGCTACAGTACTGTGTGATGAAGCTAGAGAAGCAAATGGCAAATTCAGTCAGATTGTGCTGCCTGACCTTCCTCCTCCTGTGACCGAAGCATCTAAGAAATTCTTCAAAATCCAAGGAGCTATTCCATGGTTTGGAACTTTTGGTGACAAAGAAAATAAAGTCTCTGAATTTGATCTTCTTGTGTTTCCATTATGTTCCCTGGGAGGCAGGCCCTTAGCGAACCTTTGATTGTTTTCTGGCTTTTAACCACACATATTTCAACAATGTAATGTAGATAAACATATACAACTCATTTTCTCCACAATAGAAATAAATCACTTGATTCTATTCATTATGTTGCCTGAGTGAATTTATCTGTGGTAACTAAGGCAGTTAGCACACGATCTGAACTAATGCAGGAGAAGTAGGGAAATTACTGTGACCAAAATAACATTGTCATTCTGAATGATGCAGAAAGAAACCTCAATGACAAAGCAATACAGATTAAATCAGACTACACATAGAACCAGAAATTAAAACAACTCATGATGCTATCAGAATTATGGGCCAGTTCTCCCAGCCTCCCAGACTGGAGCAACTGGTGCAGCCTGTGAGGTAAGGCTTCCTGCCCAGTAAAGTGGCAGCCACGGGACCAAGGCTCACTCTCTGCTCCACCTCCCCACCTTCTCGGCCTGCTGCCCTCTCCTTTGTCAGTCTGCTGTCCTCTTCTTCCTGACTATGTCCATGTACAGCTCTGCCCATTTTGTTCTGGGCTTAAGACAATCTGAGAAGTCTGAGGAGAGACTGATACACCAGCAATTACAGAGAAAAGTCAACAAGAAGAGATGGCACCACATTGGCCTGTGGGGGCCTTCGTTCAGGAAGGGGAGAGAGCTCCAAGAGCAGATACAACTTCCACAGTACAGATGACAGGTTTCGTCTTAACATCACTCTCCAGTGAAGCTGATACAACCTGTAATATCTGCAGAATTGAACTTCTGGTTGGGCCAACAAACCTAGTCCTCTTGAAGCCTTGTACACTTTGCTGTAATCTTTTATGTATTAACATTAGCAGGATCAGTTCTGATAAAAATGTTGAAAGAGGAATTCAGAAGTGTCAGGTTTCATCTTTTTTTTTTTTTTTTTTTTGTAGCTTACCAGCATCTATTGACATCTGTGTCTCTCGATAGGAGAGAAACATTCGAGCTGCTCTACCAAGACAGACCATTAACTCCAGTATCTTCTTCCTGCCAGTGATCATAAGAGGCTGCTGAGAGGAACTGTGTGAGAAACAGGCACAGGTAGAGAAATCTTTTCCTGATTTCATCAAACAGCAGTGTAGGGACTTCCTGAACCAAATGCTGTAAGCAAGCTACTAAGGTTAATACTCAATGTACCTATCCTCTATTTATCTTATTTTCTGAACCCATTTGTACTTTTGGCATCCAGTGCTTCCCATGACAGCAAGTTTCACAATTTAATTATGTTCTGTGTGAAAAAGTACTTCCTTTTGTTTGTTTTAAACCTACTAAAACAGAATTACAGGATGCACAAGAGAACTGCATGGGCAGACTTAAATGGGAAGATAATGTGGAACGACAATGGAAAATCAGTCTCAGCACAGAGAACTGGAAACCTGCTTTGTTTTTCCTTTGCTCTGACCACCAGTATGGGGTTAGTTAGTACTTCCTATTGTTCTTCTCCCTGTCATAAATAAGCCAATTCACTTGATTAGTAAGAGAAGTTAGAAAACAATCTGAGTTCCCTACAAAAATGGAAATGTTTGTCAGAAAGGCAAGGTCTGTCATCTTCCTTTTATAGTGGAAAAGATGTGCTGACTGCTGCAGCGGGCAAGGAGGGCCTCAGAATTTGCATTTGAATTTGCTATGTGATGCAACGGTTAAAAACGTCAAGACAATTTGGGGCTCTGGTGGAGACACACCACAGGGAAAGAGCAAGTGAGCCTCTCTTCTTGGAACCGACATGCATTAGCATCTGGAAAAGGTGAGCACAGTTCTCTGCACCTCGTTACCAGGAAGACGAGCTGGAGGAAGTTCAGAGAAGAAGAGCCAGCTGTAGCTATATGCTTGGAAGAACAGGCTGATGAGAAAAAATACAAAGAGCAGGCAGCATAGGGTTTACTAACCAGTACTTAGGCATTAAGATGACATAACTAATGTTTTCAGTGTAAACCTGCAGGAATGAGAGGAACTAGGTTAGTGTGAGACAAGAGTAGCATAAGTAATGACTGGCTTAGAAGAAAGAAAATGTAATTACAATACTTCATCATCCCCATTCTTGCCCCATGACTGTTCTGATGACCTCAGCATTTAATGCTTGCCGGGAGCACACAGTTATGATGCTCTCACCCAGCAGAAAGAAGTGTGAGCACAAAGCATTGCCTGCACAATGAAGAGGGACTTGAGCCACCTACTCATGTCTCAGCTGTAAGGCTCAGCTGGTGCGATTTAAGTTGTTATTCTGTATGTCCCAAAAGCAGGCAGGATCACTGTTTGTGTCCCATTTGCATTCCTGTCTGTGGCAATGCTGACAGGACATTGACTTTTATGGCTTTTGCCATTAGTTTCTGTCTATTCCGAAGAAGCTATTCACATGAAGCATATAGACAGGGACATAAACTAAATATGCAGAAAAGTGTGAAAAATGCAACTGCAACATGGAATGAAAATGCAGCAGGTGAAAAATGAAAGAGCATTGGGTTGCAACAGATGTAACTGCACCAAGGTTTTGAGAAATGCACACAGCTTTTCAGATCTGGTCAACGTGGGCTTGTTCTACTTTCTGTGATTTTATGGGTTATCTAAGGCATCCTGACTCTTTAGGAATTTACTCTTCAGTGATACAGAGGCTTTGACAGGCTGTGGTGCTCTTTCCCAAACAAACCCATTTATCTATAGAACACACTCATCCTGGGTAACTGACTTTAGCATACATTCTTACAGTTTAATATTTTACAGGTGTCAGATGGGTGCTATGAAGGCTACACAAAGACCAATGTCATGTCTCCCAATAGTCCTGAGGCAAAGTGTATCATAACTTGCGAGAGAAAAAAACAACAGAGAAACAGTTTGGGAAGAGACAGAAACGATGCAGTGGAAGTTTGGTTTAGGCACATCCTAAAATTAAATTGCTTATTTATCTTTAAAGGTAGACTGTTCTGACTTGATTCTGTAATCGTGATCTAACTAAACCAGCCTTTATTTATGATCAAAGACCATAGAGGACCTCCCTTCTTTAAGAACAAATCTCCTAGAAAGGGATGTAATGGCAAAAGTCGGTCAGGGTTTACCCAGTTCTTCCCAGGCTGTTAGATGTCACTCAAAGAATAAATGTGAGCTACTTCAACCTTCAGTTTAATTTGATTGCATCACATTAATTAATCCTGAAGCTTTAAATTGCATTATCTTTTTAAAGAAATTCCTGAAATTGTATATGTTTCCTAATGTCAGATTGCACAAATCTAAACCGCAAAAACTATGCAGAGGACATTGCAGAATCGGTTCTTCCAAAAAGAAGGTATTTATTCCATCAATTTCTAGTACATATTGGTATTGTCGTATGAGGAATCATTTTGGTCTGTTATCATTCTGTAATTACTGGGTGTCTTCCACAATCTACAACATCTCTGAAATCCCTGTCCTGGTGAGCAGTCTGCTTTCTGCATCTCCTCCCCAGACATTGTATGTATTCATTGAGTCTGAAGAGACTTTTAGAATTCCATTCATGTTCACATGCCGATTCTATCTTTGGCTGTACCTTAACGTGAAGAGCTGCGCTACTGACATGTGACCCATATGCCTAATGTTTCTCATTCCTCATCATATGAATGAACCCTGCAAATTGCACTGCCTGTTGCTTCCTCAGAGTCCCTTTTGAACAGTGGGAATTTGCTGACTCTGCTGGGGAAGCAGAGCCCCAAAGCAGTGCTCCTACTCCAGGAATTTTCTGCATGCACCCACTCCAGCAGATGTAGGTGCAGAAACACGGACTGTAGATCTGCCTCTGAATTACACTGTTAATTCAGCAGCTGAGCTCGACAATGTAAAATCATCTACAAGGATGCAGCACTAACTTCTGAAGTACAGCTGCCTCTTCTCAGCAGCTAGGTATCACGTGCCCAGCTACTGAGGATAGTATTCAGACACCCAATTACACCTTTTAATAGTATTTTTTTCTGCAATGTTTTAAAGTGAGCACTTTAAAATCAACAAAATATGATTAGAGATCAAGATTTGGATTAGCATCTTCTTTGGGTTTGACTGAAGTCACAGTTTGACTTCAAGGAAATGCCTGGGCTATGGTTTAGAATCTGCAATGCTAGAACTCCTATGTCCACACCTTTCAAGCCCTGGTACTGAGATGAAGTAAGATTATGAGATGGTCAAACCAAGAAAGGATTAAGAAAGAGCACCTGTTCTAAAAAGTTAGACAAAGTATTAGGAGACAACTGTAATGTTTTGAGTACAGATTTATACAGATTTTATATTGGCATCTTTATTTTCATGTCAAGCATGATATGTTTTGCTTTTACGAGAAGTATTGTGATGACTACAAGTTGTGATGTTGATATTGCTATCCCAGCATACATTTGCTGTCCCAGTTTCCATTCAGTAGTAATTATATTTGCTATAAAGTACCTTGCTATTGGCCTACTAGGGAATCTGTACTCTCTGCTGCACAAGCATTTCAGCAGGTTTCCTTGACCAGCACTGCTGACACAGAGAAGCAAAGCACAGAAACACAATAGCTCAACCAAGACAGATTTCCCAACCTGACTCTGGGGAAGAAAAATCAGAAAACCCAAAAGGCTATGAAATAAACTCATAGAGCAAGGGAAAGCCTGCAGCTTTGTGAAAGCATACCCCTGTTTTCCAGCCTCTGAAGGGATTTGAACAAGAGACTTGCTTGGCAGGTGGAGAGAATGAATGAAACCAGACATGGTGAAGATCCACTTAAAATGCTCACCTACACTTTTCTCTGAGCCGGTTTGAGCTCACATAATTTGGGACAGCCAACAGTGAGTACAGAGCTGGAGTGAGACTCTATTTATTAAACAATGCATGCGTTCAGAATAGTAAAAATTAAATCACTTCCCAACTCGGATGCCAGTTGCTCCTATCCCTCACACATTGAATGGAAGCCCTTACCCTTCACTTCAGTGCAGAAGAAGGTATCCTGATTTTGCTTTATCTTCTAAAACATGTAAGTTTCCTCTCCACTCCATGATAGCATTATCAGGGGCCAAAGCAGAGCTGTTGGCAGATCTGGAGAATTCAGTCCTTCCTGATTCTGCACCTGGGGCAAATTGGGTAAAGGCCAGTCTAGCTGCACTTCCAGAGGATGTGGTGTCTTCCTAAATCTCAATCACAAAGCAGAAGTCTCCATCAGCAGATGCCAAATATTCTGTGTAGCTGAAAGTGCTATTAGTACCCTGGGATGCTGATATTTTGCCACTCTCAGGAAAATTTGTAGAGTTGTCAGATCTAGCAGTAACTCTCCTTCCACCTCTGGTGTGAACTAGTAGAGTATGACTGGCTCAATAAGGTACCCTGAACCCAGAGACTAAAGGCTGGGTACTGTCTGTGACTAATGCTGCCTTGTTTCATCAGATGATTCTGGGCTACAGCTAGTTTCCATCACAGGAATGGCAGCTCAGTGGCAGGAGTGAGAGGGGGAGATATCTGCCTTACAGAAAAATTATTCTTCCTTTCATTTCTGACATTTAATATTTTACTTTATATTTCCATGTACAGCTGTCAAGGTATATTCTGTCATTCTGCTACACAAAAAAATACATTATTTGCCTATAAAAATCATCAGCTTCAATGGACTTCAAAGCCATTACACAAGTTCTGAATTTGTCTCTAAGGCAATTCTTCCTCTAGCCTTTTAGTGCAAATTTGACCCATGTAATTTGGCTCCTACCCATGAAAGTGAAGCCTTTGAAGAGTTTCTTCTCTTGAGAGTCTACAAATCTATTTTCCAGATGAGAACACATTTCAGATCTATCCTTCTAACTCCACTGTTAAACAGCCATTAATAGTTAGCTAGATTGTTATCATCAGCTTCTATATTTGACTATTAACATCAACTGCGTGTGCGTATCAGCTCCAGATAAAACCAACCTACCTAGGGATTGATTTTATGATGCCAAAATGATAAAGTTTGCTAAAAAATGTAGAGTGAATGTGTAAGCTCTGGAAAACATTAACAAAAACAAGTAAGTAACACTCCCTATTCATACCTAATTCCTACTGACATCAAATTTAGCTGTGTGTACTTTGGACCCATTGGAACTGTTACAGTGAAAAAATCTTGCTGCATAAGTTCTCTTTGAAACATACGATATTTTGTATTCTGATTACTCTGTAAAAAAAGAACTGTTTTGTCATCACTGTAATTTAGGCAGATTCTCCATTGTCTGGTATCTCGTTAGAGTCATTTATATCAACACAAAGTGGGAGTATGGTAGCCAGCAGTCTGTGTTAGCAGCATTTTATATTCAGTTTGCACTTACGTAAATGATTGTGCAAGATGTGAGAGACAGCCTAGCCCCTGGGAATTATATGTGGTTTTGGGTCTAACTTTTATGTGTGTAGCCAACACATAAGAATATAGAGAAGTTTTAACATGTTACAGTTGCCATCACCCCAAATAAATATAATTAACCAAGAAGCTTTCAGTTGCACATAAAGGCAGGATCCAAAATAGTTCATTGTTTGTGGTGGCAGATATATAGGAAATACGAGCCTAAAAGGAACAGCATATTGGTTTGTTTTTCATAGCATTGTTCACCATATTCTCATAATGGTCAGATAAGAAACTCTTCAGGACAAGGAAGGGTTAGGAAAGTGGATTCTTAAAAACACTAAAGTCTATGTTTCATAGGTTTCCTGTTTGCAATTCAGAAGAAAACTCTGGTGAATTTTGTCACACTTCAAGTGAATTAAGCTCTGGTGCCATAGTAATCACTAGGACAACCCAGTTTAGAAAGAAAGAGGTATTAAGCTATGTTTGTAATAGAGGGCCATGTGTTCCTTCCTTTTACCACAGAACTATAAATGTTGCATATTCCACTTTGCAAGTCAAGGTGTCCCAGAAGAGATGTTAACAATATTGGGAGCTAGAGGAAATGGAGGCACCTTACCAGTGTGCTCCCCTGAGGGTCTGGCATGTGTTGGCTTGGAAATCCTTGACAAGACTCAAAAGCACCATTAAAGCTTCTCTGTAGCTGCTTTTTAATTATTTTTTTGCTATTGTTGTTCTTTCTCAGAGCTGGTGACAGCATGTAGGAAAAGAGCACTTGCTGGTGGCAGTATGTGTCTTGTACCCACAAATACTCAATGTCAAGAATGAAGAACTTTTCAAATTATCAGAGGGCTGAGGTCCCCAGGTGGCTTAAACATACCCAAGGTGTCTGTGTCTCTGTCTCTCTGCAAAGGTTTGGGGTGTAAACCACAGCCCTAAGTGGGAGAGCAAAGGAAGGATGGAGAGGCAACCCCTGGATGACTTGTTGCTGGACATTTCCATCTCCTGAAGTTTCACTTGGTGGGGGGCACACAGGTTTTCAGTACAAGGCAAGGATGTCTAAATGCCAGTGGAAAAATCTGCTTTCCTCTAACTCAATGCTCAGGAACAGCTGAACCAGTTTTCCTGAAACCTTAAACATGCTCAGCATGAGGCAGACTCTCTCAGAATTTTTTCCACCTGGATGATTTAAATTTGGCAAAATCATAATCAGATGAATATAGGGATGTTGGATGGAAAAAGATAAGCTCCTGCCAGCTCTGCTTAGAATAATAATTCATATGTTGTCCACCCTTTCTTAGACCAAGATTTGTCTTGTTCTGATACATCTAATGAATGCCTTAATGTTTATTATGCTTGTAACTCATTTGGTAAATCAATTTGCAAAGGTAAGGAGGGGGAAGACGTGAGAAGTGAATATCTAACAGATTAGTTATCTGGAAGACGGCAGCACCGACTGACATCACCCTGCAATGCATGGTGCCTCTGTCTGGAGCAGTCTGGCTTCCACGGCGCTAGGAAAATCAGAGACGTGAACTCCCTCCTATTTCCTCCTTGGAAGGTGTTCAAGGCTGTGGCCTCACCTCTCTTGGAAGAGTCTTGAAATATTTTCAGTAATGGGAATGAGTGAAATGGCTACGGGCTGGATCCTCCTTGAAAGCACCCTGTAGCATTAAGGGATAACACTGCTGGTAGCCTTCTCCAGCTGTGAAAAGGTGGACTTTGCTGGATTGCACACTAACTCTGTACAGCTAGTTATTGCAGCTAGGAATTATTTATCTCTGATGTAAGTCTCCTAATATCTACAGTGTCGCAGAGAGTGCTAGTATGGGTGAAATGCCCATTTTAGACAGAAGAAAACCAGGAAGGTATCATGTCAAAATCCCATCCGTGTTACTGGTAACAGAACCTGTGGGGCAAAGACAGAGTTAAGTACCTTGAGATTAATTTAACTTATAAATCACTGAATAGTTTACTGCCCGGAATAACGACCCCAGGAGTCAGAAATCCTCTATGGGGTGTTAACCACGGGTAACCGGGGATGCAGTGGAAATGCTGCCTGGCGTTTGTCGCTGGTTTTGGAAGCATTCGTTTCCTGATTTTCCGACGTTTGCGAGATTTTGGTTGGTTCTTTAAATTTGATTTTATTTTAACGCGTTTGCTCGACGACAGACGGGTGCAGCATCCTGCCTCTCCGCCGCTCACCGCCTCCCCCCGCCCCGCGCTGTGCCGCCGTCCAGGTGTTTCACGTCCGCGCCGCGCAGTAAAACCCGCTCAGGAACACGGTGACACATAAACGCTAAATTAAAGCGGCGCTGCTTCCCCGCCCCGGGGCTGGGGGCGAGAGAAGTCCGGCCACCCGCAGCCAGGATGCGAAGCCGCATCTCAATGCTTCCTCCGCGGGGCTCCGCGGAGCTGCCTGCTCCCCGCAGCACAGGGAGGGAGGCGGCGGAAGGCTCCAGAGCCCCACCGGAGCTCTTGGGCCGCCCCCTTCCTCCGATGAGGGCTTCCCTCCTCTCTACCCGAGGCACCCGTGGAGCACCGTCCGTGGGGTAAGCCGCTGCGGGCTCCACGCGGGATGAGGGCTGAAGGGGAGAGAAGCAGACTCGAAGCAGCCGATGAGCATGTCTGGGCCGGCTTTTATGGAACAGCCCGGGGCACCGTCATGCGAGGTCGCGGTGGCACCATCACTCTGGGGGACATTTAGGCGACGGCCGACAGCGGCCAGTGGCAGCCAGGCCCCTGCTACTTCCCCCAATGAGTCTGTCTCACTCTGTTCTTTCCAACCCTGCAATTTAGGGGATGCACGAAGCGGCGTATTTGCGCTGGCCTTCCCTAGTCTGAGCTGCTTTTTCCGTCGGCCCCTTGGGAAGCGCGTCCCGGGCGGCGGCGGGGTAACCGGGCGTCCCCCTACAGGCCCTGCCGTCGGTGCCGGCAACAGCGCTGCCTGGAACAATAGGGTCTCTTACTTTTTCTTTTCTTCCTTGAGCTCAGAACTCCTCGAAGGGGCGGAGGGACGGGGGGTTTCACAGAAAGAGAAGGGGAGGACAGGGCCCCGAAGTTATTACACAAAATAATGAGTTCTCCGGCCCTTTGGGCTGAGCTTGTGCCAGTGAGGAGATGCACATATTCCGCCCGCCACCCCCTAGAAATCCCCACATTACCAAGAAAATTTTGGGTTGCATTCCAAGACAATTAATGTGAAAGGTGGTTTGTTTTTTATGCCGAGGTTTCTCAGATAAATCTGAATGCTTTCCAGAAGGAACCTGAAGAAATAATGGAAATATTAAAGAGTGTCTTGGTTGCACTGATCTTGTGATGTCTATATCACCTTACTTTAAACGCCTGTTAGGCTGTAAAATCCAGTCAAAGCTGTATTCATCATCACAATATTGATAACAAGGTATATTATTCAAAACTGCATTGTTTTCTTCACAATAGAAACTACAAACAAAATGTATGTAAAAAAAAAAAGTTTTATTTAATCCAGAAAATAATTAAAATCTCATGTATTTTTATTGGTTTTAGTATCCAGCAGAGTGAAAATATTGAAACCCCGAGACCCCTTACATTAAAAAGTCACAACTGTTCTATTTTATTAGTTCTGACTGTGTGAAAAAAATTATAAGGACAACATTGAAAAAATCCAGGGTTTAGAGCCCCGAATGGCCATAAAAACAATAAAATCAACTATAAAACCTGCACTAGTGATATTAAAAAATTATGTAGTTCAATAAATGTGACATTTCATGAATGCAGATTTAATAGTCTCCAACCCATGGAAAGAGGAAGGCTAAGGTCTAACAATTGAATTTGAAAGGGGTGGTGCTGTAGAACTGCAAAATTAAGTGCTTCATTTTTCTTGTTAGGGATTATGCAGTGGTAGTGGAATGTAATAACTGTGCCATTAAAACTTCCTTTTAACAAGGCCTATTGCTTGTATAAAAGTCAGAAAAGAGTAATCTCTTCCTCTATTTACTTGTTTTCCAATAATACAGCAAAACATATTGGGTTTTTCTTTGTTTTTGTTTCTTTCCTTTTTGCTTAAACTTGTTCTCAGGATTTTGAATCGACAGCTTGTAAAATACTACGGGGGCCTCCATACTGCTGCTTTGTATCATGCACATCGTTACTGCAGAGGGCAATGGGTCATCATTTTACTGTACAGTTATTAAGTAAATCAAGCTGCAAATCCAACACTTCCAGATGAAAACATTAGCTAAACCCCTTGGAAAGAGAAATGCCTGGGAGACTGAGCACACAGAGAAAAAATAATCAAAACTGTCAGCTCGCTTTACGTGTACCTGATATTTACAAGACACAAGACCACGCTTTAAAGGTGAGTTTTGGCATTTGTTAACAATGTAAAGAAAAGGCGGGGGC